>NMRA01000082.1:824215-871715 GCA_002633005.1 Phoronis australis
ACTCCAGCCATTTTCAGCTTACAACACACTAAACAATCCCTAAATCCAACGCAGTTGAGTTCTCTACTAACCTATCTTGCCGCAGAATACTCGCCGATGGAAAGTGGTGGCGACAATTGGTGAAAAACAGCACAAAACAAAAGTAGAATAGAACAGATTCGCACTGTAAGCTCAACGCAAAACCAAGTGGCGGGAAGCGCTTGCCTCCTAAAACGTCACTTCCGGAAAAGCGGACGAGTAATTAATAAAACTACGAAAAGCTGTAATTAAGTGAAAAATATGTCTAGGATAACCAACCAACCTTATTTTAGCTCAAAATGACATGGGAAAAGGTTGCCTTCGCCTTTAAGAAGTCAAGTCAATATTCATTTGACGTCGCAGACTATTGTTTTAATTAGTCACATAAATTTTGCTTTTGCGAAGGTCTAATGATCGCTTTCGATGTAGGCCTGCCTGATTGGCCAATGTTTTGTGAGTCCTAGTCGCCCACGTGGTGACGAATGTGACGAGCTTGCGACGCCGAAGTCCACGAGTGGTTACACTAGCTTATCCATAGCTGTCCAGAGGTGTCGCTATATGTTACGACAGCAGGTTCTTTCCCCGTCGGAATCGAATAAGCAAAGACATGGCACAAGTTTGAACTGAAATTCGCATTTCTGTCGACATGATACTCTGGCGCTGGGTACGGTGATACATGTGTACGTCACACTCGTGTCCATGAATCTAAGAAACTTCCCGTTAAAATCGCTTTAATCCTTCTCAAGTGCTCAGTTTCACCAAACATCCAAGTATCGGAAATCAGCGACAACGCTGTCGAACATTTCTGGATTCATAAGTCCCCTTCTTTACTTGCAAAATATCTCTTCGTCACACTACTTTGAGCGAATCTTTGAAATGTTTGATAAGTAGAGGAATTTACTTGTCTATTTTTCATGTATTTTTAACTTTTGAATTATAAAATGTACCTCTAGGCACCCTTTGGTTGCGATCAAGCCGACGGCGTTCACGTGCTTGCTTCAGTAACCATCTCCGTACTCGTATTTTTCTGTCACCCGGGGTGATTAATTAGCGAGCTGAAAAGGGCATGAGATACAAACTTTTCTAAACGTGACCATTTTTACGACAGTAAGCAGTCTTAAACGAATCTTTTTTAGCCAAAAAGCGTCACATCACGGCTTTTAGAAATTAACGTTGTTTTCTAGCAACGAGTTCTGTTTTCTTTTGTAGAAATAACATGCCCCAACAAAACTTTCGGCGAACAATGCAAATACCAATGCGATTGCGGCGACCCAACGACTGTATGTCCGCCTGAAATACTGAGTTGTGAATCGAACTGCACGTCGGCAATAAAGAAGCCTTGCAAAGTCGTGTGCGCCGCTGGACGTTACGGCGAGGACTGTTCAGAGTGGTGCAACTGTAGCATGACAATTGACTGTGTCGACGGACATTGTAAAACAGGTGAATCGTGATATATCTAGGTTTACACGCAATGACACTGTTTAATATCTCTACGATTTGGTCTAACGTTAGTCTGAAGCAATGCCGTTCGTGAGGCACATGTGTAGTTTAATATCAGAAGATCGATTGACACAAACAGATTTAATTATATTAATCTCAATTGTTAGTGCGCGCATAAAATGTGTCATGAAATATGTGTGTAGTTTTATAAATCAAGCGGTCTAAATGTACATGTAAGGTGGTGTATATTTCATGAAAGTGACTTTAAGAAGCATGCAGCGTCAAAAATATATTTTAAACAATTTTTGACTGAAGTAACATCTCGCAGCGTCTTCTATTGAGTTATTCATTTTCTCCCATGATGGAATTTCCATGAAACATAACAGAATTCATTGATTTTTAAATGCGAAGTAATTGAAAACCGTAGTCGCCACAGAGTTTCAAATTTCCCTTACTATTATGATAATTGCGCAGGTGCGCTCAGTCATAACTAGCTGGCAGGATGGATATTAACGGCAGATTACTTTGCGCGATCGCACGCCTAGTCTGAGGTCGAAAGCATAGTGTGAGGCAAACCAGTGAAGCAAATACTGTAATAAAAATGATTCTCTAGGTGCAGTTTAGAATATTTCGAATACTACACGCATGATACCTATATAACTAATCCTAAGCAGTTGAGACTTATATCAATTGTCTGCAGTTTGAAGTAGTCCTTGCTTTGTTTGCGACAAAGATCACATTTTCGATATGAGAGAAATGCGATACATGTACGTATTTGTCTTGCCAAACCAACTAAGGGGAAGCACTTTGCCTTGTGGCACAAAAATCAGGGAAGTTACCAGCAATTGAAGTTTTAAAATAAACAAGTGTTTTGACGTCAAAAGAAGCTCGGCATTTTACGAAGTGTACCCTTGCCGAAGGAACAGCTTGACCTGTGTTTAGGTGGTGGAGAATCACTTTTAATAATGCAATTCATTTTTGGGGTTGCATACCTCTTTAAAACCCAAGATAGAAATTTAGCCTTACGGCTTTACCTTATGACACCACTTATTTGTAGTACTCATGGCACAACAATTTAGAAACCACTGAAATGAATTGTACATTGCTCTGTAACAAGCAGTTGTGTGTATCAGAGAGTTTCGCACATTTCTTCAAGACAGATTTAGGTAATTTTCTAAAACAGTGGAACAAGAACAACTTTCTGACTTAAATCGTTCTTCTTGAATTATACCCCTGATTACGTTTTCAGTTATTTAGCTCAGGGCTCTCAACGTCCGTAAGTCATCTGTTGAATAGGCGGTGCAAACTTGTCTGTACATTCAGAAAGCATTTTGTTTTGTGATAAGCTGCATCTGAGAAATACCTCATCATTATAATGTAATGACTTGCGAACGGGAATCTCGTTTCAGACAATATATGCGAAAATCCGAAGAAATATGGTAAAAACTGCGAATTAGACTGTCAGTGCGCCGAAGGTGACACCTGTAGTCGCGCTGAAGGTTTATGCAAAACTTGTGAGCCACTAAGATACGGAGAGAAGTGCGAACACGAATGCGGCTGTCTTAACTCCAGTCTATGCACTACATCTAGCGGTAGCTGCCAGGGAACCTGCTTAAAAGGCCGATGGGGACTCAACTGTGAGAACGAGTGTGTCTGCGAGGATTGTAATTCCATTACGGGGAAGTGCAACAGCATATGTCCAAGAGGACGCTTTGGTGTACGGTGCAGTAACGAGTGTTATTGCAAAGACAACAACCCGTGTACGCTTTCCACAGGTTGCCATGGATGTTCTGTTGGCCACAAGGGATACTATTGCAATCAAGTGTGCCTCTGTGGGGATTTGCGCACTTGTTCACAGTACGACAGATGTCCACGATGCGTGATTGGTTGGTATGGTATTACGTGTGAACACGACTGTCAGGGCTGTGTGTTCAATGACTGCAATAGGTTCACTGGAGCATGTATGCGTGGCTGCAAGCCTGAATGGTGGGGGGCAGGCTGTAAAAACAAGTGCGCATGTCGACTTCCGGGCACGTGCAATCCAATCGACGGGCACTGCACAAGCGGTTGCGTCGAGGGTAGGACAGGACCAGCATGCAGCAACCTATGTCAGTGTGAAAAGAACGAGTATTGTGTTGATAATACGTGTGACTTCCGGTGCCCTAAGTATAACTTCGGACACGACTGTAGGAATATCAGCCACTGTTCACCAGGTGATACATACGACTTACACACCGGACGTTGTTCATCAGGTATCTGTGAAGATGGTTACTTTGGGATCGCGTGCAGTTTTAGGTGCCATTGCAAGGTAAACCGTTGTAAGCCAACGGGAGAGTGCTTACAAGACGGTTGTGCTGAGGGTTGGTATGGGCCATCGTGTAGCCATCGGTGTAACTGCATCGACCTGACTAAGTGTGACTCTGGCACTGGCGCTTGTGAGAAGTGTCCGGTTGGCTGGTACGGCTTCGATTGTAGCAAACCATGCTTCTGTCGAAAAGGCGTGGCCTGTAACCGTCACACGGGATTTTGCCCGAGCGGTTGCCCCCCCTTCCGCTATGGCGTGGCATGTGACAGGTTATGCGATTGCTACGACGGTGACATATGTGAACGCTTCTCTGGTACCTGTTGTAAGCCGTCAGAATCGAGCGACGTATGTTTCAGAGGTTAGTGAATCAGAGTTGCATCACGCTCGTTTTTTTGACAAATGAATCCATGTAATCCTCAACCATACATGTAGGTGGCGTTACAGTCTCAGTCAGCAAATACTTAAAAGGATTCTCATCCCGATTTTGGGGAAATTTTGAAAACGTCAGACAAGTTCTGCTAAACTGTCAACAAGAGTGACCTACGTTTCAGGCGATTTGCACAACTGTGGCAATATACCATGTGTCAAAAGAGGAACCACAATATTCTTTCTGTGTCTTAAAGAACTTTTAATGAGACGCTAGTTTCACATGAACTGGGATCAGAACAAGAATTGGTTGAGACTACCAGAACACTTAAAACATTGCTTCGTATCCATATTACGCGACAAAGTGTTGTGGTTGATTTTATGAAACTTTCCGCTGTTAAATCAGTCAGAAATCAAATTAATATTAGACCAAGTGGTGTTAACTTTCAGATCAAAAGTAAGTATGGATCTTAGTCTGTGACAATACCCTTTAAACCCTTTACAATATGGTGATACGTTCTTCAATTCAGTTACCAACATACTTAGTGATTTTTAAATATTTCTTTTTCAATGTGTGCACTATTAGTGAAGACATAAAAGCTAACAATAAAATGTGTGTATGATGTCCATGGATCGTGTCTCCGCCTTTGTGTTGTTCTGCATCAGTTGCGAGCTACAGTGGCAGCAGAGGCAATTGTTCAGCCATTATTTCAGTTTTCAGTTTCCAAAATACCCTAAGATTGCCCCCGAATTGTCTTTGTGTTGGACACGGGTATAGCAGTACTCGGTGGGGCAAATGATCAATTCAGGGGAAACACACTGCTCAGTCTCATCTGAAGAATTGCAGCAGTAACGGAGATTCGATGAAGGTTTCTCCAACGTGTAAGTGTATTTGATGGATCGTAGCCTAAGTGTGTTGTGTTGTTGCCGGTAACGTTGTTGTCTTAGGCACACGTTGAGTATGAGCCTTGCATCAAATTGTGACTGAGATAATGAATGTGATTGCACTAAGTTTCTATAAGTCTATCCTTGTATGTTACTGCAGACGCAATCATTCATATTGCCTGTGTATATTAAGTATTGTTTCCTGTTGTACTCATTTTCAAGTACCCCCCTGATTGTGAACTTGTCACGTGGTACTGACATTTAAAAGCGTTTTACCCGCCAGTTCCATTCATTCGTATTTCGTATTTCGTATCTGTGTGCAGTGTATGCATCTCATTGGTTTCATCGTCGAGATTGCAGGGTTTTCATGATGTAAGTAGTGTTCTTTTGCTTATCGTTATATTCTGGTTTGTGCAATGCATTCTCTCGTGTCCCGTGTAGTTTCAGTATTTTCGCTTTATTTACTTTGCCGTATTTCGTCCTTCGTGGTTCGTGTCGAGGGTTTGGGCGTTGTTCGCTGCGACCTTGAGATTGCAATTCACAAACCAGTCTGTTTCTAGCTCATATTATTGTAAAAGTTTAGCGTGACTTGATATCTAGTTTGCGTCACGGTCTCACGGCAGAATTGTGTATGAATTAGTTTAGTTTTTGTATATAGTATTTTCATATAAGATTCAGTTCATCTGATGTAGCCATTTCGTGACTTGTACATTTTCTTCGTTGATGTAAATAACGGTTTTTGTATATATTGTCACTGCCTGTGCTTGTATTATATTTCGTAGTAGTGACTCAGGGTTTTGTTTATTTCAGTTTACGGGTTTGTCTATGTACTGAAGGCACACGAATAAAAGAATTATGCTGTACGTAGAATCACCTGTGTTTCTCTCGATTGTTCGCTGACACTGCGCCAGAACATTGTAGAATATTTCATGGGAATATATGCTATCCTTGTATACGCTAATAACCAGTAGTAGAAAATGGAATATACATGTACACTGTAGATGCCCCGTAAATTATTCGAGGTCACCAACGCAGCTGGCACAGAGCCCGAATCGAACGCTGGACCGAAGTAGTCGACGAATCACAACGGCACAAATCTTCCATGATTTTAGAACAGACCAAACAGAAACGAATATCATTTGAAATATAAAATTCATATAAAATTCAGTTAGCATCACTATTATAACATATAGATATGGTCGTTCCTGCCAAACACACTTGCCATTTGAAGAAGTGCAATCAGTGTCGACTACTCGCGACTGGGCCTTGGCAGTGAGAGCTAAACATGAAGTTAGGCTTGCAGTTCGGGAGACTGAATTGGATAGAAATTTAAATCATGATTCAGTAAAAGGACTGTCCGCACACTGTGTAGGCACCAAGTTGGTCTCGTCGAAGACGTCAGTGCAGAAAGGTCAAGTTCGTACAGCCTGATACAAGACGAGTCTGCCAATATGGCAAGGTCCAAATCATCGCATGTGTCTCCTACGGCCCGAGTGTCATTTTCACGCCAATCTCCATACCTGTCTTTTTAATACCAGTCAAACTCTCTCACTCTAAGTCATGGTAACTTACAAAATCACTGCTATCCGCCATTGCATACATGTACATACTGTCAATTGATCAAAGTCTTCCAACGATGACATCACGCGGCGGGAAACCAAAAAACCAATAATTATTCTTTAGAACTTAAACTTCCTGAATTATTTACCGAAATTGCTCGTTCAGTTGAACTTTGAGTAATATATTATACGGGGTTTAAAACCTCAAAAAGAGTAACTAGCTTACGTCTATCTAAAGCGATATTTTGCAAAATTTGTGTTACATTACAAAAAGCCCCTGATCTAATTGTATCAATAGAGTAGCTCAGTTTATAGTTGTTCCAACGTAAATTTAGATGATAGATGTGAAATAGGTATGTTTATTGTTTCAGAACCGACGTGTAATAACACTTTTGGGCCTAAGTGTGAGAAGCAGTCTAACTGTCAGGGTAACTTCAACCGTTTGAGTGGGGAATGCAGCACTTGCACGACTGGTTACTACGGGTTTGCGTGTGAGAACAAGTGCCACTGTAAAGGTAATACTACGTGTTCGGGCGACGGAAATCGCTGCGCTTCCGGATGCGATGTTGGCTGGTTTGGCTTTTACTGTGAAAAACCGTGTCACTGCTATAAGAAGGCGCCTTGTCAAAAAGGCAAATGTAATATGGGGTGTGAGGCTGGATGGTGGGGCTATTCATGCGATCGACCATGTAACTGTGAATCACCTACTTGCAGTCAATACACGGGTTATTGCGATGGTGAATGTATACCAGGTAAATACGGATACAGTTGTGAACAATCGTGTTTCTGCCCAGATGTCGGGCGATGCATGCGCAAAACAGGTAATTGCGCCGGCGGTGTTTGCCCTGCCAACAGGTTCGGTCATGGTTGTCAAAATCAATGTCACTGTCTGGCTGGAAGTGAATGCATAAAAGGTGTCTGCAAGAACGGTTGCGATAAAGGCTGGAGTGGTCCGTACTGTCAGAGCAAATGTAATTGTCTCAACGGCATGTGCAACAGCGATAAGTGTGAGAAATGTCTGCCCGGAACATTCGGGGCTCGATGCGAAAAGATATGTCACTGCGCGGGCAAGTGCAACGAAAAAACCAACGAATGCGAAGAGTGCCCTCCTGGCAGGTGGGGACATGACTGTCAACAAGAGTGTCATTGCAATTTGGCTACTTCTTGTGACAGGCTGAGCGGCAAATGCCCAAGCGACTGCCAGTACGGGTTCTACGGCTATGCGTGTAACCAGAAGTGCCGCTGCATGAACTGGGGCAAATGCGACCAATTTACTGGTGAATGCTTGAATGGAGTCTGTGAACTTGGTTATTACGGTCTTGGTTGCCAGAGTAAGTGTGCTTGCGGACGAGCGTGCGACCAGATAACTGGTCAGTGCAACGATGTCTGCCTCTTCACACGATATGGTGACACCTGCAAGGAGGAGAGCAATTGCGCCGGTCCTTTTGACCCCCTCACCGGTAACTGCACCACCGTGTGCCGCCCCGGATGGTACGGATACAACTGCGCACAAAAGTGCAACTGCGATGAAGAGACTGTCGGGTACTGTCATCCTGTCACAGGGGAGTGCAGTAACGGCTGTCCACCAACGTATTACGGTCACAACTGCAAGAGCCGATGTTACTGTGTAGACAATAATGGCCGTTGTCCACGAGATACCGGACAGTGCACGAATTGTACAGCTGGATGGTTTGGGCCTCGCTGCGACAAACGTTGCCATTGCCAAAAACGCGAGTCCTGTCCAGGAAGAACATGTCCCGGTGCCTGTGAGCAAGGGTGGATGGGACAAGACTGTTCTGAACGTAAGTGCGTGGTACATAACTACATTTGTCATGAAATTTAGTTGCTTATATAATTTCGACGCTATGATCGTTACATTCAGGAGGGAGAATCATTCTGATCGTCATACCCCTGTATTTGGCATGAAAAAGGTTTGCTTGCCGCTTTTCTTAAACATTTCTGGTCGCTACGTTCATGGCAGTTCTAAAAAGCTGGTATCGCTATGTTGATAATAATTTTCGATACCAGAGGCATGGAAATGTTTGCGAACTACTTGTATTCTGAGTTAACGAAACGCAGTACTTGTTTTCCGCGCGCAAAGTACGAGAAGTAGCTTCAGAAAACGTCCTTTGAATAAACAAGCAAGTTTTAAACATACACCACTTATATAAAATTGGTGATGTACGGGAAAGCGGGGAAGCAAATGCATAAAAAGAGCGCAAGCGAAATAAAACGCACTTCAAGCTATGCTAAGATCGATATTATTGTGTCCGACAGCCTTCGAGACAATTTGTCGATGCGCAATCAAATTCTGTCTTTTTTGAGGAACGCGTTCCTGAGGCACTAGAGTTTTGAGAACGAAATTACTGCGTTTTAGCGATGTTTTCCGACCTATAAAACGAAAGCCAAGTTTGATGTGGTGAACAACTCAGCGGAAACCCTTGTGATGCCGTAATTCGCCAAAAAACTTCTTCATGCAACCAAGCATGTTTTATTTCACAGTAGTACCTAACATGCCGCCCAATTGCGCTCTTGTGTTATCCAGAGATTTGGAGGAACATTAGTACTATCTGTTGGTCATAACATTGTCTACCCTAAGAATATATAATGTGTAAAAAAGTACGCATAGACGTCTGTAGTCAAGCAACCATGAGGAATATGTGTTCATTTGTTACAGTTATGCAATAAACCACATTTTATAGTTTTTGCTTTTCACAACTCTGTATAGGATCAACAGAGTGCAGGTATGTCGTAGGTGAAATGTTGTATGGTCACATTTTCAATCGTATTCGCTTCCACGTATACGTATTACTCCTTTTTTGAAAATGATAATTTTCCACGCGGGTGTATTACATGCCTTCCTCCGCAATTTATGGATAAGACATTTTAACACACTAAGTGCAAGTACTACAATCTTTTCAGCAACCCCTTGCTCGCAACCCAACAGGTATGGAAAAGAATGCACAATGGTCTGTCACTGTCTGGAAAACAAACCGTGCCATCGCTTTACAGGAAAATGCAATAAGTGTAAGCCGAGATGGAAAGGAGACACATGTTCTCATTGTAAGTCAGTTTAAAACACAAACGGGCGTTCGGATCGACACATCCATATACGTGTACCTGTAGCGCGTCAGGGACGAACTTGTCAACTCTCACCGGCAGGAGCCTACCGATTTATCGATACCTTTTGCAATGCCCCCATTTACAGAAAACTGTCGCAATCTCCCTGAAACATTACTTTTACCGGATACAGGATCTTGGAATTCTCAGATTCTGATTTGTCTACGGACAAAATAGCTACTTTATTAACTGTAAAAAGTTTAGCCGACTCGAGCAAGGCACTATGGATGACGTACATTTAACACTTTAAGCTTTAGTTCTTGGAAATTAGGCTCTTGATTTTGTATAAGCTCACAACTATAAGGGTTTGGAACCTTGTACGAAAGCTTTGGATATGCTGACGTTTGGATAATGGTTATAGGGGTTACAGTCTTCTCCTTTTTTTAAGATCGTCAATGATTGCCAATCAAACAGAATACTGGCTGCCTTTGTCAGTCATCGCGTCAGGCCGTCGCAGGCATAGCTTTTTTACAGTTAAGAATACATTTTGCAACTCCGGAGACAAATGTCAACCTATTTAGGATAGGTTTTTACGTTAAAGGCCTACTTCTGAATCTGCGCTTTCTGCTGGTGTGCCCCTGATTTCCCAAGACACGGAACTAAACATTCGCCGTTTTCTTGAAATTGGCTTATTTAGTTGGGTAAGTTCAATGTACCACTCCCTCCGGCGCACTAAGTGGTTAGCAGTGTTTTACGTAACTCAGTACATCAAGCACTCTACTTTCATGTAAACAGCAGAAACATGTACGTAACAATGACATATCAAGAATTTTAAATTCCTCCTTAACTTGAATTGGAGAAAATCAAGGACTTCCTGACGACAAGGGGAATTTTTAGGCAGTCCTAAGGTTAAGTGCAAAGCATAAGAGGAAACTGAGAATAGCATCCAATGGCTGCGTTGTGCAATAGATGATTATTGTGAGAAAAACGACATCACGCATTTGTTAAATGCCATATCAGGTCGTATGGATCTCACAAGGTATTATTTAAATGCGACAGGCGTAAGCAAGTTGCATTGTTATCACATATGGGAAGTAACCATTAATTTTCTTTGTTGCGTCTTTGTTGAATAGAGCAATAGAGCTAACGTGGATATCGTACATCAAGCGGTCACCGATAAATGTTTTTAGTTGTCTTTGTTATAAGACAGAAAAAAGTGAAAAATGGATACGCCAATCCACCGATTTGTAAGCGACCATCTTTCGATCGAGTTATCCCATGGAAGCTCCGGACCCTGAGCACTAACGATATGGCCACCGAGTAAATGATTGTTCGACGAGGCGGGAATAACGAATAATAAATAAGAACAGGATTTCCGTATCATGGGACGCGTTTCATCTACGCTGTGACTGGGAAGTGTCGTGCCCCAGATACATGCGCATTCCGGAGTAGAAATTATCGGGATCTCACATTTCTCATAATCGTTGACGCAAAGTGAAATTGTTTAACAGACTTTGACTTGTAATTGTACACACTTCCTAGAGTTTGCACGTGACCACATTGAATATGTGTTTCAACCGTTCTCAGTTGAGGATTGTGACAAACCAAACGTCTACGGCGAAAAATGCGAATCAGAGTGCCGGTGCCTTTCCCCGGATCATTGTGACAATGTCACGGGAAGCTGTGGCGGTATTTGTCCACCGCGGCGGCAAGGAGACAAGTGTGACCTGAGTAAGTTTTGTTACCTAATTTTGTTATTACTTTGCGCAGTGTTAAGTATAAAACTTTTTAATTTGGGGATTTCAAGACTCCTTATTGGGTCATTAGCAACCCGGAATATTCCAGAAATTTTTGAAGACTGCCTCCTGGGGTGCTGGTAATTCTTGTTTACGTCCGTTATGAGAGGTTTTCTAGAGGCCACATTCGAAGTCATTCTCTTGCTCGTGTATTTTGCTGCTTTGATTAAACTTCTGTCAGGTGTTGATACGAGAAGCACTGGAAGATAATGTCCTGCAACTATACCTGTACCAGAGTCCATGGGCGGCGCACCGTAGTGGCGGGGGTTAGCCCCCCATTTTTTCAGTGCTGCCCCGCCCGTGCAGATGTGGTCTTTATAAGCATGAGCAGTAGCTGTAGTCTCGTCTAGGTATCGCTTTAACCTTACGCTTTGATACTTGAAATGTTACTACAATTCTTTGCAAACAAGCAGATTCCCTTGCGATCAAGCATTGTTTGATAAGAGGTGATGGCAACCTCATAAAATTGAAAAAATGCAGAGCTGTTTCTGTTTGGGTGAATGCTGAAGACGATTATGGCCAACAAAATGGAAGAACATAATGAGGATGATTACGAAATGATTGCAGGACTGCTTTAATCTCTAATTGCAGAACAATGTCACAGGGCAAATTATTTTACCAAGTATGCCTTGCAAACAATATCACAGGCAATCAACAGCAGTTGAATTTCGAGGCAATATTGCAAAGCTCACGTCCTTAATCTTTATGTTGGACCTACGTGTAGAAAATGGTCGAGTCGTCTTTTGTTCCAGCAACGGGTTGTACCCTGCCAGGAACCTTCGGCGAGAAATGCGAGCACAAATGCCACTGCAAGGAGCCCACGTGCGATGATGAAACCGGAAGCTGTAAGGATCATGGCGGTTGTGCCGAATACTTCTCAGGCGACAACTGCTCTACGTGTGCGTAAACTTTGGTGACTTTTAGTAACGGATGTCAGCCTCCTCTGAGGTGAAAGTTTTACCTGTAACATATTCACTGTTTGTGATTCCATTCAATTAAATCTTTTAAAATGGCCATGGCCAACGAAGATATATGGCACAGAACCCATGGTTGTAATGTTGGTATTTAAAAAATATATCTTACTTACGCTCCTTTGGCATTAAATAAACAAAACTTATCTCCCTGTGACTGCTTCGTTATCAAACACGTCGTACAAACGGGATGGTATAGGTGCAACACTTGATACGCGCAATAGTTTTGTCACTTTCGTTGTTGGAGAATTCAAAAGGAGAAGAGCATCGATTCAGTTGACGGCGTTCAGGGAAACCTACACGTATTTCCCCAAAACCATTCGACACATTGTCTTCTGGTGACGTAGCAAATTTAACTCCGTTTTGAAAAGTAAAAGTAGAATATTGACTACGATTCATTTTGGATATTTTACAAATTGAAATTTAATATTTTTTTACATTAAGCTTATATAGGTGACCCGGCGATTACATGTAGTAGTTTAAAGTTGGTGTACGGAATGATAGGAGTGTGTTATTCATCTGTTCGGGATAATATAATGTCGACGCGACTACTGGCAACGATGCATGTATACCAAATTCAGGAGAATGTAATAGAGAGTAAAGGACACGTGAAAAAGCGAAATTTTCTTCCTGCTAAGCCTTGTTCTCTATGTGGACAACCAAGTGCTGATAATTGTGACTTAGGTATTAATGATATGTCCACCCGTCTACGCTGACAGCATTACACGCAATATACCTGTACCGAGACTAGTGTTGCCAGTGAGGTGTTGTTTTCTTATATTTCAATGGACACATTTGTAGTCACGTCTTTGTGGTGTCAGCCCCTGAATAAAATACGAGGCATGTGTTGCGCATGTGTTCTCGCGTGGTGGGGAGCTGCGTTCATTATTAGAAAATTCGACTCAAGGTAAAACCCAGCCATTGAGTATAATGTTATACTTTGTAAAATTGCATGTTTGTTTACGTTTAATTAATCGTTATTTATCGACGAGTAGTCAAATATAGGTTCAGACTTTAGTTGTAACATTGGAATGATTGACCCAGAGCCTTGCCAAAACAGCTTACGTCCCATTGCATTCTACACCACACCATGCCTGCTTATGGAAACGCCAGAAAGGAAAGAGCGAATTGCAGTGGTGGGAATGACATAATGATAACCTTTCTGCAATGTAACTGGTAACTTTAAAAATATAATGTTGATGGCCCAGGATTACTCTGACGTCCAATTACAAGGGAAAGTTTATTTCCTCTACACAGCTAGAGTTCAAAATGGTGTCCGAAACAAATGGACGCGTGTATCCTAGTGCATCAAGCCAGAGTATGACGTATTTGTGATTATACTATTTGGCTGTTAAAATGCAAATAAATCAACCTGGAAACGTGAAGGAAACGGGTAGCATTGGCCGTATTCGGGACGACACCGTATGCGTAGCATTGCGTGTTAAACGAACATCTTCAGTAATGTGTGTAAAAATGTTTTGTTTCAGTTAAAGTTCCCGAGTCAGTCGAGTCGGACATTGGACTTAATGGTCAAAGTAAGTAGATTAACTTCACATCATCTTGAGTGTTAACGACTTTTTCAAATTGATCACGCAGTAGCCTATTTATTGTAAAAAGAAATCATTTTATAGTCGCAACTAAAACGCTTCTCGAAGGTGAAAATGTCATTTTCAAACCTGGATGAAGCAAATTTCAGGTGGAACGTGTGATTTACAAACAATAATAAAGAAGCCTGCGTCCTATATGATTTATGTGACTGCTGATAGCGACGACAAATGACCACGCAACCTTTTGCGATATATGCCATGCACTACAAGCGAGGCACTTGGTCTCACTAGGTCTCTCGTGGTCTCGAGTCCACCCAAGAAACATTTGATTGTTACAGGCCTAGGTCTCAAATCTGAGGATGCGAAAAAGGAAAACGTAATTACGATAACTGTAGGCGGCGTCTGCGCCCTAGTCGTTATTTGCTGCATCGCTCTTGCCGTCTTTGTCTTTGTGGCGAAAACTCACAAAAGTCGGTTGAATCTAGAATTGGAAGACGATGATGATGAAATCGAACCAGAAGTTAAGTACATCGATAAACTGAAGAGGCCGCTGCAGAGCTTACATTCTTCTATGACAGGTTCAGACGTGGAAAACACCAGCTTGAGTAGCGTCGAGGAAACGACCGATACACATAGAGAGACATCTACTGAGAGCGCTTCAAAAGAATCCGATAAAGAAGAAGAATCATAACTTAATCTTATCTTCCGCCTCTTCCTTTATTTAGTATTCACCCATTCATCCTGTTATGTTGTCACCGTGGAAAATCTGTTCATTAAAAATCATCTGGCCGTGACAATCTTTCTCCAAAGCTCAGTGAGCGTATCAAGTGATAATCGCAATTTGTTTATTCATTTATTCATTTATTCATTTGCTCATGTATTCATTTTGACATTGCTAAATGGATAATAAATCGGTATGTTCTGTCGTAAACGAAATTTTGATTTTGGCATGCACTTTCTGATTGTGTCTCGTCTTGTATTTCATACTGATTTTTGAAATGATTCTTAGACTTGACAAAAACTATAAAGTCCGTATTGCTTCATTCCTAATTGTAAAGTTGTTTGTCACGGCTGCTTTGTCTCAGTCGAACAGAAAGCTTGTCCGTCAGGGGGATCTCCAGGCGCTTTATAGTGAATAATTCTGATTGACGAATGGACAAGAGCTCGATGACATTGCATCAGGAAGGCAAAGACCAGGACTGTTTTCCCGATTAAACTAAAAAGGCTTCCACACAATTTTATCAGCCCGTGTAGAAATTGACCTATCGGAACGCAGAATTCTGGACACACCTTCGTTTCCAAGGGGTCCAGTTTACCCGACAAACAACAAGTTGTCAGTTAAAACTTGTTTGTTTGTCGACTTTAGGCAAGTGGGAGAAGCTTGCAATAGGTCAATTTGGACAAATTTATTGCTATACTGTACTTAATATACAGTTCAATCAAACATTGTTGGTAATAAAATGGATACTTCGTCTAACTCTAGTCAGAGTTGACAAGTTGTCACGATTTCAGCAAAATTGCGTAGAAAGGCAGCTGACGAGAATTTATCGAGGACTTTGAAACGGGTTCTAGTCGAAAAGCGGTTTTGCGCCTTTACATGTATGGTATTTTGACGCTCTCAAATGTATCACGAAAACTTGTGGGGCTGCGTGTGAAGAAAGGTTTTTATAAGTTTTCGGTTTATTTTACTGAAAACTAAACAATTCAGGTACTAGAAACATGACACAGCAAATGTCATCCACACACTCATTTAGTGTTCCACTAATCAATTAATAAACAGTTCAAAGACATATCAGGCTTATGCCGGAGATGTGTCCGTGCCTGTAGACTGTCTAGATACTGCCTGAGATCTGCACATGACTGACAACTTGAAGACAGACACTCGCAATAAGAAGGGAAACGTTACTTACCAGTACGATATGACCTACAGTGTACATGTACGCTACTACTGTACCTAGCTAAAATCTAGCCCAAGTCTCGTGTTCTCACTTAAATACGCGGCAGTATCTCACTTAATCTCGCGAAGTCTTGCTTTTTAGCGAGATCCTAGCGTTACTGTACGGTAGACAAGTTTTCGTTTTGACAGATACAACACAATTAGGCTAGAATAGCCGCATCCTTCTAACTGCCCAATATCTGTCCTATTACAATGGCCCGAAACCTGATGCCACTCTTATAAACTGCCTTTTCGTATTTTTGACAGTTTGCATTATACAAATAGTAAAACTTCTTGTCCTTTGCAAGTTGTCCTAAAAATGCAGTGGCGCAAAAACAGCATCGATGTGGTTGTGCGTACGCTTGCTTTGACTTGTCTTGAGCGACCCCGGTAGTCTTCGTGTCATCTGCCAGTTATACATAATGTGATTAGAGGGTTAAATTGACCGTCAAATTGAACGAATTTTGTTTTGTCTTTGATTACGTGCAAAGTTACGCCACAGTCTACAGGCCATCGTAGTGATTTGAGATTCTCCACCCCATATGCAATTCCTCCGTCGTTCAGTCAGGCATTCAGGTCTACAGTCATGATGTGCATCAACAACTGGAATTCTCTTCCAGTCTCTGTTAAGGAAAGCAACTCTTTTACGAGTATAAAAAATAATTTTAGAACTGTTTTTCATAATTTTGACAACTCAACACCCTTGACTCAATTCTCCCTTACCCGCGATAACGAAATAGCATTGTACAGATCAAGATGTGGCCTTTTCCTCAACTCTGACAAGTTCAGGCACAACTTTAGTAATGTATCTCCAAACTGTAAATGTGGTGACCATCAATCTTATCCTCATATTTTCTTCAAATGTCCCCTCATCGAATCCCTGAGAGACTCACTCTTTCGTGCACTCAATGATAACCAATCAGTTGTTAACGCTCTCAATTCTTGTAATAATATCCCTACTAGAGTTACATTATTACTGAATGGTAGTCCTAACCTTGACTTTGTTCTTAACGAATTCCTCCTAAGCAACGTTAGCAAATTTTTATATACCGTTTATCAATATTGTTGCATCTGATTTCCCTACATGAATCTGTAAATATTTTTGTTTTTATATATCTGTAATAGCATGTCTAAGTATTGGAATACTTATTTTAGATACTACTTAATTGTATATATCTCTATGTATATAAGTTTCATTTATGAATTGTTTACAACCCAGATATAATGCTTCGCGGTTTCTGGGTTTGTTATTATTTCTTTGTATGTTCTGTGTATCCTTCAATAAATATATATCACAGTGAAAAAAAAGTCTACAGGTAAAGTTGCTGGTATTTGTTTCTCATGATTTTGTCTTCAAAGTACGCCATTTGGTTCATTAGCACAAAGGTCATCTTTTATTTCTCCGTTCTCTGATTGAACCCACCAGAGGTTTGAAATCGACACCCAAAAAGTTGTCTCATGTGTCGACACCTCTAGCGAATTGCAGGCATCACCCGCAAGCTTTCCAGATTCGATGTGCATCACTGTCATTTCGGATTCGACCTGGTCGCGCAATTTTCCGTGCCTTCGGTTTTTTTTTTAATTACACAAATGTACTTTGAATGAGGCAAACCCCGGTGCAGTGACAATGAAAAAGATTGATGTTCATCCGATTGTCCCTTCAAACTCGTTGTATTTAGAAAACTTTCACAAAAAATTGCACTCGTATCACATAGTCCGTAACGGTCTCGTGTGTACCCTTTTCCAACAAAAACAGCTGAGAATAAGAAAGAAAGTTATTTTGGGTGTCCCACAACAACAGTAATAATCCCTCGGGATTTTTGGTTCTTTCCTGCCCTCGTCTTTGGCGTCGCGTGTCATCAAATAAATGGCCCGTTTGTCAAAACATTGCACCAGTTCAGCCCAGTGTCTTTCTCGTTCTCTTCTTCTTCATGTGCAATGCTCCGTGTCGCAATTGTAATTTTCAGTGTTTCCAAAAAAATTCATAAAACTTCGTTTCCCCCAGCTCATACACTCTTTCGTCGCCATCGAGAAATATTTCCTCCCTACGCCCATACCTTGTTGACGCAGACAGGTTAAGATGACGGTGCTAGTGAATATAATTGAAAGAAAAATAGACACGTCCGCCATTAGCATGGCATTTACCGGAAGGAGCGCTCCAACAGATGGCAAGTTCATTGTTGAGCTGCAGTTGCCACCGCTAATCAGTGCAACTATATTTAGTACCACCATTCTTATACGCCCACACATGGTTTTCCATGAAGACCGCGTAGCTTCAAACATAACAACGGGAATAATATATGTACTATAAAAAGTGAAACAGTGACGTATGACGTAGGAGATACTTGGTGGTGAAAAACGATTGTTTCATGTTACACTACTAGCTGAACCAGAAGTTCACTTAGATTTTGTAAGGAAATACTTGTTTTACTTTACTGTAAACTTTTTGTAATGGCCTACTACAGGAGTTTTGGGGAAACTGTTTTGTTTACTGTCTAGGTTGTTGTTTACATAGTGGTCGTAACTGCGAACAATTTTTCGAAAATTCTCCAGAAGAATCAGTAATTTTGGTTGTGGGCAAATAGTTCAATGTCGGGATATCAAATACCCGGAAAACTGTCTTTGGTAACCCCATCTTTACTGACGGTGATGAAATCTGTCGATTCCTTTGCAAAGCCAGGTCCCGGTTGCATAAATATAGATTACTACATAGTAGAGTGAGTGACCCCAGCAATCTAGAGCCCCAGTGGGTTTTGGAGAGTTATAATTCTGCAAAGGTCACGAGGGCTCACCATGAAGAAAATAACTACTGAGAACATGTATTTACATCTATTCACAGCAGCACATATTGTGCTTTAAACAGTGGAATGAATCGATTTACCTCTTCGGGTGGCATCGGCTTTCTTCAACAACAGTCTGTACACGTACTTTCCACATGTATGTCAGAGGTCAGAGGTCGGATATCCGTGACCTTTTAAGAAACACATAGTTATTCTTGTTAGGATAATGTTTTAACTCGAACCCTATTGAAAAAGTAAACAAAATAGGAATGAAGTGGATTGGTAGAATAAGTTTTAATCAGTTGGTTTATAGCTTACTGCGTATAGCTCACTACGTGTTAATCTTCCACCGTGAAAATATCGTATGCTGCAATAGGTTACCCCTGGTTACTGAGTATAATGTCCAAGTCAAAGGATCCTTACCACATGTTACCCGCATTTAACCTGGAGATCGGTGGCTTATGAGTGAGAGGAAATGGCAGATAAATTTGACTGAATTAAAAATGGGCAATTATTCTCTAAAATCCACTCGGGCTCTAGATTACGGGTCGGAGATAACGACCATGTCAGGTAATAATCTACACGCATGCAGTCAGGTCCCAAAACTAACATCCGATACAAAATTGTTAATTTTATAACTTCTCTTCCCGTTTCATTTACTAAACATGATATCGTCTGCATTTCGAACACCAAGTCCTCGGTAAATACAATGTTCAATACTTTTGTTATTTAATTATTTTCAAAAAAGGTTCCAAGTTTTTGCAATCACCATGTTTTCATGTTTGTTACCTATTTGCAAGTAATAAATCTTTACATTCATTACTGATTTTTTACAAGAGTAATTTTTTAACATAACGTGCAATAACATACACAATAGGTTGTTATCGGACATGTGAACAATTTTGGTGAAGCACATGACTATTTTTTAAAAGATGCAGAAAAATATAAGAAACTAGGAGTTCAAAGGGTTTCGGATAAATACAAAACGTAGCTGAAGTTACGTAGACGATGTGATACAATACTCGATTTTATTCCGCGTATCGTTCATGAACTTGAGTTACGTGACGCTGGCGCGTTCCTCATACGCGTGAAATGAATAACACTTCTTTGGAAAATGTTCGCCAGCGTTCCTTTTGATTTATTTGCAGGTACACGTGTTACATAAACTTTATATGATAACACTGAGCAGTTTTTCCCTGTGGGCAGTGGCGTGAAATACAAATTTCATTAGATTAATCTGAACAATAGGCTCTGGCATTTTCATTAGCTTTACAAATTAATATTTAGTTGGTTCACGCCAGCACCCGGATGTACAAATATATAAATGCAGATCTCAGCAAACAGGGGCCCGTTCCAAAAACTGACTTAAGTTCAGTTTTGACATAAGTCTAATATTTCTCTGAACTTCCAATCTTGAAACTTCCATATCCGGTAAGTTCGTCAAAATTAAGACAAAACTTACATCAAACACTTAAATCAAACGTAAGATCTCTTTCTTGAAATGATTTTGAGACAAATTTAACTTTTATTTAAAAATTTTGTATAGTTTAAGAATTGTCTTAGCTAAGTAAGTTTTGTTGGAACATGCCCCAGTACTTTTACAAACACATGTGGAATGGTATTCATCTTCAATTAGGGAAACACAAGAGCATGTCCACCTCTCCCTATCATCAAGTTTCGGTTGGAGCAACGTAATTTAGCCATAGCTGCTCAAAAGATATATGCAATATCACGCAACAAATAGGATTCCATTTCACAATCAATTTTAAATGAGGAATATGTACATGTATTAAGTTTGGACCTATTCTCCACAGAGTGCTCAAGTTTTGTAAAAAACAATCTGCTCAAATGCGACAAGTAAAGAAGCTTCGCTGCCAAATCCCTGATTGTGCCATACCAATCCAAAAATCATATCTTTGTAGCAAATTCCTAACATATGAAGGGGACAATTTTTCCTACCATCCTCATCCAGTGTGACAAGCTTGTCATAGACTCATTTTGGATTTCGATGTGCTGGTATTTTTAACAATTTAAACCAATACTTGATCAGTTTAACAAACAGCTTTACATAAATTAGATACCTCCCCAGTTCTCCCAGGACAGCATGATTTGAACGCTTTTTTCAACTCCCAGCATTTGCTCACACGATTTCATTACTACGCTCGATACTAGAATATTCTTTGAATCCCCAAATCTCACTGCCATGGCTAATGATTGGGCACACCATTTTTTCAAAAATCTTGAGTGCAATTTTCAGTGAAAGTCGTCCACATTTTGACTGAAAGCGTTTAATTGAAAAACGTTGTTTTCTTTGCCCGGTGAGACAAACTTTCCGTAGCTTGCGTCCAGACTAACTTAGGAGTAAGACAAATACCCAGATACTTATAGGATGATACGATATCAATTTTGTCGTTTCCAAAATACCATTTATCGTACTTTCTCGATGGTCCGCCTTTTCTAAATACCACTATTTTTGTTTTTCCAAGGTTAACTTTCATACCACAATCTTGACAGTATTCGTGCAGAGCGTTAATTTGTTGCTGTAGTTTAAATGCTGTCTCTGCACAACCAACCATATCATCAGCGTATACAGTACATATAGCAACATGCCAATTGTAGGTGAATGCTCATTTAGGTACATTCTGCTATTTAAAGATTATTTAAAATGTAAGTAAACAACAAACTCGTCCAAATGCCTACTAAATGAGAAAGAACTAACCATCCACCCTTGGTGAGTACTGTACAAATATTATTACTGAAAAAGTCAGTTAACCCACGCTCAGTTCTTACACACGCTTTTAGCTTTTAATACATAGTTTTCAATAATTTTAAAACATTACACGCATGCAGTTAATTGTACGACACTTCTCTTTCCGTTTCATTTACTAAATGAGATATCGGCAGCAACATTAACACCTAGTCCTCGGTAATTACAAGTTAAATATTTTTGTTAATTTATTATTTTTAGAAAAGTTACCAATTCAATGCACAGTTGCCTTGTTTTAATGTTGTTGTCTCTTCAAAAGTAATGCGCTTTATTTTCAATACTGATTTTTAACTACAGTTGTATACTAAACTTGTAACATATCCTGAAATTACATACACCATAGGTTGTGATCGGACACGTGAATAGTTTGAGTGAAGCACGTGTGTATTTTAAAAAACTGCAGAAGAACATAAGAAACTAAGAGTTTGAAGGCTTTCAGATAAATAAAAAACGTATCTCGAGTGACGTAGGCGCTGTGATATAACACTCAATCTTATTCCTCGTATCTTTCATGAACTTGTGTTACGTGAAGCTGGCACATGCGTTCCACATACGCGTGAAATAAATAACACTTCTTTGGAAAAAATCCGGCCGCGTTCCTTTTGATTTGCTGGCAGGCACAAATATACAAGCGTCGCTGTGTGTCTGAACTCGGATTGCAATTCGACATCTCGTGAAATCTACGTCGGTGATCTAGGTTAGTTCTTTTAATTCCTTTGTTTTGATTAATGTTTTCCATTGTGATTAATGTGTTGTACTATTATTTATCCCATACGCGTTGAATCAGTCGGGTGCAATACGGCCATGTGATGTTGTTTTGCGTATTCAATTCCCGCACTATTTCAACGGTGACTTCTGTCATGGAAAGTCCAAAAGGTAGGTCACTCGACTCGACGTCGTTAGCCGGTTCGATCATGACTTTCCGAAAATAATTTAAAATAATACAATTGCAACAGTATAAATAACACTAAGCATGAAATCAGGTCCAAGTGTAACATCTGAAACAAGACTCTTCATTATACACTGTACTGTATGACAATTCTGACTCAGTTTTCAATTGCTAAATATTACAACTCAGTTGCCGATTCCTCGGTAACTACGGTATCAGATATTGTTGTTATTTAACTATTTCAGGAAATGTTACTAGTTCAATGCACAGTTACCAACCATTGTTCCATCTTCGTTATCTCTTTTCAACTAACAAATCGTTACATTTAGAGGTAATTTTTTTTCTTTTTCTAGTAAAAAATTGAAGCCTTACGCGCAAGTACATAGATATAGGATTTGATCTGTCACGTGAACAGTCTGGGTGAAGTAGACACCGGTGACCTAAGGTCGTGACTATAAGCATAAAAAGCAGTTGATTGTCATACTACCCAATGTCCGTTAGCAGCTGCTCATGGGAGGTCATGGACATACAGTGTATATTAGTCTTCACAAATATACGTGTTTTGCCAATCTTAAGCCTTGTTTGTCTCCGTAAGCAGAGTTTTGAAACGGTCGCTGATATCACCGGCCATTTTGAATGAGGCCCTAACGTCGTGACCGTTTCGTTTAGACGCAAATGCACGAAGCAGGACCACACAAATCAACTGCAGTGCTTACAGATACTGTAGACGACACAAAAAACATTGCATTGCTTATTATTTCAATTTCAATTAAAACAAGTTGTTTTGTGTTTTGCAAACAACTTCGATGTGCACAGACGTTTTCAATGAGGTTGTTTACGTAAAACGCTAAGAACCCAGCATAAATTATCCCTCAGTATTTTATTGCTTTGGCCTTACGAAACTTGATCGATCCTGGGACATTTTGATTAATTGTTCAAGCCACCCCTGGAACGCGTGTTACAACAAATCTGAAACATGTTTAGTTTCAAAAATATAATCTGAAAATGCACAAAAATGTGAATTAGTGGAATAGGCTGTCTTAAGATGCATTTGTAAAAAGAAGCCACCCAATCACTGTTTATTTTCATATTGTGAATATCAGCAAGTCCGGGTATTCGTTTAACGTTCGTAAGCAGACGAACACTGGAAACTTCAACGCTAGATGTCGCGCGACTGTGCAGAAGCGGAAATAAGATCGGGCACTCACGACTTTAGGATCTCCGACGGTATTAAAAATTCTGCCGAAAAAATGAAAGAAATTTAGGAATTGAAGGACTATGGGATAAATTTAATTGTATCTTGATTGGCGTAGATGAAGTAATATCCCACTTGACATTATTTCGCGTATCGAATGAGACCGAAGAACAAGTTTGTAATTTCCAACGTTCATAATCCACTGTAGATCCCGGACTGCCAGATGGAATCTAGGAGAATTTTAACTAGGCTCATGGCACCCTTGGCTCCCTCTAAAGCCGCCACTGTAATCTGTATACTCCTCGCCGTTTAGCTGCCTAAAAATAACAAAAACGAAACTTATGTCGGCTCTTTGCTGTCTTAAAATTGGCCTAATGAAGGTCCATTCCTTTATTGGATTTTATATGTTACCAACAACAACGTCAAGACCATAAGCGACTTGTTGTGAAGCATGATGCTCACTGTGTCGCTGAAAGTACGTAACATAGATAAACGAATCAAACAAATGCGAAGGGGGAAACACGAGGTTTATTCAACCTTAGGAATAATATAGGTGACAAAAATGAAGACAACTTTCCAAAATGTTTGACAATTAAATGCTATTACACGGTCTACCTGTAAATATCAATAGAGGTTCAAGACCGATGAAATATTTGGTTAGACCAGTAAAGGAGGTCACGTGAAAGGAGTAAATTGGACAATTTCAAAATAGAGTAGACGATTTGTTAGCTTTAGTGTAACGCTGTATACTAAATATACAACTTTGCGTCGATGTGGGTAACAAAATGGTCAAATAGAATCTGACAAAAAATTAGTGTCGTAAGAAACTACCCCCTTCCATCAGTAAATTAAATGATTTACCCATTTTGGAAAGATTGGCGTTCTATCGGTATTCTGCTGTTAAATATGTGGAGAGATCTTAAGCGTCGGCCTTCGAAGCCATGGGATACTGCGCCACCTATTGGTGCCTCTTTTATGAAATTGCGTACATGCAACTACGAATTATCTCGAATGTTTTTATTACCCGAATTAAAGACGTGAAAGCTCAGCTCAAGGTACATGTATGTCCGGAGAAGATTGACAAAACGGGAAAGCTGGGAGATTCAAGCTCTAGTGCTACCAGATAATCTTGCTACCAAAATTAATGTGGACACTGTTGGTCTACGACGTCACATCATCCTCTTTATATCAGTTAGAAAGAGCAGTATGTCGGCTTAATAAAAGATGGCTCGAGTTTTCTGCGTCATTCAGCAACGTCGGGCTGTACTGCAAGTTGGACGGAACCTGTCCTACCAGTCATATCTGTGGTAGAAGAATACAGTTACCAAATTGTGAGCCAGCATCACTCTGCCAACATATCTCAACAGGTCATCAGTAGATGCAGCACACAGACACGCACCGGCAGAAAGTGTTCCACCACGTCAACGACCAGCGAGGCAGAGATTCGGTTGAGGCATAAGCAAATTAATTGGGACAGCTTGCTAGTGTAGCAAGAATTGGGCTATAAGACCGGTAAGCCAGCAAGGAAAAGATGTCAAGACTCAGACAGAGACTGCATAATCAAGGGAGTTAGATCGTCAGACAATGAAGAAAGGTGTGTCCGAGCAGTCCAGATGGGCAAGAAGAGGCATGGTCAAAGAGGGAAGAAGCTTTGTACAGGGAATTCAAGTGGGCAGATTTGTGGAAGATGTTTCCCCTAAAAGCAAAGTTCATTATCATGTCTCATTAAGATGCACTGCCTTCAACCAGCAACCTTGCTACTTGTCACCTTAATGACAACCCGAGCTGTATCCAGTGTGGATAGTGTACTTTAGAGTACACCCTATCCTCTTGGATCAAGTCTTAGACATCAGGAAGGTACACCTACGGACAGAACCAGTTTTCACAAGAGTAATGGTTGAACCAACCAAAGTCGTCAAACTACCATTTAGGCAATTTCAAAATAAAACGATCGAGGAGGATAATTAGAGCTTAATTAAAACTCCATTTTTTTGCAAAATGGCTTTTCTGTGTAGCAGTTCAGGTATACTTGGAAATTTAGAGCTGTCTCATGTTGTGTAATGTATCACCCGTTACGTCCCACAAAACCTTGGAACGTTCTGGTGAAAATAGTCTGCTGTGAACACCCGTGATCTTCCGAAACACAATTTTTGACTTTCTGAATTTCTTCTGCTTCCGGTAAAAGGATAAGCATGTGTGAAAAGTATTCTTTGACGCGCAGAGATTGGAGTGATTATATGAAAATTGCTAAATCACTGATAATTCCATTGGAATACACAGAAACAACAAAACTAACAACGATGTTCGAGTGAATGGTTCACATGACTTGTTCAACCAATCTGTCAAAGAGACATACGTGTAATGTACTGTAACTTTTTTCGTTCTGCTCATTGTAGGTCTGTGAACGAATGAAGATACGGCATTTGACTCGATTCCAGCCTGTGGTTGTCCTGTTGTTGTTGCTGAAACCGCCTCTGTTAATTGCAGGTAACAGCAATGACATTACTATCCTAACTCAGACACAAGACACAGAACCAAATTTTAATCAATCGCGCTGCAAGATTGAATGGGTAAAAGAGGTTGTCCTGTAGTATTTCAATTTTTAGTCTAATTTCAAATAAAGAGAATGTACCTCAGTCCGAGCAGTTGTCACGACCCCGAACACTGGCTGAAGAGATGGGCGGCGCTAGTTTTGGTTTCTCACAAACAATGCTTATCGATTAAACTAATTGGAACCAGTTTAGTAACATAATAAACTACCTGGATTTTCTATATATGAGCTCTGTCGAAAAAAGCACTCAGTGTAGACGCACTTTCTTGTCTCATTTAGTTACACGGACCCGGTCAACCTAGGCTCTGAAGGTTTACCCACCCTAGTAATCAAATGCAAAATAAGATATGCTAAGATGTTTTGATTTGTTGTGGTTCATAAGGTAATAGGTAACATTTTTTAGCAAAGTAATAGTACATGTAGTTGTTTAGGCGCTCTGTTTGAGAGGTACTAAGGTCATAAGTCAAAGGTCGCATGTGATTGTGCATCCGGAAGTGACGTCATCCGCCAACCGGAAGGAAGTGACAATGGCGTCACAAATCATAATGTAATAGGTTTATTTGGACCGGTTGGAGAGGGACCTCGATTCAAGATCACTATCCCCTTGGTCGCGGAAAGCCCTCCAGAGACTTAGGACGCTTTCCACAAAAAGAACAAGAAGTGTGCAAATATTTCAGTCCACATCTTTTTTCAACTCCGCGAGAAACGTTGCTTGCAATGCACTAGCGCGACGTAAGGATTTTCCTTTGCATGATTTCTTCATTTGATGTTCGCCGCGGCGTTTCCAATAACACAGTCGTTCGCAGTTATGAACCCACAAAGCAGAAAAGCGCTATTCCGATCATTCACATGCAAGTAAGAATTGCACTAATGGAATCCAGCGAGTTCCCGAGTATTTACGCGTTTATTTACGTGGGCATTTACGCGGTTATTTACGTGGGCATTTACGCGGGTATTTACGTGACCATTTCATGATAATCTTGTGCATGTGAATGGGGCTTTTATGCTTCAAAGACATGTGCCAAAACCTTTTTAATTTCGTTTTTACGTTTTTAATTGGTCTTCGTCCTCACCTCAAGCCCTGTCCAACACACTGGGATGATGGGTATCAAGCTAACCTGTGTCGATCCAGAGGACACAAAATGATGGTATCAATTGATCTTACGATGAGAGTGTGGCTTTTTCTGGCATTACAGAGATCCCTGATAAATAAGGAAGTCCCATCCGGCTACAGTACTTTGTAATCATACATGTTCTTGTAGAGCGTTTTGTGGTGATATAGACCGCAAATGTGTTCAGAAGCTCCTAAATACATTGTAATGCGATCCTGGATTTTTGTTGTTGAAAATTCAAAAACTGCACAAAGCTCCAAATTATTTTTACAGAATCTTATTTCGTTTCAAAGTTTGAAGTCTTGTTTAATCAAAATTCGCTTAAAACTGTGTTTTGTGTCTTCTCAAGAGGTGAGCTTCGAGCCGGCGATAGTTACTGAAATGTGCTCAGCTACTTGTTTATTTTTAAATCAATACATCAGAACAAAAATAAACCAGTTTTGCTGCTTAATTATTGGTTTTTGGTGCATAATCAAATTAAAATTATATGCAGGGAAATAACACAATAACTTAAGGCGGAGCTTATATAATGATGTTAGATCACACGAATGATTCATGTAAGTTTCAGCCACTGAAATGTGTTCTTGTGCTCACACGTATTCACCTGATTTCCTTAAAGTTATGTTGATTAATTAATTAACGAGTTTTTAAAGTCTCATGGTGAAGGTCTAAAACAGATTGGGATTTACATAAATTAAGTTAAGTCACGTGAGTGATTCAAATATTTAGTGCTGCTGTCGAACGTGCGTGGTTACGGCCAAGTTTGAATTAAACTTTAGCGATTCTTGTGGTAGCAGATTTTGGACTTCCGAACGCTTCAATGAACCTAGAAGTATTTATTTTTGACATTTCTGTGATACAAAGCCTTCACTGAAAACCTCATATAAAATTCCGTGCAACAATTAACAAAACAGAAAAGAAATAAAAGATGCAGACTTTGAAAATTACAAGCTTCACAGTAAAATCTCATCAACTTAAGATTTTGGATACGATTGGCTCGTGGTTCTTCACCACTGTCAGAGCTTTCATCATTGCCACCAAGTTGCTGGGGTACGAAGTCTTCTTCGTCATTATCTCATCGTCCTCACTGACTAAGTCCTCCAAGTCACTCTCATCTCCTAACAAATGTGACACATCACCCAACTCCACGGTTTTCTAAGTGTTGGCATGGTGACGACGGCGCCCAGTGTTGCAATTATGCAGCATGGCTTTTCAGGACAAGCACACTTAGTAAACAAAATATTATTCAACATAAGCTTACACAGTAAAAAGCATGATATTTAATGGTTTGACTCCATTACATCGAAATAATAAATTTACTTGGACTGGGTAGAGAATGTCTTTGTGTTTTGCGCACAGAACAGCTTACAGCATGGCGGCAGACATCTTGAGTTTCTAATACAAATAGTTAGCTCATTTTTCAAGAGAGGTCCCTCATAATGTTGCATTACTGCACCAATGGGCTTTCGAGGGTACGCAAGTAATAACGTGAGTGGAAAATTATTGGCGAGTTGATTATAGATTAGCAAAAGTTGCGTTGCAATACTACACCAGGGAACCGACAAAACTGCAATTTCATTAGTAGATACAGTTGGAAAAAAACAAACAGTTGACTTAAAAGTATATCAACGTTACATGTATATGGAGTACTTTGTAAACGAATATACTCCACAAAGTAAATAATAAAAATAAGAAATTGTTTACATTCACGTTAAAGTACTATCTCCTTAAGTTTAGTGGAATGGGCCATTGGTAGCCTCTCATGGAATTATTTCACTCACAATGGGCTAACAATGTGCTATTTCAGATCACTTCTCACGCCATTTTCTGTTTTTAATCACCAGACTTGAGTGAGCAGACTCGTATGTAGGTATGTCTTATGGAAAAGGCATTCATTAACGTCATAAGAATATGAAATATTTATGCCACAGGTAGTGGTCGATGGTCGTGGGTCGAGCGGGTTGTGGGTTGAGGGGGTGGTGGGTCACGGGAGTCGAAGGAGGTGAGGGTCGAGGGGGTCTTAGAACAATCCGTTAGTATGCGTGTATTACATAGCAAGTGATTTCATAAGTCGGGCCCGTCGTGTCTACAATGGGTAGAAATGACTGTAAATTGAGCGTCTCGGTATTCCAAATCATTCGACGATATTTTCGCAGAATGGAACAGAACAAAAAGGAATTCACTGGGCAGGAACATATCTGAAGCCGTGGAGGACTATAGAGGTTGTAAAGTGGTACACTTTCGACGTTATGACGAAGAAAACTCTCGACAAGGTATACTTTACCCGACAAGGAGCAGATTCTGTGTCACTCAGTGAAGGTGGATATGAGAAACTACATGTAGAGGTATTCATTCAAATCCTTAACAAAGAAGAATCTTAAAGAAAAGAAGCAGTGTTCCCAGAAAGAAACGTAATTGTACCACTCCTCCAACCCTAACAGTGTTGAATCCAGCGCAAGCGGCAGAGAATGATTAGTCACATTTGAAAAACGGAACTGAACCGACAACGGTAACGGAAACCAAGAACACTTTTGAGCCGAAGACGCCCTGCAGATGAAATAGACGGAGACAATAACAGAGCACATCAGAGTTGGAATGGAACTGTTACAAGACATCGATAAACATCTCATTAACACTGTGCTGATCTGAGCGTGGATTCGATTAGGAGTGTAATAGTTAAGATGTGGTAACCGTGTGGTAAAGAATGTGATGAACTCTTTTCCATTTGTTTTATTGCCGCCATAGCATTTATCCAGCCGGTTACGAACTGTGCTATCGCCTCCCAGTGCTGGAATCTTATCAACTCTCTCCATGACCTGACCACTTGATACGTTTGGCCCCTCCGGTACTCCCGTCCAGGACTATATACCTGTACTTCCCCTCAGCGACCGCTCTCTCTTAGAATTTGTTCACGGATTAATGTAATCGCAGCTCGTATACAGGCATATATTCAACGTCTAGTAAACGCTTATTGTATCTTATGGCCTTAAGTAGGTGGTCAGCACGTGTACTGCATACAACATTAATTCCAAGGGTGGTCATAAGGACAGATTTTCGATGACGGTGTCACCATGGAACATTTAATTCAGTTCTTAGAACATTTGATAATTCATTTTACCACTTGTATGGATAATGGTGTCTGAACGCCTTGATGATTCTTGTACTATATTTTAATGCGTTTTGTTATTATTACGTGACGAGCAAGTTGAGAATTTGACAACGAAGACTGCTATTTTGACTGAAATATGACATTGCACATAAAATGTTTGAAAATTCATGTAACGTTGATTTCCGGTTTCAGAAAAAACTTGGACTTTTACAATTTAATCTTTTTACACAAGTATCAAATTATCTAAAGTCATTTTTTCAATTTCCGTGATTTTTGCAAACGCCTAAAAATCCCGATTTTTTATTTAAGCATCCTTTCCAGCAAGTCTTGACCTGCAATTTGCAAATGTGAAAACAATGTACACAATTTCACTAGCTAGATAGAGTTTAACCGTGGCCAAATTCTTTATCAAAAATCCGGAAATAATTTGGCATAGCCAATTAGTCGCTCTGTATACAGTCGCTTAGAGAGAAAACCTCTGTCTTTCATAACCGACTGACTTACGAATTGATTTTTGGATTCATTGTATCATACACTTGGTACTTTTACTTTCAAATCCTAAATTGCAAACAAATCTGGACCGTGGTTCCTCGATACAATCACCAGTGCCGTACAACTTTTGTGTTCAAGCCAATCACTGCGCTAGTAATGTCGGTCGCTGATTGAACCTCCATAAACCGGACTGTCTCAAGTCCGAAGATCCCTGGAACTGATTCTAATGATGGATTTGAGAGTGTCAGTTTTCTGTTACCCCGCTAACACCTCTGGCGCCTTCAACTTGACACTTTTCAGATGCGTAGAGAACGACCCGCTTGCTTGGGAGTCGCTGCTTCAAATGTTTCAAGAAATTTTTGATCACGAACACACAGTAACTCTCGAATCTTGGCAAATTTAACCTCAATTACGTAATATCCGTCAACCACTTATGTTCCGTTGCGCCACTAGTTTTACACAAGTTCATTATTTTTGTCGCATTCTTTACACGGTTTTGTCCGCTGCGTTTTTCGAGACGTCCTCCAGTGCCAATGACGTAATATTGATGTGCCATGGGATAAAACTCCGACGGGAGAAAATTGATTTAACTTGACAAGTATCCGTGGATGCTACGATCATTTTACCCTTACCTTTTGGCTAGCACTTTTTATCCCGAAGTCCAGCTTTTCAACCCAGTTGTCCCGTTTTCGTTCTTGAATGTTGACTGTGACAAGTATGATAGGGGTGTTAAAGTAAAATTGTCTCTTATTACAAATACTGCTATTTTCCAGAGTCCACTTTCTTAAGAAGCATAACAAACATAATGTCTTTTGTTTACGGCAACATACTACTTCTTTTATCAGGTCAAGGGTAGTCACTCGAGGGGTTGTACAGGTGGAGGGGTGTCGTGGATCGATGGGGTAGAGCGATGTAGAGGTCAATTGTGTTTAGAACCATCCAGATAATTTTCTATTTATTATCCATCATAAAACCTTCATTTGTAACTTTCGAATAGACAATTGGAGTAGTTTATCGCATTTATCGTAAATGTCACTACACTAAATCTGCCTTCGCTTGGCGCGACATGGCGCGCCTACGACAATACATGTTTTGATGTTGACGGCATAAATCGTTGCACACGTATACTGTCCCCCAGTAAAGGATTTATCTCGACTGCGACGAGACATGTCCTAATACCCATTTTTCTTTCAGTTTGCAGCCGTGGAGAGTTCGGATATAAATGTAGTGGATACTGTTACTGCAAGAATAAGTCAGGCTTCAATGATGGCTGCAATCCTTACACTGGGAAGTGTTTCAGGAGCGGTTGTGAACCAGGATTCAGTGGGAATTATTGTCAGATGAGGCGTAAGTTACGACCGGGAACAAGTAGTTAGCAAATATTTTCAGCGTCGAGTACATCTCTTCATAACAGTTACTTGTCCCAATGTCCATGTACCAACTGCATCCAAAGATGAACATATTTTGAAAAGGGCAACGTTGCTTTGCAAAAACAACGATCATGGCGGCTCCTTACATGGATATTTTTGAAGAACGTGGTCGTGGGCCAAATCGCCCACAGCTGGGCTTTAGATATTTTGACCAGTTTATAGGACCTGCGGTTATGTCTGGGGATGGCATTGTCAGTTTTGATAGTTCGTCAGCTCAATCAGTAAGTTACACTACAAGTGCTTGGTATAAATTGCCGCCAAGTTCGTCTCGAATAAACAAATTACATAAATCCATAAGTAGGATATGCCGTGTCTCAATATGCTAGATATCATGCTCCTAAAATTGTTTTATGGTAACCGAGTAGTTTCGATATGCTGCTCTGTATTGCGTGTGGTTTGGAATGCAAGGCCTGGTTGCAACTTTTTACACGTCCGGCGGTTCAAGTTAAGCAATGCCAGTTCCTCAATAGTAGTTTGTAAGCGACACGTGCTCTTAAAATTACCTTTGAATTTCCATGAAAGGTTAAGAATTGCAAAACCTATTTTAACAGCAAATTCAACTGTTCAACGCCCAAAGCAAACCCATTGCAGTGGGTACATGTTCCTTTCACTTCATTGGCTTTCGGGACTCGCCCAAGTTACGGTAGAAGCATTTATTTCCAGCGTTACTTACGACTGAAGGCGGCGCTGTGCATCTCGTCGAAGGAGCATTCACACCAGCACCCGACAACCTGTACGACGTGGTCGACGGTAACAGGGGCACACTGTGGAACATTTCTGGATTTTCTAGTAATGATTTCAAAAAAGGCTCGGTTACGTTGAAGCTAGACAGCATGAGTTACATCTACAAAATCAAACTGAAACTTTCAGCGACAATCAGTAAGTAAGCAATATTATGGATGGACAAGGACAGGCGTTGCTTAAAACAAGACAAGATCAGCGTAATATTGCTCTGCAATTTTCGGACTTCCCGTGTTCGGCAAATTGCATAACACTACATATATGTAGATTACATATTTAGATGGAACGCCAAACAAGCATCACGAATTCTTGATTCAAAATTTAATCGCAACATCAAATATTGAATTTCAGCACATTTGTTTAATTTTTCATGGGTGGCGCAGCACTGAAAAAAGTGGTGCACCGCCTATAGACTATGTACGACTTAGCACTGAAAAAAGTGGGGGCTATAGCCCCTCCCCCCAGCCCCCCCTATGGTGCGACGCCCATGTTTCTGGCGGAGCACCTACAAATTGGTCGCCTTACAGCTGTAGATGTGCGTTTTTTTCCGTGAATTGCCATTTAGTAAGTAAGAACATGCAGGAATATAATATTCTTACCTACAGGTAGACCTGTGTTCTAAATTGCTGACATTTATTTAATTTCTCATGGAGCACCTACGTGTATAAAACTGGTCGGCTTATTTGAAGGGCAACAAATTGTTCTTTTCATGAATTGCCCTTAGGTATTAGTACGCCAGCTTACACTGGTCAGTGATTACTGTACATATGTACTTACTGATATTGGCAAAACATATTCAAACGTTTTTTTCGAATACCAAGACAAATCAGCCTGTTCGCCGACTTGATTTCGTTTAGTGTGTGCTCGTATTCATTTCTACTGGTACCCTTGATGTAATCAGCCACCTGTATGGTTGGCCGTTGAGTACCGAGGGACGTTGGGGAGAAAGTATTGCCGTGAAGTTACGTGCGTAAATTAAATATTTGCGGCGTAAATATTTTTTGCGGCGTAAAGAAATTATTCAGCATAAATTATTTAGTCATGGCGTAAAAATATTCGCAGCGTAAAGTAATTAGTGTACTTTACGCCGCAAAGAGTAACTTTACGCCATTAAACTACGTGCGTACGTTAAAATAATTTTTAGAGACGTAAATTAATTACTTGCGACGTAAAGTAATCAATTGCGCCATAAAGTAATTATTTGGGGCGTAAAGTAATTATTTGCAGCATAATTTAACGGCGTAAACTAATTATTTGCGCCATAAAGTAATTATATGCGGTGTGAAGTAATTATTTGCAATTTAAAGTAACTATTTGCGGCGTTAATTTACGGCAATTTTTTCACCTAACTATGAGTAACCGTTGGGTGAAAGTGTCGTCGTAAAATCAAGCCGCAAATATTACTTTACGCCGAAAAAACTAGTTAGTGCCGCAAATATTTAATTCACGCGACTAATAAGAATTAATGTAAGCAAGTAGTTTTACAGCGATAGTTTCCCCCAACGACCCTCACAACATCTGCCCATATAAATGTACCCCGGCTACAAGGTATGTTATCGTGGCTAAACATGGAAAATAAACAGTCTAAGCATGGCTTCTTTGCATTGTTAGTACCTTCAAAATGGTTGGTTTGTCTTCGCCTAAGCATGGTGGCTGTGTTTTGATTGAAGCTACCGTGTCATGTTTACGTTGCATTTCCAGCTTTCCAGCAAAAGAAGTTTTGCAAGGCGAAAGCTCCATTCCGTTTATCATGTAAACACGGTGCTAGGGTCTACTTTCATCGGGACACGGAGCTCAAAACAACTGACGAGTGCTCCAGTACTAAGACCATTAACAAGTGCTCCGACAAAGGAGGGGAAATGATGATAAGCAAAATGAACAGCATTTGTAAAAGTCAAAGAGTGCAAGGTTATTGTAGTTTTGCTGTTGATCCAGCTGCATTGGACTCCTCATGCCAATATGCCAACGAACTCATCTCAAAAGCTGAGTGTTTCCGTAAGTAAGCATTGCGTTGCGTTTACAGTAGCGGGCTTAGACGGGGACCCCTAGAATTCTCCCAGATTCCAATTGGCATTTCGGGAGTGCGAATGTCTGACGGGCAAAATCCTGGCTAATATCCGGCCCAACACAAAATCCTGGATCAGCCCCTGGTTTATCACCTAAAAGTACTTGGGTTCTATAATCGACATTGGAAAGTGTCTGGTCTTAAATACAAGGTGAAGAGTTCATGCGCACACTCAACCTAAAAACGGGAGGCTCGAAGTTTTTAGGATGTGTACCTTTTACTAAAAAGCGGGTACGTTCATAGCTATGTATTGTGCATTCGCCGAAGTTGGGTAGTTTCTGCCTTTTTAGTGGATTGTTGTCCGGTTTTCTACTTTTCCTGGTGTTTTTGTTTTTCCGAGGCGGAACTTTTTGCCCACTTCGCTAAAAACGGGTCTCGTTCGAGCCCTTGGGTCCCTTTGGGTCTGCCTATGGTGTTGGGTCTGTAATATAGCGCTTCCTTACCGGTACTTCAACCACCACTCCCACGTGAGTCTGGTATATCGTGTCATCTCAAGAGCACAGGGTATGTAATCGTCTAACTCAGACTCGGGTTCAGACTCCACACATACATGCATGTACTCACATCGCATGATTTGAATACATTTGTAGCAGTGGGTTCACATGAGCGGCGAAAACGCCAGCAGTTTCATGAGCTAAAAAATTGCGACAACGTTAACATTTTAGCTAAAACCATTCACGGAACAAATACAAATATGGCCCAAACTTGAGCACTTTATTCAAATGCCACATATCGAGTGGCTGACAACTGTCGTCTCACGGCTATCGGAATTTACAGAAAAAATGCGACGAACAATGAAGTGCCTTCAAATTTACTGATCCGGGTAGAACAAAGCAGAGGTCAAACGTGTTCTTTTGTATTCTGACATAGTTCAAAGAACTAATGAATACTTTTTGGGGCGATTGCGTCTCGTACCCAATTTTGGTCAGTTTTAGGTATGCTGCAAAGGCCTGGGTCTTTGTCTTGGTGGAGTTCAAAGAGTAACATTTGCGAAGCGACGCATTCTTTAACCAAGAAATCCGGGTACAACAGACCAGGGGTTCTTTTACACCACAATCTCAAAGAACTTCCATTCGTGCCCAATATTTCCACAGTTACTATACATACTTGCCAACAAATCTATGTCACTCCAATGTTTATAGTTGGGAAAGTTACCATAACCCGAATTGTGGCTTTAACCCATTTTCTGTCCAGAGGAGGCGTTATGATAAAGCATCATAATTGTCTAGTTTGAATAGCGAATTTCGTCTCGAGAAGAAGTTGGGAGTCGAGGGTAGCTTTAATATGCATATTGCGCTTTACAAATGGTTCAAAATATCTTCCAATACATTCCGATGACATTTGATATTTTTTCATTTACAGCTCGCATGGAGGTAAACGTAGTACACGAAAAATTTCTTCTAAGATGGTTAGACCGACGTGACTTTGTGTCCTGCATGAAGATAGGAGACATTCGCGGCTCCATTGAGTGCCACGAGCCATTACTCGGACAGCTTTTGAACTTCACGTTTTACATCCGAGCCATGAAAGCACTGGAAATCTTCGAAGTTGAGGTGTATGGCCACTGGACTAAAAGTAAGTTTCAACTTGAGATAAGGAAATGACACGTTCTTGTCTCCTTTCAGTGCTTTGCAACGCTGTAGACATATGTATCTGACAAGGTACACTGACCGACGTCGCTAATCATGAAGGTGCCACCGTGTTTTCGCAATACACTTCCCAATCTACTTTTATTTCTTTTACAACTTTGTGGCAGAATTTTGCAATTGTACCGTACAATCACGTTACAGTGTACGATAAACTTTTTAGTATTATGAATCCGCCAGTCAAATGAGCCTATTTCGTCATTATTGAAATTACCAGACTTCGGATAGCAGCTTGCGAGTGTGGCATGCCCGAAATAATATAACGACTTCTATCACTGCACGCGGTGCTACAATCAATTTCCAAAGCGGAAATTCTGAATGCTCTCTACCGGTTTAGCTCCAAATAATTAAAGGAGAATGCCACCCGATTTAATTAGTCTTTTTACCGTCTTAATCGGTCTATATCCACATCGCCTCTTATACGGTCGACCTGAACTTGCCGAGAGGTGTCGCGTTAACTGTGAGGAAGGTGAGAAACGACGCAGCGACGTCATTGGTTCGTCTGCAAAGTGAATGCCGCTATGTTGCGGTACATCGTTCCTGCTTGTACGAACTATGAAGCTGCGAAGAAATCGGGAAATCGGGTATATCGTTTTTTCGACTTCCTCGAGAGCCCAAAATGCTTAGGAAGTGGCTCGCCGTAGTGAAGAATGAAAGGCACGCTGCTAATACCAAGTACAATGTATGAGGCTGTAAAACATCTCCGTGTCTGTGGCCGGCTTTTCGTCAACAATGATTTCTCTGACGAATTCCGGCTTACCACAGAACTATCTATACGTTCCGTTGCCTGTGCACGTTCACGGCGCCTCTCCAGTATTTCTTGATCAGTGTATTCCGGTTCGAACTGATAGCCTGTGAAACCTAACGATCCGACCCGTGAAGTCTTCGACAGATGAGCTCTTGACTAAGTCAGAATTGGCGCCGAGCGAGTTGCCATGTAGACGTTTATTGTTCTGCGTTCTGTTTCAAAATGAATTATTCTCATCCTAACCAATGCTTATTTAAAACTGAAAAAAAATTCTGTCTCATTAGATACAATTTGTATTGCCTTTGCAGTATTCGTGAGTGCAAATGTTGAGAAGCCAGCAATGGCCACTGCACTACCGGCTTTTGATGCCGGTAATAAAGGTAACTGACCGGGCACCGAGGTCGTGTTAGTGCATGCTAATTCAGTGTTTGCTGACAGAAAGCTGTTGTGAAACAATTACTCGATTTTATATGCTATGGTCGCATGTCAGGGGAATCTTTATTTAGAAATACAAATACATTATTCAAATCATTGTTACTGTACAACATTTGCCCTGACGGTCTGTGGAAGGGGAACCCGACTTTGCGGCCCCCAAGTAGATTTTCACTTTCGTGGCTAATTCACGTAAATAATTACGTGCACATTATTTCTTTGGCTCACTTTTATAGTCTTTTCGTGACTGGAGGTTTAGTTTCCAACTCAAGCTGGTTTGTGTTCGTGCCAGTCCCGGCGGCCGCGACGGGCGTGATCGGGTTCTGAGCCACTGGCCGGGATAACGAGTCAGTCCCGCCGCGACGGGCCTGATCGATTTCCGAACGACTGGCCGGGATAAGCGTTCTGTGTGTTTAGAACTCAAAAAATCACAAGTCTAAACAACACAGATCTAGGTTCTCCTGTCTGCATTTCACGGAAGAATACTCCGAATTTATCTCCGAACAGACCCCAAACTCCTGCTACGGACCTTGGTAAGATGGCCTGCCGAACTTTGTAGGTTTCAGTGTGTCCAAATACCTATAAATCCGTAACAGTGAAATAAAACAACACGTTTTATAAGAAATCGGTGTGTTTTTAAGGGTTTTACATCGAAGTTTGATGATTTATTGGTGTTAAACGATGAATTCAAGAGATAAGCTGACACCAGTAACCCTTGTTGTGAATTGTTGAACAGATTGCGCGTGAAACCTATGACGTCAATGGATAATTTCAACAACTCCGTCTGCCGTCAGGTGTCAGGTAACGCGTGCCGTTATCGAGTAGAACTACTCGATTTAAATTGATGCAAAATAGGTTGGTTTTGGGTGGCATTCTCCTTCAAAGTTCAATCTTTTTGTGTCGCAAAGGGTCTGTGAGAAGATTTTTCTCAAGACAGATGATGAAGACGACAGTAACTCTTTTTTAAATTGTAAGAAGTGATTTGGCATTCAGTCAAAGCTATTGCTATCAAGCAACACTGTGCGTTTATTGGATCAGTGGTTCAATATAGAAAGCCACTGACTAAAATGAAGGGATACCTGCTACACCAGGGGTGCGAAAGATAGTGCCTGTACATATATCTCAGTAAGGAGATGCGTAATTGTTGACAACGCATAGCAATGACAAAAATGCTTGGCAGTAAATTGTTCCTGACGCTATTTGCTCTGGCGCTAGTTTAGCTCTCTTGGAACCTGTTTCAGCTCCTTTGAAACCTGAATCCGCTGGTTTACTTAATGTGTATCCTTGCAACTGCAAGGTAACACGTGACTGCAAGGACAAGGTACCATTGGCGATATGCAAACATGGTTGTTCTGATGGACGTAACCTGAGGCCCCCAGAATGCCAGGCAGGTAAGCGATTTATGTTATGCCCTGACTCTAATGCAGAGCCCTTGTTGGGTTACTGGTACAGCTAAATATTGCAAATAACATTACTTTCCAGAAATAACATTAACAAAAAAGTATCTGAGTAACAAGTGAAGATTGCACAAATTAATTACTATAGAAGCCATATAAAACAGCAACCTTTACATACAGCATATGCAAACACGCACACATATGGGCACACACGCAAACACACGCACGTGCACACACACGAACACACACATGAACACACACACACACGGGGGCGCGCAAAAACACTCAAATAAATACACGTCGTGTAACTTTTCGAACGTTACGTAAAAATACCTGCTAGTAGGGCCCAAACGTTTCATTTATAATTGTTGAACAACACGGAGACATCAAAAGTCACTGTTTTCCAAGAAATCGTGTAACATGATCTCTGAACCCAAAAATATCTAGTTCAAAATCTCCTAACGTGTAGTCGTTGTCGAGAGTGGCTCTGAGACTGGAGTAAACGATATCGGGGGTCTTACTATTTCCGACATCTGTCCACGGCATCTGCAATAGTCAGCTTTGTGGAACTGTGGCACTAGGGTCTCATGTGACTAAATATAACAAGTCTGAACCAAAAAAACTAAGCCACAATTCTCAGCAACTGACAGAGCAAATTCCTTCAAAATTTTCAAAATGTGTCTCCAGGGTGTCGTCAGCAAATTTACAGAGAATCTTAGAGAAATATAAAAAACTATGAAAGGACTGTGAAATTTGGCTACTTGGAAAATTACGTCGTTTCTAAGGCCGACCACTTTCGTATTTTTCCTTAAGGAATTCCCCGTTTTGGCGATCTCAGTCCGGGTTTGGGAACATGGAAATTTTTTTAGGTGACATTTGGCGAGTTGACGTTATGCAAAATGTGGAGATACAACAGTAAATGAGTAAATAGATCAACACTTTAAAAATGTCACTACGTTACCACTTTAAGTTGGTTTTACGGTAGGAACGCAACACTGAAGTTCCTAACAATATTCCAAAATGATTCCAGGTCAACTGATGTGATTTCACTGAGTATGAATAACCTTTGGTTACGATAAAATATTGTTCACATACCACAAATTTCTATTTCCATGCTAATAAGAATTCCCGAGACTTGTTGAAGCACCCGTGCTGATCGAAAGAACGGAGAACACAATCAGAATAAAGTTTAAGCAATGGAATTGGAATACGGATATTGGGCATGGTCCGCCGACGTTCTACAGTGTGGAGGCACGAGAACTATCGACTATAGGAGCAAAGTGGATTCACAAGGTATAGTGGTGCGCGTTCCGTGAAAGACGTTTCTTGCGAGAGAATGGAGACGGAGCAAAATCTTTTTCGGGGCAGGCGAATGTTTCGAGAGTAACCTCAGTATTTGCTGATGTTATGGTTCGGCGAATTTTTTCTGTGAATTATGGGAAAATGCAAGGTATAAACCTCTCCCCAAAGTGTCTTGCGATAACCTTGATTTACTGAACGCGCCGCTGTCTTCATCGGTTTGTAATTTAATTTCCGTATTTTAAAATAATCAGTCCATCCCTACAATTTATCGTGATTAGCGAATTCTTATCATTTCTTTCAACTATCCCATCAACAGTCATTTATACGGTTTCGGAACTGAAATCTGAAAACCTTTTGTCCAATATCCCCCAAACTGCCAAATGGCTCTTCTTGTGGACAAACGTACAAATCACCCCAATAATCCTGGCCCGGATTCGAGGTCGAGTTGCCAGTAGCGTGGCATAACACTTTCCGGTTAAAATCTGGTTCACGTTCTGATATGAAATTTCAGCATTTTCAGGACTTCGAAAGGAAGGAACTGGCGGCTGATTATTGCATGTACTTGACCCGCGGCACGTTTCATGGAACTAATCGGGCCTTCACTAACACCAAATTTGAGCTTATCTCAGACCGATCTCTCTCAGCACTGTGTCTAAATGGCAAAACGTAACGACTGCAATCCCTACAAAGCGTTGAAGAAAAAACGTTGATATTTGTTATCAACATTTTACAATATGATGCCTCAAGCAATTTGAAATCGTCTGTTTTATTTCTTATGTTCGATTCTAGAACCCACATTGCGATGGATGCAATCATTTTATCACATTTAGTATTGAACAACAAATGACCTGGGACCGGTATTTGATCTTTTTACTCGAAATGGAACTCGAAATTGTGTTTGGCATTTTCTTCTCTACTTTTGTGCAAACTCAAGATAAGTGTCTATTATTCTATGGTCGAGTACAGAATGACTTACGTGGATAATTTTTTAGTCCTAGTTTGCAGTTGATGAACCCAACACTAAGGCTAAAAGTTCGAGTTTGAACTCGAAATTTGGAGTTTTCATTTGAGTTTGTAGCACGAATATAAGGGTCTTCAAGTGCAAGATTGGACTAGAAACTCGTATGCATCAACTATAATGTACTCGAGCACCGTATGATAACCACTCATCTTGAGTTTGTACAAAAGAGGCAGAGATTGAAGTTGTCAAAAATACTCTCGAGTGCGTTTCGAGTAGAAAGATTAGTGACCGGGCACAGTTGTCACAACAGGTACATTTTACCGTACTTAGAAAGGAAGAAGAGGTTCTAAAGAGAACATTTCTTTGTTTTAAAACACCGTCTGCATGCTTTTAAAGTCTTAGTCATAAGGCATGTTACAGACATCAAACTATATGCACCTGATAATATCAACTACATTGAAAAACGATCCCTAAGAGACGCGATTCAAACACTTTCAGGCTCTGTGATGAACATCTGTTTATGATAAGCTCTAAAAATATGATTTGGCAGTATTTTGCATTGGTAAAAGGGATTCTGGAAAACAAGAACGCGTGTTTGTTCAACGAAAGTTTTGATTTCAAACTTATCAATTTCTTGAAACTAATGGCACACAGCCAAAACTGTTTTTTTAAACAGCTGTGCTTAAAGCTTCTTAAAAGAAGTTTAATCCTGCAGCTCGGAAGATATTCAGCAAAATGCTCAAATTTGCATCTTCACCTCGTCGCTCAGGGATCGTTTTTTTCATTTTGTTTTCCTTTCTTATATTAAAGATAATGTCAAGCATTTATCGGTAACCGGTACGATATTCTTGAGATATGTATTGTTATATCCAACAAAAAACCAATGGTAGTGTCCCATAGGTAATAACCATGTGACGCCCGTCGCATGGATCTCGCAAGTTAAACAATAGCTTGCGACTTCCATACGACATGATTTGGCATATGAAATTTAAACTTATGAATTTAGTTTTTCAGGGAACATGCAGAATCCTTGTCCAAATCGACAGCATATTTTTTTCAGATTTTGATGTATTTAACTTTTAATTCACCACAAGGTTAATCTCGATAATCGACAAAGGTGGGAGTGTTTCGTGTACAATTTGAAAATCTACAGCGTAGTGTATGCAAAAGCTTTGTGATACAGCTCGTGGTAATGCTCAGAATTTGTCGGCTGGAGTAGCAAACATTGTTTAGACATTGCAATTTAGAACGAAGTAAGTCCGTAGGTCAGTGTCAAATAAATTAGGGTGCCTCCTTTAAACTCTGTGAACTATTCCGTGACGATGAATTTTTCAAGGATAACAACCTTGTTTAAGTTTTCTAATTTGCATTTCAGAAAAAAATAACCCACAAGGCTTTGACGGAAACAGAGGCGGCGGGGGCGCTGGTGGACTTAACGTTAACGGGTGTTTCAATACAGAACAAATACGAAATTCGTGTTGTTGCAGGGACTATGTACTACGCTACTGTAGACGACAAAACGAAATCAACAGAGTATGAAAATCCCAAAAAGACTTTAAAACTTACTCGTCGTGAGTGACCTTCACAGCCATTGACTTTTCACATAGTTTACATGTATATGCACACTGAAATGCAGTGTTCTACAAAGTCTTCTCGGTTAGCCATGCAGGTATTAAATATTACAGATATTACTGTAGATCGCGATAATCACTTGGTGCTTAATTTCACCACGCCTGCGTTACTTAGATCCAAGAAACACACGAAGACGCAATTGCTAAGTAATGTTATGGATTGAATTACAAACGAAGAGCACCATCATACTGAAGTTTTATGGCAGGGTTTGTGCCCTGCAACAGAGGAAAGCAGCCAAGTTAGGGACGGCCGTTTTACGGCTTATTCCCATAGAGCCTCTGGTTCTGTAGTTACAAAGTCATGCGTTTTCTTATTATGATGCCATAAAAACATACTTACAGTTCATGGAGCCTGGAGTAGCTGGCAAGACTGGGAATCATGCAGGGGAGATTTGACGACGTATGGACTGCAGTCGCGCGAGCGCAGATGTGATAACCCGGTGCCCTCAGACACAGGTGACCTCTGTGAAGGCAACATGGACGGCTATCGCAAATGTCCACCCAAGAAAGGTAGGGTATGTTTAGAACATAATACATGAACAAGCAGAGAGTGGATACACTACATTCGAAAGGGTGTTGTGGTGAAAGGCACTGTGATTACACATGTGTTTTCAATACACCAAGCATTTGCTCCCGTCCTACCACTATAAAAACTTTTCACATGGGCACTCTCTCGATTGACGAAAGTCACTTACGTGACTTCCGATTGACCCCTACTTAAAGTCGACTAGCTGGAACCCGTGCCTCGCACGGCTACCAACTGGTGTAAGGGACTGAATCAGCTTTAGCCGGTTTACGCTAGACATGAGAAGTTACCCTGGTGATACATGCTTGAGTTAGGAAACAAAAATATCACCTAAAAGCTTTGCTGTTATCAATGCTTTTAATTATTATTTGCTAGTGTCATCTAATTTTTTGGTTTATTGCATTTCGTTCGTTGTCGAACGTCCATTTTTATAGTTATTTCAACCGCACACAAATGTCATTGAGGTAATACCACGAAGTACAAATACACAATGTGTCTTTATTAGCCTATCGTACCTCAAATTTACATGTACAGATCTATACATTAACAAGTTTAGTTGTAGTGATCAAGGTCCTCAATCAAATTAGTTCGGTGCTGTTCCTGATCACAGTAGAGCAGGAGGTCCGATTGTTGAGCGAACGAATATGATGTTACAAAAAAGGCCCAGGGACCTTGGGATGTAGAATAAAGCATCTTCTGTGTTGTCTTCCAGCAAATGTAGTCTAGCCATACACCTCTTTCAAAGTATCCAGCACCTGACCCCTCATTGTGTACAGATGTTCAAATAATGTTCGGTCCGTGGAAGATTAGTGTTCGTAGGCAGTTAAGGTTCAAAGACCTTCGCCCAATGAAATTCTTTGATCCCTCCTTTCCATGTATGAAGATGAAGTTTCCAACCAACAATCGAGATTTTTAGATAATTATTTACAAAAAGCCATGTCAAATCTTGGGTTGTTTTTTCGTAGTAAACGGTACTTGCAACAGAGAAAAGAAAAACAACGATCAAATATACTTGGGAGTCATTTTGATACATGAGTTCTCCACGACCACTTTTAGCATGTCGCTTCAACAGGGTAGTGTTCCGTAATGCTATGACCTCGCAAAAAATCCAGCCAAAATCACGCGTTCTCATTTAAAATGCATGGCAACATCTCACGTAATCTTGCGAAGTTTTGCGTTTCAATAAAGTCCTAGAGTTACTGAACTCAGGGCAGGTTTGCCGGTGCTCCATCAGGTTTGAGTAACTTGCAACATACGGGCTTGTTTGCCCATAACAAAGAATGCCTGCCAGGTCGAGTCCATGAGTTAAAGACCTTCTCTCACGCGTTGTTAACCCTTATTACATGGTTAGAGGAAGTTATAAGGATCAAAGAAGTACTAACCCCATAACTAATACACAATCCGTACTCGAAAAAAGTTTAAATGACCGCGCCACTCACGATTCGCACCCGAAGAACGACCGCCATTTGAACTTGCCGCGAACCCGGAAGTACAATTCATTCAGGAACCCAGGCTAAGAAAACGCCGTCAGTGCGACTGGAGCAGTGCTGGTTACCAGCCTGCAAATGGGGATAAAATAATCGACAGCGCGCCATAATTTTAATAAAATCAAAACACGGACAATTTTATCGAATTTGCTGAAGAAATGTGGCGAATAAATTTTGACAGAAATTATTTTGCCGGACTCGAGACCGCAGCCTATCCGACCCGGTGCGGAGCGAAGCCAGACACTGGCGAACGGTAAAGGCATGCGGTTGCAAGCTGTTTTGTCGGAAGTAAAATGGTCAAATCATAAATGCTGCATATATTCAAGGGTAGTTTCAGACACTTGCATGAAATTACGGGCTGGTTAGTCGTGTGTCACACTGCCGCGGCAGACCTTAGTTGGCCTCAGTCACCAGCTACCAGTGAAGACTATAGTCAAAATACAGCTTGTTAGTAGGCCTATACAGCTTTGCGCCAAGGCTACCCTTAGGCCTAACTGGTCGCTGGCCACAAACACAAAAAACACGACAATTGAACAAAGTTTCTTTTTGTAGCAACGTTTGTCAAAATGTATCAACGTTAAATCTTCACAAATTACAAAGAAGCCGATTGAACATGCCTTTCAGTTCAGCAAAATTCGCAATTGTCGGTGCCGCCAGAAATGAGACGAAGTCCAACGGGAATTGTGAGCACATTTATCACTTAATGAGTAACAACTGCGAGGCTGAAATTCGGTGAACACTGTTAAATCGTGCAGAATAGTAAGTAAAGACATGTCTAACTAAATTTCACCGTAATTTGTTGGCGAAAACAATTTACACAAAGTTTTAAACTCGTAACTCATCCCGCTGTCCTCCAATATGGCCGACGCGATCCAAACAAAGTGACCCAAAATTCGCCCCAAAACTTGCAAAAAAAATTACAGTGCTTGCCCCGATTGTGATACTTTTTCAATTTTTACTGAGTAGAATGTACTACCTTTCCGATGACAGCAAAGTACTTTTTCAAAACAAGGGAAAAAATAAAACCGAAAAAAAAATTGGCTCGACCCATAGGGTTCCTAGGCTCGACCGGCCTACGTAAGGAACTAAACACCAATGCTATTTTAACATACTAAGTACACGTAACCTTCCAAAAAAAATCAACGACCACTAACTACAAACTATAAATACACTACATATGCAAACGAATCACGATATATTACTAATAAAACAAAATAATGAAGACTTTTCGGGCAAGCCATAGCACGTTCAGTTACAAGGAAAAAATGGCGGCGTTCAGGACAAGTTCCAGAACTGATGAGCCGGAAATGTGGGTACGGAAAAAAGCGATGACAACCGGTAATCATTCGCTCAGAGAGAAGGCTCAAATACTGTTAAAAAATCGCTTTTGGGAAGGAAGGCGAAAAGAATATAAAGGAAGGTTGTCGAAAATAAGAATTTATGTAGCAAGTATTTTCGGAAACTGGAACCACATGGGCAGTTTGCAAGAAGGACTTTAAGGTCTTTCTGACAGGTTTGGTTTACATGTACATGTATCACTGACTACTATTTGGCATGACACACATAATAACAGGAAATTGTAACACATGAATGCGATTCTAGACGTGATCAAAGTTATTTGATAACTTGAAAATTTGAACCAATAAAAGAAAGTGCCCAGCCGGAGTGTGTCATTCTATACCAGTCCAATGTGGCAGAAGGTTGACCCAGATAAACATGAACACATGACCTGACGTGGGAAATCCCGAACACTTGAAACTGTCTATTTACAATTCAATTTCAACCCAAAATGTAAAAAAGTGGTGATTGTCTACTGTTTATTACAATAATATTCCGCAGCAGGACTGATTCTACATCAGCACTTAACGCAGAAGTGAAAGATTGAAACGGGAAACGCGAAACTTTTGAAAAGTTGACTCTTTAGTTGTAAGTCTACGCCGGGGACAAAGGAAAACCCCGGCCTGACTGAATGGGCCTCAATTTGCTTTTTACAAAACATGGACAAAAAATGGATTTACATGTGTCTACAGGTATGGCACTACACTAAAGACTGGTATAAAGCTTCAGATCTTGGCCACTTACAATAATATAGAAAGCATTTTTAATGTAAAGAATAAGCGAGGAACTCTCACCTCGTAATCGTGAACTAGCTCCTAGTAGGTTTCTCTGTGAAGCCCGCGACTGCAGGACACAGAATACGCCTACGCGCGGCGGGGGTTTGCGACCACAGAACCCACGCTTTTCCGTCGCGGGAACAATTGGGAAGGAGGCGTCGGGCGGGGCCGGGTGTCCTCGCGGCCGCTCTCGAGAAGTTTCTGTCCAACGAAATTGAATGGCAATTGCTCACTCAACATCC
>NMRA01000082.1:876715-951292 GCA_002633005.1 Phoronis australis
TTATAGAGATTCGGTACCAGGTTTATGTTGACACTATAATTTTCTTAATTTGATGCAAAGAAGAACTTAGTTAAAGACGACGCTAGATTTTGTTTTTCTCTATTTGAATTATTCCAGACAAAGGTTGTCCTCCAGGATGGTGGGGAGAGAAGTGTGACCAGAAGTGTAATTGTGAAAATGACGCCAATTGTGAGAATGCTGAGACCGGCGAGTGTCCGAATGGCATATGCAAACCGCGATTTACTGGTTCCAGTTGCAGTACAAGTGAGCAATCGAAACTCCGACCACACGTGATGAATATCTGTTCTACACAACAATGTTCACGTTTTTGTTTTATCTACGGGAGGGAATGTTGCTAAATTTTTCTTACAATGAATGTACAAAGCACGTGGACAACGTTTGGAAAAATGAGGCGAATCGGTTCCGTGTAGTACATTGTGTTCTGAGAATACCCTCAGAGCGGTCGCACCGATTCGACATTGAGCCGTAAAAAATTCCTGCACACCCAACTAGGTAAATCGTTTACTGTCATCAATACCGGTATATTCTGAGAACCTTCCTGGCCTTGACATCTTGAAAGCATCTAGAAAATAGCCATGAATTTACTCACTGCTCCATGGAAGAATTAGATAAGTCTCGCCATTAAATTCTTATCCCTTGACGTTGGTAAGACAGCAAATAACACATGAGAGTCTTTCCTTTTGAAACTCCAATCATAAAATAAGAAAAATGCTGAATGAAAATGGTCAAATACATGGGTCAGCTAAAAACATTGCTTAATTGGAAGTTATTCAAGTCACGTGCTAGTAACGTGACTCGGTATTTACCTCTGTTTTCTTTTCTCGAGCCTCTGTTTGTGCATTTACCAAGATGGTTGTATTACAAAATTACAGATATGTGGATTCGACCGAACCAGATACTCGGTGAGCTAACTAAAAAGTGTCCTGGTTATAATGATATTGCTTAACACACGATACGCCATTAGTAATAAAAATGGAATACGGTTGAGAAAGGTTTCGTCTATTCTGAGCAAATATTGACAATTTCGTTTTTTACAGAGACTAAGTGCAAAGCACCGAAAGTTTACGGACCAGACTGCAAAACTCCATGCCACTGTTTAAACGATGCACAGTGCGACGACTACACCGGGAAATGTGATCAGTGTCCCCCTGGGTTCAGCGGAGAAAGCTGTTCGATAAGTAAGCAATAGCCGCGACGAAAATACCGATAATCGCCCGTTTTTAATGGTGTCCGTTGTGATTAGTTTTATACAACCGTACCAATGCTGGAACGCAGTAAGGGGACAGGCGTAGTGCAGACCAGACTAATAGTGAAGGCTAAGATGAGAAAGACAGGCACTGTTCAGATTGGCAAGAAGTGTACATTTAGCCCCACCAGTTACGCAGTACCACGTGTCAGTGACATCGTATCATGGTCAACAGTTGTAGTGGCGATCTGTATAGTTTTCAACCTATCCACTATTTCTAGATATATTTTACAAATCATTCAGCTTCTTCATCATAAAGTAAAGCTAAGGTGGCTTGTCTACTTTTCTACCAAGAAGTACATTGTAAACATCGAGAGAATTCTCACATTCACAAGTAGTTTCTCTTCTTTGTGGAAACAGGCGTGGTAATTGGACCAGGTTGTCCGTGTTGAATGTATTTGAGACATCTTAAACTTGAATCAGACATATTAAAGCATTGTGATTTTGCACCGAATAAAAATTACAGTCTCTCCTTACGTGATTGTGCCCCAAGCATTTTTGAAACTGAATATTATGCCCATCAAGTCTTTGGACTCGGTCTTCGTCATCAAATATAGCAAATAAAATTAGGTGGACGTAAAGGAACCAAGATCCTGTTTTCTACAAATGTTCTGGACAAAAGGGTTGGTGTCAGGGATATAAGCCTCGAACTAAAATATAGTGATACGTTATATGCGAGTACTCGTTAGGTTTAAAGTTCTTGCCAGCTGTGCTAGAGTAACACGATGGATTACAACAATGATGATTCTTGAGTCAAGTCTCCAGCTCCTCAGCTCTGTTTTTACTATTTGTAAACGAAACATAGTAGTACCACTGCCAATGGTGGCGAAAGTAATGATGTTGATGACGATGACGGTGACGATGACGATGACGACGATGCCGCAGTTATATATTGTTAAGACTCATGTACATGTAAGAAATATGATACTCTCCACTTGGACGGTAATGATAGAGGCGATGGTGGCGATTTGCGGACACTATTGAGATTAACAAGACGACATATCCATTGGTTTTGTCGTTGTCACAATGTACGTTGAAGTGTTGCTCGATTGCAGAAACCGATTGCATGGAAACGTTTGACTTTTATCCACCTTCGCCAGACTATCCGTATAAAACATTCTACTGTGTGGACGGTAAGTGGCGAATTTGACGTTTGCTACTTTCTAAAATGTTACTAACATTGTCTCTTTGAGTTCCGTTGGCATTCCGAATTTAATTGTGCAGGGTTGCGTTCTGTAGACCGCAAGACACCAGATTGTAATCATATGGCTCAGGGGTAGAATCAAGGAATTCGTCCCACAATTTGGAAACCCAACCTCACTAGACAATCACTTCGTCAGTGTCGTAATGTTAACTGTGACATGATAGTAAGCTTCTCAGTTCTTGCCCCTCTCACAATTATAGTCTACGAAAGGCTCTGTTGATCCACAGTAAAACACTGATAATGAAATAACTCTTGTTATTATTATTATTATTCATATTGTTATTATTACTATTATTATTGTTATTGTTCTTGTTTTGTTATTACTATTATTGTTATTGTTATTGATATTGTTATTATTATCATTATCGTTATTGTTATTGTTATTATTACCGAAATGGTTTCCGATTTTGCTCTGTCGTGAAGTGTCAATATTTGTCAGTAAGTAACCAGCTTCATTTTGAGGTAAAAAATTGAGCTGTGTGCTTGTTATCCGTCCACGAGATATTAGACAAAATTACTGATAGGTCAAACGTTTGAAATGACACTGTAATTTTCAAAATAATAATTGGTGAGGTCATTTGAATTAAAAATGGCTAACTTCACGAAATGAGTTGAGAATGGTCTCGCGCTATTGCTTTCCACCACTCATGGCTGAAAGACTGAACGGAAATTTGGTTACTTTCTGGTGGATGATAAACAACAACCATGGTTCATTACAAATATTTTGCATGTTTGATATATTAGAGCATTCCTCAAATAGTCTTCATGCTGATGGTCGGCTAACCAATATCCGTGTGAAATGAGTATTTACGCGAACACCATTACAGTTCCTTTACTCGAGGTCTCATTCAAGCTGGATGGTAAAGTCGACAACAATATGGAGTTCAACCAAAAAGTTCTCTTCCAACTGGAAAGTACACTAGGGGTCGTCCAATCCCGTATTTCTTCACTGTTAGTTAGTTCAGGTAAAGTAAACTAAAGTGCTATAAATAATACAATTACGGTAGCTTGGAACCAAACGTTAAAGAGAACCATCATCCTACACGTTTTTACTCAGAAGCCGGAGTACGCAACCCACTATGATAGCAAAATTAAGGCCGTGATATCTTACCCTGCGCTGCACGGGATTTTTCTCAGTGTCCGTAAGTAATCATGATTTGCTCACAGGGATTCGTTCGCAGAGGATTCATTAAGAAAGATATACATTTAGTACATGTTTTTGTGACTTTTGACGACATCAATATTAACAGTGCACATAACACTCGTGGAATACCGTGGTATACACGCAAAGAAATCCTCACGTGCTGTGTCATGTTATATGGCATCTAGCACTATGTATTTGTAGTGGAATGAACGTTCATAGCTGTCGACCTTGTATGGTATTGAAATAAAGACTTTTACCTGTCGGAGGCCCGGTTACTTTTGAGCACCTAGCCTAATGGTTCATCTTAGGACTTGGTCTTCGTCGGGCTCTAGTGGAGGAACTCCTGGCCACGAGGTCACATGTGAGTGTGCCTGGCGCTTGTCGCGTGAGAGCAGGTAGTTGGAAATGTCAGGTAACTCGTATATACTGCCATTATTTATCTCTGGTTTATTCCACACCGTTCCAACTGATTTTTGGATTTTGCGGTTACCTAACAATATCTGTAATTCCACGGTTAAATGTTATCTACGGAAGGTATATAGTGGAACCGCAAAATCCGAGAATTGGTCGAAATCATGAGTAATAAACCGAAGTCAAACATAGACAGAGGTTTTAACCTCTGGCAGGTAACTCGATAGTATTAAAATACGAGTTACCTGTCATTTAACAACGCTTCCTCTCAGGCACCAGGCGGAGTTTGATAGCCGGCCCCGCCCATAGGTGACCACGTGACCCGAACATCACTGTATTTACAAATGACTGTATGCATTTACACGTACATATAAACAAACATATACAAGTACAACAAAAAATTAACGTGATATACGCCATTATAATTATAAGTTTCTGAATGAATGAAAATATAAATGCTAATATTGATAAACGATTCAGCTGGTTCTTCAATAGATGCAAGACGGTTGCTATTTTTGTCATTTGAAGTGCTTCACCCAAATTTGTACTGCAGAGAAGGATGGACAACGTGTCAAGCTGTTTTTGCAACCCAACGAAACAGCTGCGGAGAAGTTGAGCTCGACCGTCTTGGCTAAATTGAAAGATTTGATTGATAACAGAAATAGCATATTGGAGTACCCACCCGGAAACAAAGTTAAAGCAAAGGCAGAAAAAATCCATTTAAAGCCAGTCTTGGAAGCGATGGATAAAGGTTAGCAAAGATTTTACGATATTGAAATACTTACTTTAATTGGAAACGTATGTAAAACTGACGTATATTTCTAAAATTTTGCTCCTAAAGAACAAAATAATCTCCCGGTACAAGAATAAGAATTACCGGGAACCAGCAACGTGTAGATAAGGGATCACTGGAGCTCCCACCCTCCTCATCGGTCGCCATATTGTTTTTGATTTTTCCGATTCTGCAAAGTGTTTCGAAAGCGAGTTATGACTGCAAATCGCAATCTCCTATTTCGTGCTGTGTGCAAAGCCATCTTACAGGTATTTACATTGGATAATCCGGCATTCTTACTAAAAAAGTGCTCCAGGAGATCTCCAGGGCATCTATTCACTGTTCACTTAACTCTTGCGTCTAATTCACTGTCAGTCTATAAGAACATTTTTCTTTTGCGTCCAGCAAAAATGATCAGAATACTTGCCAACATCGACAAGCAGACCATGACAGAGGTCGAACTTACAGCTGTCGTAGACGACTTCTTTCAGAACATAAACCCCACCTTTAGCCAAGACAAGTCGAGGTACAAAAATCCATTTGTATCACCAGGTAAGTGATATATATGTACATGTATATTGTACTGTACAGCCTAGCGGTGATGTAATAGGTCCATGCCGGTTGCAATATTCCTTGAATTGCTCACCCATCGCAGTTCATTGTCCATGCTGGTTTGATCAGTATTCACGTTCACGTTCATGACTACACAAGTCGTACTAACACTACCTCCGTTGTACATTTCAATCGCATTTAACATTACATACAGCGTTTTTTACCGCTGTACACTGTATGCATTGATAGAACTTTAATTTCGTCAGGAGAAGGCAAGTTAATTGTCGAGCTGTTTCCACCTGTAACCAAAGCAACCACATTCACTAGCACCGTTTTGAAGCGACTACAGAAGACTTTCCACAAAGACGGTAGCCTCAAAGATGATAAAGGAAACGTCATATGTACTATAAAAGGTGGAACGGTGACGTATGACCTTGGACCGAAGGTTATTCCTGCGGGTGAAAGTGAGTCTTTCTAAAAACTGTAACGCAGGCTTACTGAAGTGATGTATTGTTGAAAATGTTTACTTTTCGGAAAATGAATTTATAATGGTCTACACCAGAGTTAGTTTCTGTTTAGTCTCTACTGTACGTGTTGGTTGCTGTTGACCAACATACTTAGATGTGAACAATTTCGCCCCAAGGATCGATGATTTCGGGTACTGGTTTGATCTCTCCATTTGAGACGATCCAATTAACGGTTAACGTTTTTGTTGAGGATTCTATTAGTTGAGGAATGAAAGCCATCGTTCCATCATGGGCGGCGCACCATAGGGGACTAGGGGGGGGCTATATCCCCACTTTTTTCAGTGTTACGCTGCATGGTCTACAAGCGATGAACCACAGGGGGCTGAGGGGGTTTAGCCCCCACTTTTTTCAGTGCTGCACCCCCCATGTTCATGCGTCATGCACAGTAGTTTTCATATTGCAATACAAAGACTTCGAGAGAATTTTGCCAACTGAAGAACTTGGATAAACTGATTGTCAGAATTATTTTCAGTTTAGACAACTTTTATTGTTGGCGCTTTAGGTGGCGTTCATGTGCCTAGCCAATAACTTTTCATCTTTGAATGGACACATGCAGTAAGGTTGAGGTGCCTCAATTTTGAAAACGTACACAGAGCAAAAGCTTAAGTCAGGATTGAAAATGACTTTAGTGAGATATTTTGTCGCAATTTTGTGGTTCGAGATTTTTTCTAATTTTGGCGTAGTCCAGCTCCTTGTGAAAACTCCCGTATACACGTATCATTTTTGCACGCCATTTTAAGACACTGCCCTCGCAAATTATGGCCATCTTATCTCACAAATGGCTGATAGAATTTACATGAAACTTTCAGACATAATCATCCAAAACTTTGTTAGCGATTGCTTTTGCATGATTTTTTTAAAATGAAAAATAGCAAAAAAGGATGATAATATAAAAAATTGTTTCAATGTTTGGGGGACTTCTTCCTCTACCCTTATGTTTAACAAATGTTGATTACGTAATTGGTTCCGTTGTTGCTACATGAATGTACATGTACTATTCTCGTCACTACTTTTTGCTAAAAATACACGGTCATGTGATCTAATAAATTCAAAATTAATAAAAGGTCAAAAGCCACATTCCTCGGGTGATAATTCTCCTACATTAGTGAGGCTCTAGATAAGGGGGATAACGACTGAAAACGTGTAAAAATCTATTTTCTCTGAGACAAAATGAATAGTTTTGCAGGTACATGTATTTGGCAAAAGGCATCGTCAAGTGGATAAATTTTTGCATGTACTTAACAAATGGGAAAGGTAGATAATTACTAAGGTAGATAATTACTATTATTTAGGAGCTTGTCATTATGCACTCTTACTGACTAAGATCTTACTTTCTGATGGCAGTCCCCGATGTGGAAGTGTCCTTCTTTGTAAAATGCAAGCTGAAAATCTCCGAGCTACCAAAAGTCTACGGCTTTATCTCCAACACCGTGCAAAGTGTAATGGGCGTCACAAAAGAGAGAATTACAAATCTGAAGTCGTCAATAAACGGAAAACGTATGTCAGGTTTGGTGCAATACTTCCGCACTGATCCTTTATGAAGGATCTTGATATACCGTACCTTCACGGGGTCATTCAAAAGTGTCACAGTTGAAATTGCCACTAAATTGTTCTCTAAGCAGGAGTTGTCATCTCCCCGCATAGGCTATAGAATGGCTACAGCAGCTCCTTCAGGGTCGTTTCATCAGTCGAAAGTGTGACCCAGAGTGGGCCTCACATTTACTGCACTTGAACACCCACAAGGGTTTTAAACGTCTTGTCCCAACTTACTTAAATTAAGTGCTAAGTTTAAATTGACTACTAATCGCTACAATATTAGGTCCTCATTATCATCCAACTTAAATCTTCCGAAACCCAGAAACGACACTGGGAAAAATCATTTTACTACAGCGGGCCCTATTTATGGAACACTCTCCCTGCAGATGCCAAATCTGCACCATCCTTGATAACACTTAGAAGAATTATAAGAAATAGATTTAACTTCATTTTTAGCAAACTTACATTCAGTATCCCCATATCAGTCTATTTTTTATTCATGTGCATATATGCGTGTGTGCATGTGAGTGTATGTAGTTGTGTATTCATGTGTGTGTTTGTATTTATGTATGTATATATATGTGTGTATTTATTTATATATGTATATATGAATGTTTGTGTATGTATGTATACATGTATATATGAATTAAAAACCGGACAATCGCCGCACAAATAAAAAAGTTCATGTTCAACTCAACGTTTCGTCTTTTCATTAAACATCATCAGGATCATATTTACAACATTTTAGGACAACAAGTGCCAACATACAGCTCAGGTAACATCCATAGAGTGAAGTGGATGTTACCTGAGCTGTATGTTGGCACTTGATTTACCACAGAGTGCCATAGTAAAATTGTCAAGATGTTAGAATATTAAGAGTATCTTTCTGATAAGGCAAACGAGCACGCACATCATTACCGATCTTTTTTCCATCTAAGCGAGGTTGAGTGTAAGCTTGGGTACAACTAAAAATAGTCTAGAATGTGGCACTAGTTCAGAAGGGACTATCAAAGGATTATGGATCAACTATTGTTTCTTTACAGTTACCTTGATGAAGTTTGTCCTTCTGAAGAAGCCCTCTTCGTCTTCGAAGTCGAGTCGTGATGCTCTTAATGCCTGGAATACTAAGGTCTACAGTGGACAACTCAAACTAAAAGACGATTACGGAAAGGATCTTTGTGACGTATATAAGCAGGTCACCACTTGCGAAGTTTCACCACTCGTAACCGGAGTTACGGATAAAAGTGAGGTTTTGAAAATTTTCTTAATAAAACAATTACGTGTAAGAGGTGAACGCAAGTGTTAGAGGTCACGTGCATTCGTTTTATTTGTATGTGAACATGTTCATGCGCATACGCACCAAAGCTTTTAAAAGCTTGCTCTTTTCGTCGGCTTCACCAGAAAAAACGGAAGCAATGACCTGTTAAATGCTGGGCTGAACAATTGCCTATCAGCAATGAAATCATGCATGACAACGTTGCATTAAGGCGTCTAAGAGTGCAAAGACAATTAGACAACGTACATATGTCAATCGTCCGAAACTTACAACTATGAGTGTACGAGACATGATTCAGTTTAAGGGTACACAACACAGTAGGGCGTCCTCGCGGATGGTTCAACGGTACTATGACGGGGAGTTTAAAGCGTCTACATGGACGGCTCACCTTAAGGGGCCAGAGGGGCTATAGCCCCCGCTTTTTTCACTGATGCGCCGCCCATGGTCTATGGGCGGTGCACCACAGAGGGTTCGGATCCATAGCCCTCACATTTTCAGTGCTGTGCCTCCCATGCGTCAGGGTAAAACTACGGCTAACGGCATATGTGTAGCCACGGACAGTCAAAAAAATAGAAACACGGCGACACATGTAGATGTAATAGAGAGAAATTTTTACAGAAACAGTTTGTGGGCCCAGCCAGAAAAATTTTGTTTGTTTCCATGCTTTTGCTATACAGACCTTGTACACGCACTTAAAAATGTACCTTTAGTCATGCATACCTCGAAAAAGCTCACAAGACATTTTCCTCAGACTTTCCAGAACAAATTGGCCTAGATTCATTACCAGTTAAAAGCGTGTGGTTGATTGTATGAACCTTTATTATTGTATCATGTTTTGACACGTAACGACCACAAATGCCCATTTTCTTGAGTGCCCAGTAGCCTGCAAAGGATCATTGATATTTAAATTTCTTGTGAACGTAGCTACAAAATTTGACTGATCCTTAGGCGGTTTTCTGTGATCGCAGGCAGTTGGCAGTACACTTCAAAATACCAGATTTTGCGACTTTGGCGATTGTCTTAATGTCCTTTGGCCAGAAAAGTTAAGAGTCTGGGGGTGCAGTCTAGACGATTTTTCATCTGAAGAAGCTTCATATAGGTTTTAAGGGATTGGATTTTGTAACAGTGAGTTAGCCCTAGGCTGCAGTGCGATTTTTGACGAAATTGTGCCTTAAAGTCCTTCTCTTACGCGTTGTTAACCCTTATTACATGGTTAGAAGATGTTATAAGGATCCAAGAAGTACCTACCCCATAACTAATACACGAACCGTAATCGAAAAAAGTTTAAATGAACGCGCCACTCACGATTCGCACCCGAAGAAAGACCGCCATTTTGAACTTGTCGCGAACCCGGAAGTACAATTCATTCAGGAACCCAGGCCGAGAAAACGCCGTCAGTGCGACTGGAGCAGTGCCTGTACTGTTACTAGCCAGCAAACGGGGATAAAAAAAAATCGACAGCGCGCCTTAATTTTGATAAAATCAAACTACGGACAATTTTATCCAATTTGCTGAAGAAATGTGGCGAACAAATTTTGACAGAAATTATTTTGCCAGACTCGGGACCGCAGCCTATTGGACCCGGTGCGGATCGACACCAGACACTGGCGAACGGTAAATGCATGCGGTTGCAAGCTGTTTTGTATAAGTAAAATGGTCAAATGATAAATGCTACATATATTCAAGGGTAGTTTAAGACACTTGCATGAAATTTCGGGCTGGTTAGTCCTGTGTCACACTGCCGCGACAGACCTTAGTTAGCCTCAGTGACCAGCTACCAGTGAAGACTATAGTCAAAATACAGTTTGTTAGTAGGCCTATACAGCTTTGCGCCAAGCGGCTACCCTTATGCCTAACTGGTCGCTGGCCACAAACACAAAAAAACACGAAAATTGAACAAAGTTTGTTTTTTGTAGCAACGTTTGTCAAAATGTATCAACGTTAAATCTTCACAAATTACAAAGTAGCCGATTGAACATGCCTTTCAGTTCAGCAAAAGTCGCCATTGTCGGTGCCGCCAGAAATGAGACGAAGTCCAACGGGAATTGTGAGCATATTTATCACTTAATAAGTAACAACTGCGAGGCTTAAATTTGGTGAACACTGTTAAATCGTACAGAATAGTAATTTGTTGGCGAAAACAATTTACACAAAGTTTTAAACTCGTAACTCATCCCGCTGTCCTCCAATATGGCCGACGCTATCCAAACAAAGTGACCCAAATTTCGCCACAAAACTTGCAATAACTTTATAGTGCTTGCCCCGATTTTGATACTTTTTCGATTTTTACTGAGTAGAATGTACTACCTTTCCGATGATATAGCAAAGTACTTTTTCAAAACGCGAAAAAAATAAAACCGAAAAAAATTGGTTCGGCCCGTATTGGTTCCTAGGTTCGACCGGCCTACGTAAGGAACTAAACACCAATGCTATTTTACCATAATAAGTACGCGTAACATTCCAAAAAAATTCAACTACCACTAACTACAAACTATAGATACACTACGAGCTATTACTAATAAAACAAAATAATGAAGACTTTTCGAGCAAGCGATAGCACATTCAGTTACAAGGAAAAAATGGCGGCGTTCAGGACAAGTTCCAGAACTGATCAGCCGGAAATGTGGGTACGGAAATAACCGATGACAGCCGGTAATTATACGCTCGCAGAGAAGGTTCAAATACTGTTAAAAACTCTCTTTTGGCAAGAAAGACGAAAAGAATATAAAGAAAGGGTGTCGAAAATAAGATTTCATGTAGTAAGTATTTTCGGATACTGGAACCACATGGGCAGTTTGCAAGAAGGACTTTAAAATTCAAGTTTGGTATTTCAGTTGAGAAAGTGGAACTGACGTTCACTCTGGACTGCAAGACTTCAGCAGAGTTGAAAAACCATGTAATAGAATCTCTCTCCCGTGATCTCAGCGTTGCTAAATCAAGGCTGTCTATGGTTGCAGTGTTGAAAACACCTGGCGGTATTATATTTTGCATTTCTTTAAATATGGTGTATTATTTTTTGTATTAAAGGTTGTGTTCGTCGAATGTAGTGATGCAACTATTGATTAATGTTGACGTTTTGACCTATTTAATTTAAATCAACAGTGTATACCAACTCCGGATTTTGAGAACCTCTTTTCTATAGTGACTGACAAGCATAAAACTGGTTCGCAAGCCCAAGGTGCAAACAGCATTGATTTGAAAGCGATGTTTGTCTCATCTAGGAGACCAGATATCGGTAGCAATTTCACCGCCAACAAAATCGTCGCCGGAGAAGTCTAGTGAAATCGTGAGAAAGGTTAAAACGATGGTGTTCTACGGAGAACTGAAAATCAAGGATGGTGATGTCGAAGTCTGTACCACACCAGTACCAACGAACAGGACAGTTGTTGTTACGCCCGTTGGGCCAGACCCACAAGAAGTAATAGGAGGTCAGTTTTACCAGCAACCTTGACCACTTCCAGTTTAGGCACATCTCGAAAAGCTATTAGCTTAGAGGACAAGTAGTAAACCAGTCCAAGGCATATCTCTACTGGCCATCAATCTTACAAAGTCCAGCTTTCTTCGACTTGTAGTCATGAGCCAATCTCAATGGAGCGAGATGGCATTTCAGGTCTGTTCAATTCCTTTTACTTTTTCAAGAGAGAGAAATTCAATAGAGGTTTACATCTGCAAATTCGTGGTATGTATTATTACGTCAACCATTTCATACCTTTGGCGGTTAAGCAGTATGCAAAGTATACGTGGAGTGCATTGCTCGAAGCATCTGGACCCAGCGTCACATCTTTGAGCTCTAAATTGAACTTGAAAATATGCTATGCATATTTTTGCCACTTTCGTGAAAATATTAGAGAAGCTTGTATGATTTCATAAATTATGATCAAGTCCAACAAGTGTTATTCCAGTTTGCGCGAGATTATGCCTAAATTCGAGATACCTCGAGATTCCGAGTCAAAACTCGAACTTGTAGCTTTAATGGTGGGTTCGTCAAGTGAGTATCTCCACTAGAAAATCATGGACTTGAATCAACACTAGTGCTTCCCAGCAGATAATGAAAAGCGTTTATCTGGAATTTGAACAAAAAGAGGTTGGAAGTTATTCTGAGAATGATTCCGTGTACAAAGACTTTACTTCGGGTGCTGGTGTAAGGAAGCGAGTTCCTCTTCAAAGGCAGTTTTGACAGAAACATTCTTAAGTCATATCGCAAATTAATGTTTGTATGATATGAAACGCACCGATAGGTGGAGTGAAGAGTTCAATTTTTGGATTTTCTGTATGTAAGCTTTTTAGTAGCTTGCTCGATTATCATTGATATATTTTCGAATCTTAACTGTGCACATTATTATGTTTTGGACATACGCAGCAAACGTTGACAATAGAATCAAGACGGCAAGCTGAAGTGCTGCGCGTTGACCCGAGGTGGCGTTGCAAATATAGGAGGCGAAGGGTTGGCAGTAGTTATGACGATGACTGTGAAGACAACAATGACGCCTAACGCAATAGAATTGTTACAGATTAAAAATTGACTTGCCATCGTTATTGTTTTTCAGGTAAAGATAACAAGATCGTGATTGCCATTAAATGCGATTCTTTGACCTTCGACAGAAAAGAGCAGCTTGCCACCGACGCACTTGCAGAAGTTATGCAAGTTCAGACCGATAGGATAGTAAACTTGAAGTTCGTGCATAGTGGATCCAGTAAGTTTATGTCTAAATTGTTCAATTGTCTTATGCGTTTGTTCATACATGTTTTATCGCGTGTAAGCGAGCACCTACTGCCCATGTAAATCCAAATGCTGGTATGGTAAGCTTCGGCTATATCTCGGGAAGTGTGGAAACGCCAGACTTCTCGAGATACCCCCATGCATGGCCAGCAAAGCACATGGCCACACTGGCCCTCTACTTTTGAGATTTTTGCGTCTGGGGAATTAAGCACTGGTATAAAATGTCTGTTTGTGAAATACTTCAATAAAATCGCATTACTTCGAGTATATGGTCGCGTGACTGTTTAAAAGTACTTGGTAGAGGAATTCGTCATGTGGCACCAGTATTTATATTCGACTATACCGTTGGTTAGACATTCTTCATTAAGCACTAATATCGCATTTTATGTGAGTGACGAGGTGGAAGCAATCTAACCAGAATTATTTCCTGGATGTATTTATTGGCAGATTGCGAAAAAATGACCAGCCATTTGCAATTTGCATGTCCGGTTAACTTCGTCCTAGCTTGTTATTGGGCTGCGGGATATTTAAAGCGGATTCGGGCTCTGTAAATTTTACTAAACCTTGAATATTTGAAGGGAGTTTGAACAAGTCTTACATCGTAAAACTAACGCATTATAACCTAAATGTTGTAGAATATTCAAAGTGTTTTCTCCACCGGCACTCAGTTGTCCTCTTTTTTGTTCGTTCAATACAGAAACGTCGTTCCAAGTGCACTGTGTGCGTTAGTGAACTTAAAGTCAGTTTCTCAACCTTACGCGATAACAACATTCTGCAGGATTTTGACCACCTTACACAATATGGCCCCAATCACCATTGGGCCAAACTCTTTGGCATGAAAAAATTTGGTACCAAAAAGTACGGTAATATATGTAACAAAAGGAATATGAATGACCAGTGTGGCCGTTTGTGCCGTCAATGCCAACACAACATGTGTCGTGTGCGACAATATGTGCAATGAACACTGGCAAATATTGTGCTCCCCAACGAGTTCAAAAGTAGCCTGTTTATAAGGGTTTTAGGCGCGTAGGCGTATCCAAAGTCAGAGAGTCAGTGGGAGGCTCAGGAAAGTGTAAGGAACTCCAAACGGAGTTTGTAGCAAGTTGAAAACTGGTGGACGATTCATATTGTTAGTGATGATGATGATGACGCCGACGACGAGGCCAACAAAATTGATGACGAATACGCTTGGTGCCAGTGAGTCTCGTCTTCGGGCACATTGAATTTGCAAGCATTAAAATTTCGGATAAAGACTCCCTTCAGCTTGCATTACACCTCTCCGTGAAATCTGGAACACGTTCTCGTCGAAGTTTGGATTTGTCCTTCAAACAGGTTATACCTACATGAAATTTTTGCTTAAGGCAGGCGATTTTAGGGGGCCATAGTGTGTGTCATTACAATGTCACAGCATATATTTTAGCACTTGACACACATTGTGCGACAATTTTGCTGTGAACGCCAAAGTTCAATAAAGGCATATGATATCGCTCTCGCATACACTGTCATCCAAGTGCTTTGAGTGCAAAAGTATGTCGCGACAGGCTCATCGAATAGAATGACCCGCCACGACAAGTCAGCATGTAGGGTCCGAACAGCAACGAACCGTGAAGTCTTTCCAAAACACACTCCCAGTATCTAGTTGTGAACTTAAAGCTTTAAATAAGTTATACCGCATTGCATGCATTGAGTATTTGTAAAAATGCTACGTAACAGTCCTAGAATTTGCTCGAGAATTATTGGACTTAGAGACCACGCTTTTAGGAATGCTATTTTCAAAACTGAGAATTACTCAATATTCCAGGAACATTTGTTTGATTTTGTTTTTGGCCGTATTCAAAACATGAAAAAATGCTTTTGAGTTATAAGAGACATCAAAAAATTGTTGATCGTAATGTTTCTAACGTTTTGATTTTGATGTATAATATTTAATTGAATGTTAAACTTTTTATGTGATGAGGCCGTCTTGACAGCGTCTAGGTCTGTTTTCTTTCTCACTTCAATAGAAGCAGTGTTGGAAGCCACGCTCCGTCCACCGACATCGACCTCGCCAAAGCCTAACCTTAAAGCAATGAAATGGCTGCAGGAAGTGGTCAAAGCAAAAGCGTTCATCATAAAGAACAGGAACGGAGACACTTCTTGCACGGGAACTGACTTAATAGTCAACCCTATTGGTGTGAATGATTTGTGTTTAAGTTGTTTTGCAGAGACGTCTGAAATGCCCATGATCCTTGTTGGTCGTAAAAACAACTTTTGCAACGCAGTTTATAATCTTCCTCGCAAGAACGCAAATTATCTCCTTCTGCATAACACTGGTCTTTTAGTTTTAACACCACGTTGATGTCCACGCTGTAATGACAACCGCGTTTGTTTCATAGGTGTGAGAACCTCGAGAAAACGCAATATCGCGCGAGATATCGCCATGTATTGCAAGCGAACCACGGGGTTACACTAGTTTCCTTCGCGAGATTGTTGCATCTACGGAACTCTGTTTTGGTTCAGAATCAATGCGCATCAATGATGAAATCTTTGATTGTACATTTGTCTAGGGTACCTAGAATGATTTATGCATACAATGAGTCCAAAATACAATCAAACACTGTCTCATTTCTACTTTACCGACATTTTGAGTATGAAAGTAACGTCACCCATTATAAATTCATGTCACTGAGTGTTCAAAACAACTATGTACTTTTTCTATCTACACCTTGCGTGGGCTAAGTGTGCCAGCCTGGCTTTTGGGGAGAGAAGTGCAAAAACCCGTGCAATTGTGAAAACAATGCGCCATGCGAAAACCAAAGAACGGGTGACTGTCCGGGAGGCAGGTGCAAGAAGCGCTTCACGGGACCCGGATGTGCTACTAGTAAGTATTGGAACAAAATCGTGATATTATTTTAGGTGAATACAGGTATTTCTCCAGTGGTCGGACTATTAAATACTCCAGCCAATCAAATAAATGTCACTTCCGTAGTTAATCGGAGTCTGATCATTGGATTGGTAATTCCCATCTGCAGTGTGTTGGGATGCCACACAAGCACACGAACACTCATATCTGACCCGCCCTCTGGTATCCGTGATAGTGACGTTTTACTCTGTAATATCTTCTTGTTTGTGAACCCTATAGGCGCGTGTGCTAACTTCAGGCACATGGCTAATCATTCTCAATTTGAAAGTCCCTTGACTTGCCACTTGACTGAATTGAGGAAGCTCCGAGGGGCGAAATTTGAGAGTAGAACGTATGAATGATCATTGTGAAATACTTCTTATGAGGTCAATGACCCGTACGTTGGTGGATCCAACTATTGGAGGCGCTCCGTACTGGCAAATTTTGTATTTTTATGTTCAACAATACCTATTGAGTTCCCAGATTGATCTTCATAAAATTTGGTAGAAAAATTTCTGAGGGTTGCTTGCTTAGTGTTTCACAGAGACTGTTGATATTTTGACATTGGACGAAACATTAATCTGCAGAAGTCTTAGCCTGTGTCACAAAGACTGGGCAAAAGTTGAAAGTCTGAAAATTTGTTTACCAAGTCAAAAAACAGAAGTCCACAATCTGCTCGAATAGAAAAAAACAAAACTTTTCGAGAAACACAAAACACGAAACAACTGTTAGCTACTCGTTAGATTTCTGCTTTTGGCTACAGACAGAAGACTGTGATCTCTTCCAGAAGAAAGACTCTGTTGCAGATGAAGCTAAACGTTCCTAGGCTCTGATTTTGTTAACATTAAAGGTCAATCTCTAACAATAGAGAGACATGGACAATGGATACTAGGAGAATTTTCGACTTTGTATTGTGGCACCAGTAAACTTTGGATATGGCTCACGTCAAAAAGAAGGAAAAATACAAAACAACTGAATGAGCTTCCCCCATGTTTGTTCAATATTCATTTTTGTCATGCCGTGGTTTAGGTCATGTGCTTATCTAAGAGTGATTTGAGGCAGCTACATGAGCTTGAAAGCTTTTGTCGGTCCAAAACAGCTGTGCATTACGTTTTCGTTCGCAATTAGTTAAATGAGTACCAAATCGTCAGCGCCATTGGTGCCTTTTTATGGAACTTATCAAAACGTTGATTATAGTCAAGGCTCGAAAAGTGCTGTTTCCTTAGTGTATAACTTGCTAACGTCTAGGTTTTATTGGGCGCTCTATGATATAATTAAAATGAAAGTTCTTTTCATACACTTTTAGTCTCTGTGGTTACTGGCAGCTCTAGTGTGACAACTTAAACTGATTTCTCTTGCAGAGATCAAGTGCACCAAGCCCATGGTTTATGGACCAGACTGCAACAAGCCATGCAATTGTTTTAACAATGTCCAGTGCGACGACTACAGTGGGAAGTGCGATAAATGTCCTTCTGGGTACAGCGGAGAAGACTGTTTGATAAGTAAGCAATAGAATAGAATGGCGGCTGCCGTTGAGACAACGGCGACTAAAACAGCCATGACGACGACCATTCTAAAGATGACCGTGGCAATGATAGTCACAATAAGGATAGAAATAACGACAACGACTGTGATGATGATGATGGTTATGGTGGTGGTGGCGGTGATGATGGCGTCGATGACTGCGGTAGATAAGTGATGAAGGCATTACTGAATGAGTTGATTGTTGTCATTGTGTTAAAGTGGTGTTGTTGAATAACAACAGTGCATCCCACGTGATACCGTTCTGGTGATGCCAAGATAATCATTGCCCAGTCCATTATTAACTCTCTCTCACGAACTCTTTGCTTCATTGTAGAAACCACGTGCACGGAAACTTTCGATTTTTATCCACCCTCGGCTTCATATCCATTTACAACATTTCTCTGTGTTGACGGTAAGCGCAGTTAAGTTGGAAAAATCAGTTAACACTCCCAAGACATTAGGTGTATCTTTTTCTATAATGTGACGTCATGTGACATCAGCGGAGCACCCGTCACTCTAAGTCAAAACAATGTCTGATCTGGGCACAGGCCGTCTAGTCCAAAAAACAATTTACTAAACAACTTCAAAACACGCCACATTTCCAAACAATGTTACATTCAATCATTTTGCCCATTATCATTATACGACTTGGATCAATCGTGAATATATAAATTCAATGGTCCTTCATTCATTCTGACCACTGCTTTGTCAATGCCATTTTTCTTCTATAGAAACTAGTTTGTATGGCAATTGAAACGGAGACCCCATACCAAAACGCGTAATATGTCTGTTGAGTTTTTCTAATCTATCCAAGAAGCCAGCCATAGTAATTGAGCAACACTAGTAATTATAACAGATTAAAACATGCGCTCTGCAAGTATTATTTTGTTGCTATTTGACTTGACTTCACTGCTATCCATTCAATTTTTCAGTATGTGTTCAAAACCTCATCTCCAAATATACATGTAGCATGTAATTATATAATTTAATATATTATAGTACCACTACTTGAGATTTCCTTTAAACTGGATGGCAGAGTCAATAACGACGTGGACGTCAACACGAAAGCTCTTCGCGCACTGGAAAAAACACTGCAAGTGGCCAAGTCACGAATCACGTCACTGGTAGTTGCTCCAGGTAATATTTAGTCTCCCATTGCGTCTGATATAAACTTGTCAATTATTTGCTCTATAATTCCAGATGATACATGATAGCCGAGTAAGTGAACTTTGCAATTGCTCTTCTACAGGGACATTACAACGATGTTAGCAAAATGTGTAACTTAGAATAGTGCTCTTAGCCACAATCATTGTCCTACGAATCTACTGTACGATCCTCTGCAGAAAAAGCAATCTCGTTAGATTTTATAGAGTTAATTAGCAACAAGAACTAATGAGTGGGCGCCATGCGTAGATGTATTATTTGAATATGTTAACATACTCTTGAAATCGAATGCAGTGTTACTGATTTGACTGTAGATGGAGGCGAGCATCTCGTGAACTTATATTTAAGACCTCCTTCAACAAGTTCGGAGAAGCTAGATTCCGAAGTGATAGCCACACTGAGCAATCTGGTTAATGGAGGAAATGTCGTGTTTGAACACCCGGTTGGCAACAAAATAAAGGCCAAGACCGACCGCCTACATATAAAACCAGTGCTTGAGGAGCCGGACAGAGGTTGGGAAATGTTTTCAGTTTGTCTTATTATTTTCGGGGTATACGAATCTCCGTGATACTCATGCGAGTTACACGAGGATCCAGTCTTGCAATCCATCATTCTTTTAAAGCATTCATTTGCGACTGATATTTTTGAAAGTCAAATCTACAAAAACGAGAGTATTTGTATAAAGGGTGTCCCAAATTTATTGACCGTTTGATTTGCACATCAAAATCCGGAAGCATGTACTATTCTGATAAAGCGATGACAAATGCTCACGTTTGTTTATCATGCATGTGTGTGGTTACGCGCGCACACACACGCACACACACACACACACACACACACACACACACACACACCGAACACGCGCACATACACAAAGATCACCTGCGCACGCGCGCGCACATATAAACACACATACCAACCCACCCACACACACACCTGCACACGCACAGAGAACACGCCCACACAGAGAACACGAGCGCACGCGCACGCGCACGCGCTCACACACAAACTTGCATACTTACACATAACAGAACGTCCTAGAAGAGATCATTCTGCGTGCCAGCAATTTCACTCCTGTTAGCAATTTTCCAAAGAACAACTAACTGTGCAGACATTTCAGCGTCAGACCCATTCAAGTTTTAGGCTTGTATATCGAAATATTCAGACGTTAAATACTGTACAACGTGGAATTAGGACGAGTTCATAGGGAGGTGAAGGGTCTAAGATGAACGTGACGTGTGATGAAAGCAATGCTTCAAATGCGATTACAAGTGACGTAATGTTTGCATGGCTGCTAGGGATGGCCATTCTTAGTGAAACTTAGTGGTTAATTGTTTTGAAGCAGTCATACTCATAGCGAATTTCGTCTCCACTCATCACATTGTTTATTTCTTTCCTTCGAGATACAAAGCGATGTTAGATAAATACCATGTATGGCAGGCGATCATATACTAAAATTCGTGAGTCTGAATTTTTCATTTTTCAAGTATTTACCATACAAAGAAAAGACACGGGAATAATCAAAATGTCATTTTAAATCATTTCACTATTATTAATTTTAAGCTCCAATTACATAGCGTGTACATTCAAATTAGAGTGTGATACCGTATGGGGGCAACATGTAGACATGAATTGCCGTCGACACGTACATACATGCAAACAGGAGTAGAAACTGTACGCGTACATGTCAGTGTCGTTACAAAACGGCGTTGGCAAATTATGACAGTGGCCAGATTAATGTTTATTGGGAAACTCCATGCTATAAAAGTTCTGGATTCATACAAACTGTAAAATGCCGCCACAGCCCCTGTTTATACGACAATGAGAACAGTTTCATGCACACGGAAAATCGGTCATAATCGATCTATAGATTTATTTTATATTTTGTTCTCAGTGGTTTGAATGTATAATTTTCTATCGTATTACAGTGAAAATGGTCAGAATAATTGCCGATATTAACAAGAATTCAGTGGTTGACAAAGATCTCAAGGTTGCTGTAGAAGATTTTTTTCGTCACATCAACCCTACGTTTAAAGAAGACAAAACTAGATATACGAAGCCATATGTATCACCAAGTAAGCGGTTTACTTCTAAAGTTGGTAAAGTTGATAAACACAAAGGCATCGTCATTGGTTAATTATAATCGATCGCGTGAACGTTGTATCCGTGTTCGTTAAAACTTATTGTATAAAGGTTATTCTGCATTACAGCCTTGTGGAAAAGAACTTAATAAGCGAATGAACGCTAAAAAATGGTTCTTTGTGATGCAACATTTTGTCATGGAACGCAGGTTTATTGTGACTTGAAATGCACGTACCCGTATTGATATACATGTTCATGTAAATATTAAGAATCCATTCGGAAGTCTTTTCTTTTTTTATCTTGAAATTTGTTCCCATATTATTTTTCTTGCTGCCAACAGGGGGCAAGTTAATCGTTGAACTACAACCGCCCGTAGCAAAAGCAACGACATTTAGTAGCACCGTTATAAAACGACTACAGCAGGTATTCAATAAAGACAGCCACATAACGGACGGTCAAGGAAACACCGTATTTACTGTAAAAGGAGGGACAGTTACATACGATGTTGGACCGAAGACTGTCCCCCCTGGAGTTGTTGGATGTAAGTTTTTGCTGGTAGATACGTGTTTGTTTTGCATAAATGTGACTTAAGAGCCGAGGCTATCGATGACATTTCTCCTCTGTTTCTGGAGAAGCGCTTGCTACCCAAGCTCTGCTCCTCCTTGTATACTTGAATAAAGTTTTGGTAAACTGCCTGGCGGAAAGTATACACCTATCTCTAGATTGGAGTAACGGTTGCAAACATCTGGTGGAGTGCTTGTTGACCTAAAATTGGCATTTGCCTCCAGACGAGAACAAAAAGTCAACTGGTTATGGTGAAGCAATCCAGCACTCCGTTCCTCAACATGTCCCCATATGGTTCTGAAGAAACGTGTGGTAGCTAGCGCTGTCACGTTCTATAGCGGAGAGCAATGGTAGTCTATTTCTGGGGAGGTGAATAGTTGCGCTAGTGTTTTAGTATCCCCCGGACGAGCACAATGGCCAATTTGGGCTTGTATAATTTCTTGGTGACGCAGAATACTTTGTTGTTTATTTCAAGTCTTTCTTCAGTCCGATACTCCCATACACCCCAGACACACATACCATAGAACATAAAAACATAATGTTTATCTGCGGTGTATACATTTGTGACCGGATATTGGACTTGAAATCCTGTGACTTACATAAACATTCACATTTTGTTGCATACATGTACAACTGTACTTGGTTGCATCTTACCGTTACCAGGACTTTAGAATTGTTCCTTTCTTTGTGCAGCGGAAAAAGTCAAAGTATCATTTTTCGTTAAGTGCCAGCTGCAGGTTTCCTCTGGGACAGATGTGTTCAAATATATCGCCATAACACTGCGTACAACACTCGACGTCTCCAAGGAAAGGATTGCTGATATGACGTCAACAGCACATGGAGAGTGTACGTCAGTTTCTGTACAATCTTCTCGGCATTTGCATGGGCTCACACTAAACCCTGCTTATAGAGCAACGGTTTGATGTCATAAGACTAAAATCGTTGTAATAAATGTCTGGCAATAGTGTTGTCTGTAACGTATGTGGAAGATAAGCTACTAAACAGAAATTGTACCGCTTTTCTGCTTCTTATTCCCTACAAATAATACACTTATAACTATGTTAACTGATTATCAACAATTTTGATCGTACAAAACCTAAGAGGCAAGTTTATGCTCATGCCCACGCCATTTGTCAGAAAGAGTTGAACGTTGGGAATTGAAGCTTTGTTCTGCAGGAGTGAACCTCGACTTAAACCGTCCATTCCGTGACTGTCGTGCTTGGCTCCGTTATGTTTTTGTATGGGATTGCGATGTTCACTCGTCGCAGGACACCAGTTTATGTGACTCAAATTTGTTTTAACCTCACACTTGCAAAAGTTGTGTTACTTGTATAGAAGAAAATTTGCTGTTTGCGTAATTGAGAACAGTTGCCACTTGTTATGCCGAACTTCCAACTCATGACATGCGTAGAATCGCCTTTGTACTGTTGCAGACACCTTGATCACGTTCAATCTCCTTGCTCCGACGGGGCTGTCTACCAAGTTATCAAGTCGAGCGCTTCACGACTGGAACACGAAAGTCTACGAAGGATCAGTCGTCGTAGTCGACGATCAAGGAAAAACGGTGTGCACTGTCCCTAAACAAGTACCCACAATTGAACCGACAACGAGTGTTACAGAAATTGTAGACAAACGTGAGTCAAATTAGCAAATCCGGCACTAGCAGTTGCGTCGCGTTCACCATGTTTTCCGTTTTGAGGTCTCGCAAGCGTTATCTAAATATGACGCAAGTGTCCAGAGAGATAACAACAATAAGAACAGAAATGTCCTATGCAGGGGTGGATCCGGGATTTTGAGTTAGGGCGGCCAGGGCAGAGTATTAGCCAGGATTTCGCTCGTGAGACATTCGTACCCCTACAGCCAAATGGAATCTGGGAGAATTTTACGGGGTCATGGCCCCCTTGCCCCCTCCGCCTCTAAATCCGCCCCTGCTAGATGTTCTTAATGACATTTTACTAGGAATGTTACCAAACAATTTTAAAGGGTCTGCGGCAAAGTAATCAAACATTATTCAAAGCGTTCTACCCAAGACTTTGTTGGCTGTGTAATTGCTTAGTACTGCACTTTATTTCCGGTGACACGATAACGTGCACTGTCTAGTAAACTATTCCGTAGAGGCAAGAATCTAGCGAACTCGCGTCGGTCAAACATTTGCTCCTCAAACTGTTTTTTGATTAGCCATGTTTCAACATAAACCAAATTTCGACAGAACTAGGGATTGTGCTATTCCAAACTTTCACAAAAACCGGCTTTGGTAGTACTTCGCGTCCCTACATGTACGTCAGTTTTTTTTTAAGCGACGCACCCCACGATCGAATAGAAACATTTAATGTCAAATAGCCCGCAGTCGTAAGAAAGGGTTAACGTAATACATGCGATAGAACTTGGATATCTCTCTGTGAACACTATGTTATTGAATGGAGTGAAAGGACCTCTAGTTAGGATCTGCTCGTTGGTCGAAAGGGTGAAGATAAAAAGCGTCTGGTTTCGAAGGATCGGGAGTAACCAGTCACAGTAGTTGATTTGGAAACTTAGGTTGAATGCTCAATGCCGGCACCATGCAAGACTTCAAAAACCTCGATTTTAAGAAAATCATTGGTCACGTAATTACATGGTCATCACTACCATTTTGAAGAAGGTATTACAAGCAAATATTTGAGGACATGAATAATTTCAACGATTTGAGAATAACTCACGTTTTGTTGCATTTCTAGTTTCCAAAGTTGTGGCGTCGTTCAGATTGATATGCAGCAAAACTAAAATACAGACACTAGAAGACCACCTTAAAGAATCTCTACCACGTATTCTCGGCTTTGCTAAAACGAGGCTGGAAAAGACCACAGTGTTGAAAAGAACAGACGGTAGTTCTCAAGTTTTCATTATGCAACTATTTATTTGATGTATTTACTAGGTTATTTGTATTTAAAAGGAATGAATTACAATTATGTAATATAAATGAAATATTGGCCATTGGTTTTCCTTTTCGTATTCAGGATACCACGTGTCTGTGGTTATTCTACCACCTACGAAGTTTTCGACAAAGAAATCGAGTGAAATATTGGCCTCCTTGAACAGAATGCTATTCAACGGAGAACTGAAAGTAGGGGACGCTAACGCCGAAGTATGTACGACAGATCCAAAACAACCAGCACTGGTTGTAGATCCCGTCGGCCCAGAGCCACCAGGCGTAAGTAAAGGTCAGTTGTGTGAGAACTTGTGCTAAGTTTGAGTTGAGTTGAAGCAATGCATCTCGACTGGTCCAGTCTTTAAATCACCAATGGGTGAATCAAGAATGCCAAATTTAGTGCATGTGACTATTTCCGCAGAATTGGGCTAGTCACAACACAGGCAGATGGCAATCAAGAGATTCACAAAGGCTCGTATCAAAATTCTCATTTTTAGGTGACGTGAATGGGCGAATTTTTTGAGCAAAACGATGTTAACTAAAATGCGCTAAAATGATGGCTTTCAAATCGCTTCAATGCTTAATGTATTATAATGTTTATAAATAACAGGTGACTTCTCTGAGTTACCTGTTGTAATTAAGGTAAAGCCATGTTCCTGTCTCATGGGGGTCATCGTACATGTACAACCATACTGTTGGGGTGGTCTCATTCCAGGGAAGCGAAAAACCGGAAGTATTTCCCAAGTGCATCACCGTAAGAGATTCTCAAGTTCGTAATGTGTTGATCTCATGTCAATATAATCGATATCGCGCGCAAACAAATAAGCAAAACGTATCTCGAGGATGCAAACTAATTAGTGCACGCAGCCATATATCTACAATATATTCCGTTCATTTCAAGTTTGCTCTTGATTGACAGAAGTACATTGAGTTGGCCGTAAAATATGCTATATATCAACAAGAGGTACGTTTCTTCGTTTGTTCTCCGTATTTTGCTGATTTACATTGCGAGAACCAAGCACATCGTAAAATTATATTTACTCCTTCATTGGAAAATAGTGAGACAAGCATATCAGAATACATTTGAATTTACGTGTTTTCGAGCCCTGCCTTGCGTTCCAAGGAAAGCGCTTCGAAGAGCTTGCCTTATTGAACGCAAGGCTGATTGACTGGAATTGTTTGCTTCGTTGACATGTTTGTATTATCCATATGCCCCGATGCCAAACTTTACTCGAAAATCCTTTTGAGAATTTGTCAACGGCTTTGCATGTAGTTCTTGAGTAGAGTCTCAAGATATAATTGATGCTCTTGACCCAATTTCATGAACAGTAACTTAACTGTAATATTTTGTGTTCTGCTTTAGGGCAGCCTCAAACTTCTCTGTACTCTGTATTTGAGGATATTTCGATTTAATTTTGAGTTAATAATCAGTATTCACATCTGCCCATTGCTACAGTCAACCTATCAATTCGAAATCAAATTAGATTTTGTCGCTCTTTTCCTGGGTCAACAAGTGCAATCTTGCCTTTTGTATTGATCCTCATTACTGATTTAAAGTGTACTCAAAGATTCTTATCTTACGCTCACACTAATATAGAAAAGAGACCTGCATGCCGGACTAGGTCATAAGACAACAGTGATGACATGAGATGAGGATCATGATGGAAATGTTAGCAATCGACCTATCGCCAGAGCCTTCTTGACACACCTTCGTTTCTAAGCCGCCGTTTTACCCGACAAAGAACACGTTGCCGGGTAAAACGTATTGTTTGTCGGTCTACAGTTCGCAAGGGGTGGAGTTTGAGATAGGTCAATTGACATTGGTCCTTTTCAGATAAGGATAACAAGGTGTCGGTTACCCTGGACTGTACGTCTACGAAGTTTGACAATAAAGAACAGCTTGCTACCGATGCGCTTGTAGACGTTACGCAAGTAAAGCCAGAGAGGATAGCAAGCTTGAAGTTTCACCAAAGTGGTTCTAGTAAGATAGCGTGCAGTCTTAAAATTGTTTCACTTGATTTGCCATGAATACTAGTTGGTTACATACATCTTCTCTTCCCTGGTCGAAATCAAATTCGTCTCACGCTGTTCACATTTCATTTCTTCGTATTTCCCTTTTAAATAAATCAGCAGGTCATTTGTCACTGAAGGCGAAACCTTGTCAAGCGTGCAACGTAATCGTGCCGTCGTGGGCAATGGTAGATGAAACTTATTTCGTGTTCGTCAACAGAAACCGTTTTGGAATTTACGCTGCGTCCACCGACGGCAACATCACCAATGCCAAGCGGGAAAGCGCTGATGTGGTTGCAAGCGGCGGTCAACGAAAAAGTTTTCGTCATCAAGAACAAAGACGGAAATAATGCTTGCAAAGGAACAGCTGTTGTCGTCAACCCAAGTAGGAAAGCTTTTTACATGTACTTACTTTGTGAATAGGCATTGTAAAATGACATGAAAACTGCTAAAAGAAAGGTGCAATACTACGACAGCTAACCGGTTAAATTCTGTAAACGTGCTGTAGTTTTCAAAATAAATGGGACGACGGTGAAGTTTGTCAGAATTTCGGCACACAAAATTGCATTTAAATATCAATTTCTTCATCCATCCAGGAAAATTTATAATCAAAGACTATTGAACCTGTTCATATGGTCTATTGTACTTAATAAAATCCTTAAGGTCTCGGGAGTCTCCTGTTCCTTTCTTGAAGAGTGGTTGGATGATTGGCATAGACTCTATTCACACGGCGGACATTAAAATCCAAAGCGAGGCTCACTGCGATAAACAAAGCGAAAGTAGACATTGCGTGAGTTAAATAGCCGGTCTTTCGAGTCCAACCTGGATATTGAATTTTAATAATGTGTCAACAATTAAACCACACAGACGTAGAAAATTACATTACAGAACATGTTAAGGCATCAAAGAGTTGTCTGACGTAAGGGTTTAATTTTTTTCGGAAAACTAGGTTCGAAACATGAAAAGTAAATATGACCAAATTGCGGCGATCGTAGTGTTACGGATTAGGTATTATGCTGAATGCAGGGTTACTTTTTTTCTTGTAAATTGTTGATCAAAATACTTTCTACGCGGACCAGGTCATCTGCTCGTATTGTTAACAAGTTGAAGACATATTCGACAGTGGTGTCTGTCATGTGCAATTAGTCACATCTGGTTTAATTTGTTGATCAAGAATATTAAAATCAAGCATAATCTGATCCTATGCACTCCCTGGGACTAACAGTTGATTTGTCATTGATCTGAAAGAACAATTGATGTTATTAAATATATTTTTTATTAAAATAATATACCAGACTCGTAATTGAAAATAATTTGACCATCAATTATGCTTTCTTGGTTGTAATAATGCTTACGTCTATTTCATGTGTTAGATTTCAAGTATCAATTTGGACCAAGTTGAATTTTAAAATTAAAACACCTAATTCGTTCGTCCAAAACCTAACCTCGCTTTAGAACTCAATTTCAGTTAACTGGACATTGAAATCATAGTTATCATGTTTCTGCAGGAACCTCGTGCATCCGAGGGGAAAGGTGCTAGTGCCTACCTGAGAGGCGATTTTTTCGCCGAGTGAGGGTGGGAACAGTCTACCTCCCGATCACCATCAATAGCACCCCTGCCCTGTTGCAAGCTCTCATAGCCTCTGTCTCATTTTAAAGTAGCCTTTTGTGCTCTTAAAAATTGTCACCTGTGTGGTTACAGGTTATGTGAACTCAGAGAGATTTTTCACTAGGGGAATTTTTATGCCTCGTGGGGGGAATTTCGCGTGATATTTCAATATTTTTGAGAGAGGAATAGGGCCGATATTGGGCCCTAAATTTGAGGGATTGAGGGCTCTGTCCTTTTTGGAAAGAAAAATTATAATGTTTCAACCCGTAGCACTAGGGGCGGATCCAGGATTTTGAATTGGGGGGGGCAGGCACAGCAATAAGCAACATTTCGGCAGATGCGCGCGCCCAGCCTAAAATCTGGGGATGCAGGGGTCTTGAATTCTTGGGTTTGCGGACCTGTTGACTAAAAAAAACGGTAAACGGGGTTCATTCAGCGCCTATGCGTTGTTTATTCACCCCCAAGACCCCCTGGTTGCGCACGTGTGCTAGTCAGCAATTCGCACCCGAACTCAAAAATGGGATCTGATACAATTTTAGTGCCCCCCCCCCAAATCCGTAGTCATGAAAATACAACCTGGCTGGCCCATTCTCTGGTCGTTACCATGATGTTTGACAACTGACCGAGATGCGACAAAATATGATCTAACTTTTCGAAACCATTTATTTTACACGGACATATTTTGCTTTGTCGGCGTATGGCAACGACCCAACGCTTCCGAATCTAAACGTCTTTAGAGATTGGGAAACGTGTACATATTTTTTCTAGCCGTTCGGGGAACAACACGGACTGAAACACAGACTCCTATGCCGATAAGCTAACAGAGCTATCGTAGCGAGCCTCGTTTTGGAACGCGCCTCCTGTCGGCGTGAATAGGGTCTATGGCGAGACAGGTGGAAGCTTTTTACTTTGATCTCACGTGATACGGTCTATTGTAGTGTTCCAACCGGTAGACAGAGCAAACCTCTGTCTATTAACTGGCGGGTTAGAAACGTTTATGGAACGTGCCTCCTTGTCGCCTCTTAAACCAGTTGTAGCCTCTCCTCAATAATTCAACAATGCCATAACGGAATTCGTGAACATTCACATTTAAGTGTCTGTGCACCGTCGTCGAAACGCCTCTCCCTTCGGTCCTCCGGTGTTTATACAACCATTTGCGTGAGTTTCCCCTGTATACTGTACGCCTCGGTACTATTGTCACTTTCACGACTGGTGTTCTCAAGGTTGTTCACCGTCCCGTGTAACTGTTGCATTCATTTTGTGCATCTCGACAAACCTATTTAAGAAAACTGTGGGGTAGTTCATCACAACAGTTGTGAAGGTTCTTTAGCGACTCAAGAAAACACTTCAAAGTTTTTCGGGGTTGGCCAACACAGAAATAGCGAATTTGAAAGTGGCGCATGTTAAATTGCCAGTAAACTGAGTCGACTGCTCCTTCGGCAACAAGGTCAAGGTCGGACGTATGTGTGGTGCATTTTATACCCGGAGGACTTGTTGTATCATCAATGACTGACAGCGGCGAAAGGCTCATTTAGGGATGACATTGTATGTTGGGTGTGACAATATATGCCGGATACTAGGCTTTCTGGGTGTGCTCTCCGACCTTTTGGGTGAAAGGCCAGGGCAAAATCTCTGTTGTCAAAGTTATTTCATGCTTTTGGATTCTGCACAGTGATGTGTTCTCCGGTAATGCTGTATTGTAACGGGCGGTTTGATCACAACTGTGCAATTATTCTGCATGACTCGTATTAACTGTAAATCTTGTTCCAGAGACGAAGTGCCCAGACGGAATGTACGGCCCAGACTGCAGTAACAAGTGTAACTGTGATCCCGGCCAACCTTGCAACCATCTTGGAAAATGTGAACCCAGTAAGATTGTACTCCTAACCAACTGCAGCTGAGCAGAGGCAAACCGCGTGAATTAGTCAAGTCGAAGTTAACCACGTGGTTAAACTATACACCTCATTGTTGATATTGTTGATAGCGCTTGGTAAATCGTTCACCTGTGTGGTGCTACAAATCACGCCTACTTTTGTAAATTTTCCAATATTATGCTCATTGCGCAATTCTCGGTACTTGGATCCCATGCATGCGTGTTTTTCATGTTCAATCGTGATCTTAGGCTACGATTTCAAATGACCAAGAATTATTATAAACAATGGTACTCATTAACTTTTTCTGCAAATCATCAGTAGCGCGCAGCGCGTCCTGTTGTATGCTCCAGCCAAAGTGGTGAACTCCTGCTAAACTTCCATCGCCTGCAACACTCGTCATTTTGTAATGTCTTATTGCCTTCTTACTTTATACCCACTCTACGGCCTTGGTCAAGCAAGACGGCGTTCACGTGCTTGTTTTGACACCCGCTTCAGTATTCTATACTGGATGACTAATGAAGCTGCATTAGCCCTATTTCTGTTTTGCTGGACAAAACGGAAAATAAATTTATGCTTTTACAACTGTCATTAAGCCGCTGTCTCATTTTCCTTGCCGTTGTTTTATTTCATTTCCTTGAACAACAATCGCGTAAGAGGTTGGAGTTGGTCAACTCTAGAACTGCTGACTCGAAAAGGTTGCATCACATAGCTTGAGACTTGAGATGCTGGCTCATTCAGCATTACCTCACGATCTGGTAATATCTTTAAACCCCAATGTATTTTCGTAAAGTATTCAACATTGACAACGGGACGGGGTCTAATTGCACTTCCCGAACAGAAAACGCCCTACCAAACAAATATTCTTTACAAAGTCCCCTTTCTCTAGACAATAGGATAGTGCATAATGACTTCGATAAATTAATTGTACCTTGCTTGTGATGTGCTCTGTTTCTCTTTCAAGAAATAAAGTGCCCCGAAAAAACTTTCGGCGAACAATGCAAATATAACTGCGATTGCACGGACTCAACGGCTGTATGTCCGCCTGAAATACTCGGCTGTGAATCTAAATGCAAATCGGTAACAAAGGGAACTTGCAAAGTCGTGTGCGCTGCTGGGCTTTACGGCGAGGACTGCTCAAAGAGGTGCGACTGCAAAGTGACAATCGCATGTGTTGACGGAAAATGCACGAAAGGTGAATCGATGGTAAAATGACAAGTGCTGTGAAATTGAACTTCCTAAGTTGAGGCGTAAATGCACTACCCTACATGTACCATGTACATCTGAAAAAAGCAAGTGAAAGTGAAAGTATACAATAAGGACTTCCGTAATGTGTTGTTTGTTTCTCTTTGTCCTGTCTCTACTTCCCTGAAGTGAGTAGAACTATGGGCAGAAAATTACACATGTAGTTATTCTACTCCTCATTCTTGATGGACACCGTATTGTTGCATGATATATTAATTTTATGCTTACAACTGAGAGCGAGGGGGAACCATGGAGGGAGAAAGGAAGGGACGTGTTGATGGTGGCGTATATCTGTTTATGTTGGTATAACAGTAATATATATAGCTATATATATGTGCATGAGCGTACATGCTTGTGTGCGTCCGTGTACTCCATTGTAGGTTGGTTGTACGTGAAATCTTGTTGCAGACAAAACGTGTGATAATCCGATGAAATACGGCATCGACTGCGACTTGGAGTGTCGGTGCGCCGAAGGCAGCGCATGTAGTCGTGCTGAGGGTTTATGCAAATCGTGCAAGCCACTAAGATATGGAGAGGACTGCGGGAACGAATGCGGCTGTCTTAAAGCCAGTCTTTGTAACAGCAAAAGCGGTAGCTGCAACGGAATCTGCTTGAAAGGTCGATGGGGGCTCGATTGCAAAAACGAGTGTTTCTGCGAGGACTGCAACTCCTTTACGGGCAAGTGCAAAGGCGTCTGTCCGGACGGGCGCTATGGTCCACGATGTGGAAATAAATGCCATTGTGAAGATCAAAAGCCGTGCACGATTTCAGCAGGTTGCATTGGCTGTGATTTTGGGTTCAGGGGTCACCACTGTAACCTAAAGTGTTTTTGTAAAGATAAGAGCTCGTGTTCACAGTATAGAAAGTGTCCACACTGCCCGAGTGGTCGGTATGGACTAACGTGTGAACACGAATGTGACGGCTGTGTGGCTGGTGACTGTGACAGATACACTGGAGAGTGCAGGCGCGGCTGTAAGCCTGAAAGGTGGGGAGCAGGCTGTAAAAACAAATGCGCATGTCGACTTCCGGGCACGTGTAATTCAGTCGATGGACACTGCACTAGTGGCTGCGTCAAGGGTAGGACAGGGCCAGCATGCAGCAACCTATGTTACTGCGAAAAGGACGAGTATTGCATTGATAATACGTGTGACTTCCGGTGCCCTAAACACCACTACGGACACGACTGTAAGAATGTCAGCCATTGTCCACCAGGAGATACTTATGATTTACACACCGGGCGCTGCTCGTCAGGTAATTGCGATGAAGGTTTCTTTGGACCTGCATGCAGCTCCAGATGCCATTGCAAAGAGAACCATTGCAAACCAACGGGAGAGTGCTTACAAGGAGGTTGTGCTGAGGGATGGTATGGACCGTCGTGTAGCCATCGGTGTAACTGCGTCGACGGGACTAAGTGTGACTCTAGCACTGGTGCGTGCGAGAAGTGTCCAATTGGCTGGTACGGCATCGACTGTAGCAAACAGTGCTTCTGTCGTGAAAATGTGGCGTGCAACCGCCACACGGGATTTTGTGCGAACGGTTGTCCCCCCTTGCGATACGGTTTGGCATGCGACAGGCTCTGTGCCTGCTACGACGGTGACATTTGCGAGCGCTTTTCTGGCACGTGTTGTAAGCCGTCGAATCCGAATAACGTGTGCTCTAAAGGTACGATAATTTATTGCCCACCACCATCTGTAGGTAGACCCTATCTGCCATTTTTCTTGAACACCGGTATCTTTAAAGTAAAGTTTGTGTTGCCACTACTTAACTACAGCCACTTTATGAGACTTTACTATCTTAACTCAGACAGAAATCGGGCCAACTTTTAAAGGAATACCAAATCCGGTTTTGACCTATGAACGGACTCTTAGAGAACGACATTCCTCTGTAAACATCGACAACACTCGAAGGTTTGGAGATAATTTTGAAATTTCCTCACAATGTCTGTTAAATGCCAAACGTGACCCACGCTTTACGTGGGTTGCACCACAACTGTAGGAAAAGACGTGTTCAGGTAAATAGTGTTTTAATACGCAAATGCGTCGCCAGTGGTGCATTAGCAGGTGAAAAACGAGGATTGGTTGCTATCACCAAAACAGGGCTTGATATCTAGTTAAGACCATTCGTTACATTTTCCAACTTTACTATTAAGTACCTTCTCACATAAACAAGTTTCTCGCTCATTACATTTTTAAGACTTCCAATTATCTTGAAAATGTGAATTTCACATCGCATCGCTTCCTTTTCTGGTTTAATGGCACAAGCGCAGTTAGTGCAATCATGTATGGCGTCGAACTGCTTAATTTCGGTCTACGTGAAGACAATGTTCCTTGTCAACATAGTTTTGGTCTTAATTTTTGCAAGCTCTTATGTCTGGTCAAGTCTACACCTTGACCAACAGCTATCTCTGTATGATAAAGTTAATATATCGTACATGTAGACGATTGAGGTCAAACAGTTATGGCGCCGATTTCAGAACCAACGTGTGACGATAAAAAGACCTATGGGCCTAACTGCGACAAGACATCTAATTGTCAAGGTAATTTCAACCGTTTAAGCGGAGAATGCAGCACTTGCAAGACTGGTTACTATGGGTATGCGTGTGAAAATCAGTGCCACTGTAAAGGTAATTCTGGGTGTTCGAGTGACGGAAATCGATGCGCGTCCGGGTGCGAGGCTGGCTGGTTTGGTTTTCACTGTGAGAAACCGTGTCACTGCAAAAAGAAAGCGCCTTGTGAGAAAGGAAAATGTAATACAGGGTGTGAGGCTGGATGGTGGGGCTATTCGTGTGATCGGCCATGTAATTGTGAATCACCCACTTGCAACCAGGACACGGGCTACTGTGATGGTGAATGTATACCAGGCAAATTCGGAAAAAGCTGTGATCAATCTTGTTTCTGCCCAGACGACCGGAGATGCATGCGCAAGACAGGTAAATGCACCTCCGGTGTGTGCCCTCCCAACAGGTTTGGTTATGGTTGTCAAAAGCAATGCCATTGCCTCCCTGGCAGTGAATGTGTCAAAGGTTTCTGCGAGAAAGGTTGCGATAAAGGTTGGAGTGGACCGAACTGTCAGACGAAGTGCAACTGTCGCGACGGCATGTGCAATAGTGAAAAGTGTGTGGAATGTCTGCATGGAACTTTCGGACCTCGATGTGAAACGAAATGTCATTGCGCGGGTAAGTGTAAAGAATTGACCAATGAATGCGAAGAATGTTCCCTCGGAAGTTGGGGACTCGACTGCCAACATGAGTGTCATTGCAAATCAGCAACTCCTTGTGACAAGCTCAGCGGCAGATGCCCGAGTGATTGCGAAGACGGATATTTCGGCAACGCGTGCGATCGAAAGTGCCATTGTAGGAACGGGGGGAGATGCGAGCAGTTTACTGGTGAGTGCATAACTGGAATCTGCGAACTTGGCTATTACGGTCTGGGTTGTCAGGATAAATGTAACTGCGCGCGACCATGTGACCAGAAAACGGGAAAATGCGACGATGGTTGCCTTTTCAGACATTACGGCGACACCTGCAAGAACGAGAGTAACTGCTCCGGCCCTTTCGACCCCATCACCGGTAAGTGCACCACTGTGTGCCGTCCTGGATGGTACGGATACAACTGCGCACAAAAGTGCAACTGTGATGAGGAAACTGTCGGCAATTGTCACGCGGTTACTGGGGAGTGTAGTAACGGTTGCCCACCAACCTACTATGGCTACAACTGCAAGAACCGATGTTACTGTCTAGACAACAATGGTCGCTGCCCACGAGACACGGGAGAATGTTCGAATTGTGTACCTGGCTGGTCTGGACCTCGTTGCGATACACGGTGCCATTGCGAGCGACGCGTGTCCTGTCCAAAGGGCATGTGCCCTGGTGACTGTGAGCGAGGATGGAGAGGGAAAGGCTGCTCTGAACGTGAGTGCACGTAGTGTTTTCTCCGTAACTCGTTAGTACTGGATGGAAAATTGCAAACGTTAGGTGCTTTACGTTTACTCTCATGAACGCCGTTGGAAGTCAGTTCTACTTATATTCTGTACATGTAAAAATCTGAAACATTTTCATTGGGTCCGGACGCAGTCACTTTCTAAAGAAATGACGTCAATTGTCATGAAATCAGATGTAGCTCAGTAAATTGCCGAATCTCAATAACATCCGTTATCTGATACAGTTTTGAGGTTGTGAGCTCAATAGAGTTTGTTTGGTTGTTTTTGTTCCGATATTACCCACAGTCATGTTTCATTGGTCACGGAACTCGTGTGAGCGGGAATCCATTCATTGAATTTTTGTCGTACATGCTTATTCTCTTTTGTGGATTAAACCAAAGATATTCAACTCCACGGTCTTTCGTGTAGTACGGTAATACTTTTTACTTATACATTTCTGAAATTCAAAGTTGCAAGAGTATAGATTGGATGAAAAAATTGTTTGATGGTAATGGTGATATTGAGATTATACATTTTATCACTTTAAAAATAAAAATTATATAAAATCTGATTCAACAATCACAATTGATTTAGCAACAGAACGTATGATGTTCCAAAGATAGTCAATTTTATTCATTTTTCTAGGGTGCTGCTTAACCATAATTATTTTCGAGGTCATGCAGGTCATTCAGTTTCCAAGCTGTGTTATTATGTCCATTACGTTCTTGACAGATTACTTCGAACCACTTGTTGTGCAAATACTACGATCTTTTCAGCAATCCCTTGCCCGCAGCCCAACAGGTATGGCAAAGCATGCACTATGGTATGTCACTGTCTGGAGAACAAGCCGTGTCATCGCTTCACAGGAAAATGTATTAAGTGCAAGCCAAAATGGAAAGGCGACACGTGTTCCCATTGTAAGTCGAAAGTCGCACACCTGGCTCTTGGGTTTGTACAAATCATTTAGCTTCCGAGTTTTCATTGCCTGCTACTTACAAAAGCAAACAACCGAATACGATTATTTCAACCATTTCAAAATAATTCCGCAATTTCGAAAACATCATCCTCGGCAACACCAATTCCCAATGGACTACGAACGAACAAAAGACATATTATTCTTTACAACTCTGCTATGTTGACTTGCAGGTGCCGATATTTGCTACTATCCTCAAAACTGGTTTACTTGCCGTTCTTTTGTCACCAGTTGAAGATTCTTCATTATTCTGTGAGGAAAATGCTGAGGTTTCTCTCCCTCTCTCTATCTCTCTTTCTGCCAACTTTATCCCCCTCTTGCTCTTCCTCTCTTCTCCCCTCTCACGCCTCTCTCAGAATCCACTGTACGTGAGGCTTCCATCTCTTGCACCTTCAAACTGATTATCTCAAAAACTCAGAATGGTGGAAACTATAATGATGCGTAAAATATACAATTTGTTCAATGTCATACATTAATACAAGCTTAATAGATTTTCACATGACTACAATGAAACTGCGTTTTAACCGTTTTCAGTTGAAGGTTGTGACAAACCAAACGTCTACGGGCAAGATTGCGGATCTGAGTGTCAGTGCCTGACTCCGGATCACTGTGACAGTTTCACAGGAAGCTGTGGGGGTATTTGCCCACCGCAAAGAGGAGGAGACAAGTGTGACGTGCGTAAGTTTGGCCACCTTATTTCGTTTTCAGACAAAAAAGAGTTACATGTAAGTGTGTAAATTCTGTGTATTCGACACTTTCCTTGTCGGATTAATAGACCATGGGCCTTCTGAAACCCTTTGGGCATTTTCTTTGCCTCAATTCATCTCTCGGAAGTGTTCAATATCAGCGCATGTGCAGACTGCAAGCATACATATAGGTTAAAATTGTGGCTAGTCTCCAAAGTGGTACTCTACGTCATTTCGTTCCTTAGTCTCTCTCCTGTTGTACTGTTAACTCATGTTTAAGCAGCTTGCCACAAGGGGAATCTCTGCGCGCACATTCGACGTAATGCTTTCATTTTGTGAATCATTTGACTGACACATGTCCAGATATGAAACACCTCCGAGAATAGCTTAAGGCAACAAAAATACCCGAGGTGGTTCCGATAGTCATGAGCAGTAGCTTCAGTCTTCCACCATAAGACAATATCCGGGCGTGGGGCAACTTTAATTCCCTGTATGGCTAAATATTATTTTCATCAACTATTCAATATTTCAAAATTCCCACAATTCATTATGCTTTGTGCGAAGAAGCAGATTCTTACGCTTCTTATGTAACTTTGCTGAACAAGAGGGGTCGTTGTGGGCGACTTATATCCAATGACAAGCCTAGAATTTGATTTTAGTGTTAAAAATAACTGTCTCCGTATAAATGTTGGTATTGTGGATGTCGCGTACATTTCTTGCGAACGGCATATAGAGACCAATGATTGTCTGGTGAATGCCTTACATAGATTGTAAAGAGTGTGGTGAGCACCTTACGTCATTGGGTCTTTTGAAGTAATTACAGGAGTTGTCTAACCTCTAACTTCAATGCACTGCCACAAGATGTTTAAAGTGTGGTGAGCAAATAAACAAAACACGTTCGGCAACTGCTAAATGTTACCATTTTGGCAACATTTACAATCGTATTATTGTTGAAGCTTCAAGCAATGAAAGATATAAGTTATATTAAAGAGCTTTTCAGTCGCTCCTCTTTCTTTTTGAAGCCCTTACAAAAATGCGAGCTTTAAATAATGATTCAAAGAATGACTAAAAATTTGGATACTGAACGAAACACATTTTACTGGAATTGTGCACATCTGAGAATCTGCCTTGTTGTTACTGAACCAATTTCGTCATCTCAAAACTGGCATCCAGCAGGAGTTTTGACTTCTCATATGACTTCACTCTCCAGGATTGACAGTTATGTTAGGTTCACCAATTTCTAGTCTCCTCAACCGACTTTGCGCAATTTCAGTCAACATAGCTGACGACTCATGACCCACCTTTTTAAGCAATGTTACTGAATCAAACTCAGTGAATGGCTTGCGGAGATCAGTAAACTCTAGATTGCGCAGCATGAGATCTTTCTTTTATTCTTCTGTTGGTCTTCTTCAGCCTTGCTATTGCTTGGGTAGTATCGCCTGCATAACCTGTGTCAGCTGATATCCACTAGAGACCTCTAGTGGCACTTGGTTCTTGCTTTAGAATAGGTTCTGCAAGTGTGCCATTTTGTGCACATTGCATGATCTCAATGAGTAGCCAACTGACGCATCTTTGCTTAACCAAAAATCACCTCCCGTCTTAACAAGGAGCAAGTTGAGATCAGCTTTAGAGAAACAAGTGGACTAAATGAAATTTTTTTAAAAAATATAATTAATGTATCTTTCAAAAGGTACTGAATAACTTTTTACAGTGGTGAACACTCTTTATCAAAAGTTTCTACCATGAAATGCGGGAGCATAACGGCTTTTAGGAATATCTGTACTTTGTTGGAACATTGTTCCATTCTTTTTTCTAGAAACCAAATGCCCCGACAAAACCTTCGGAGAACAATGCAGATATACATGCCATTGCAGCGACCCAACAGCCGTATGCCCGCCTGAAATACTTGACTGCGGGTCAAACTGCAAATCGGTAACAAAGAACCCTTGCAAAGTCGTGTGCGCTGCTGGGTATTACGGCGAGGATTGCTCAAATAAGTGCAACTGCAAAACAACAATCGCCTGTGTGGATGAAAAATGCACGAAAGGTGAATAGATGTTAAAATAAGTGTTGTGACACAGAGCTTTCTAAGATGACCCGCTTTAGCCCTGACCTACCCGAATAAGACGGGTAATACAGTGGAAGTGTACCTCAAGACCTTCCTTAACATATTGTTCTTTACTTTTCGTCCTAGCCTCACTCATCTGAGATGGGTAGGCCTGTGGAGAGAAAAAATATGCTACTGCTTTCTGTTTGATGAACACAGTTTGTTCCAAAATACATTGCTTTCATGTCTATAAAATGTTTATTTTCTTGGATAGCAAATACATTGTTTTGATTCACACGTACAGTGTACATGTACACCCACGCACACACACACACACCCAACGCTCATCCACCTATATACTTACGTAAATACGTAACTTATATACAAACACACGCACGCACACACACACACACACACACACACACACACACACACGCACGCACATATAAACATACATACGGGGATCAACTTCATTGGAAACACAGCTGTCCTCTTTGTTGGACAGCTTGATATACACTCCTTACTTTCTGTACAATTTGTGATCTTCCGGTGTGCATTGGTAAAGCAAATTGCCAAACGACATCACATGCAAGTAAATCAAAATATTAGCAATAGTTCTAAAGCACATGTCACGTTCACATTGTCTGCGTTTATTTCCTTCTATCAGCCTATCACGGTTTACTTCTCAGTTCATTTCGCTTCCACCATGTTCATTTTACGAAAGGAGATTGTTTCGAAACCACGAGTCAATCAGCAACAGGTTTTGAAACAAAACGTTTAGTCGTGTTTTTAACGAAGTTTACCATATTGCTTAACACGCGATATGTGTTCTTGAAATATAGTTACTGTTTAGCAATGTCTGCGGTCAATTTTTTTTAACTGCACACTGAAAGATAGGAAGTTGTACGGTGAAAAAGAGCAAGTTTATGTGAAGCTGTACAACAGAAAGTAAGCCTACAGTCATATTTTCAAACACGTTTGCGTTTGTGACGGGACGTTCGTAACTTTACGCTTATTGTTATTCTTATTTAGTTGCAAATGTTCTGTTATTCTTATGCTAATGTCTTTGTTGCGTCTCAGTGCGCCTTTGTTACGTGGGCATGTGGGCGCGACTGTATGTGTCGGGCACTTCGCTAGCGACAGGCTTAGGAGAAGGGTGTTTTCCTTCTTTTGCTTTCATGGAAAGTCGATCGTTATCATGTGCAAATTGAACTGAAACGAATGCCTGATGAGAGAAAATACATATTTTGAGGTTCAGTGGAGACTTGCTCTGTTACACGTTAATGAAGGGCTGCTACAGAATTATACGTGCACGTTTCGATCGAGGGCACTCAACATTAATTTTGATTCAAGCCTAATTGAGCGTGTCTACCATCTATGCAATGCTGTTGTAGACAAAATATGCGACAATCCGAAGAAATACGGCATCGACTGCGACTTGGACTGTCAGTGCGCCGAAGGCAGCGCATGTACTCGTGCTGAGGGTTTATGCAAATCGTGCAAGCCACTAAGATATGGAGAGGACTGTGGGAACGAATGCGGCTGTCTTAAAGCCAGTCTTTGTAACAGCAAAACCGGTAGCTGCAACGGAATCTGTTTGAAAGGTCGATGGGGGCTCGATTGCAAAAACGAGTGTTTCTGCGAGGACTGCAATTCCATTACGGGCAGGTGCAAAGGCATCTGTCCGGACGGGCGGTATGGTCCACGATGTGGAAATGAATGCCATTGTGAAGATAAAAAGCCGTGCACGATTTCAGCAGGTTGCATTGGCTGTGATTTTGGGTTCAGGGGTTACCACTGTAACCTAAACTGTTTTTGTAAGGATATGACCTCTTGTTCACAGTACGACAAGTGTCCACACTGCCCGAGTGGTCGCTATGGACAAACGTGTGAACACGAATGTGACGGCTGCATGGCTGGTGACTGTGATAGGTACACTGGAGAGTGCAGGCGCGGCTGTAAGCCTGAAAGGTGGGGAGCAGGCTGTAAAAACAAATGCGCATGTCGACTTCCGGGCACGTGTAATCCAATCGACGGGTACTGTCCCAGCGGCTGCCTTAAGGGTAGGACAGGCCCGGCTTGCAACACCACATGCAACTGTGAAAAGGATGAGTATTGCGTTGACAATACGTGTGACTTCAGATGCCCTAAATACCATTACGGACACGACTGTAGGAATGTCAGCCACTGTCCACCAGGAGATACGTATGATTTACACACCGGGCGCTGCTCGTCAGGTATTTGCGATGAAGGCTTCTTTGGACCTGCGTGCAGCTCCAGATGCCATTGCAAAGAAAAGCGTTGTAAGCCAACGGGAGAGTGCTTACAGGACGGCTGTGCTGAGGGTTGGTATGGACCGTCGTGTAGCTATCGGTGTAACTGCGTCGACCTGACTAAGTGTGACTCTGCCACTGGTGCGTGCGAGAAGTGTCCGGTTGGCTGGTACGGCATCGACTGTAGCAAACAGTGCTTCTGTCGTGAAAACGTGGCCTGCAACCGTCACACGGGATTTTGCCCGAACGGTTGTCCCCCTTTGCGGTACGGCTTGGCCTGCGACAGAATTTGCGCCTGCTACGACGGAGATGTATGTGAACGCTTTTCTGGAACGTGTTGTAAGCCGTCGAATCCGAAAGGCGCATGTTCTAAAGGTAAGACACCCCAAGTCATATCAACCTGCGGTTTTCAATCGTTCCCCCGCGTGTATGACTCCATGCTCCATTTTTCTTTTATATCGGTATCTTTGCAGGCCAAGTTGTTGCGAGCAGTCCTACTGTTCACTTCCTGAGACATTTCCAGCCATAAATCAATCGTACTACTACCTGGAGACCTATCCATCGTAGACCCGTGTCATTAAATATAAATTCATAAGTAAGATAGGCCGTTCGCAGCAACCGAAAGCCTGCTACACCAAACAGTGGTCTTAAATGTGTGCATTTGATCACTATGAACAGCGGCAGTGTAATAGCCCACAAGCATTGCTAAACTGAGGATGGTTTGCCTTTGATTGATGAACTGGCAAAACCGCGAAAGACGTTGAGACAATGCAGCGCAACTTACCTCAGTTACCTGCACATTTGTAGCCACATTTTCCACGTATACTTAAGTTAGTACTTTCTCGCTTCAACAAAATTCTAATTGTAATTGGCTTTTCAATGTTGTAAGCACATCCACATTTAGAGTTTTTAAACTTTCAAAAGACGATGAAAAAATATTTTTAAAATGAGTTTTCCACATTTCCGCTATTAGTTTTCTGAATTGGTGGCAAGTGTGAAGTTAGTGTAGCCATTATGACAACAATTGACGTAATTTCGATCTACGTTATAACTTCGTGTTCATGTACATGAAACTTTCCTTTCTGGACCTTCGATTTTAACTTTGCTCGAATTTGGGTCTTAACGAAGACAACATTTTAGTGTACAGTCATTGTTCGAACAATATGCACCTGCTAATGGCAAGTGGTTGAGGTCAACTAGTTATTGCGCCGGTTTCAGAACCAACGTGTAAAGACAAAAACACTTACGGTCCTAACTGCGACAAGAAATCGAATTGCCAAGGTAATTTCAACCGTTTGAGCGGAGAATGCAGCACGTGCAAGACTGGTTACTACGGGTTTGCGTGTGAAAACCGGTGCCACTGCAAAGGTAATACTGGGTGTTCGGGTGACGGAAATCGCTGTGCTTCGGGATGCGATGTTGGCTGGTTTGGGTTTTACTGTGAAAAGCCTTGTCGCTGTTATAAGAAAGCCCCTTGTGAGAAAGGTAAATGTAATACAGGGTGTGAGGCTGGATGGTGGGGCTATTCGTGTGATCGGCCATGTAACTGTGAATCACCTACTTGCAACCAACAAACGGGTTACTGCGATGGCGAATGTATACCAGGCAAATTCGGATACAGTTGCGATCAACAGTGTTTCTGCCCAGACGTTGGGCGATGCATGCGCAAAACAGGTAAATGCGCTGGCGGTGTGTGCCCTCCGAATAGGTTTGGTTACGGTTGCCAAAACCAGTGTCATTGCCTGCCCGGCAGTGTATGCATCAAAGGTTTCTGCGAGAAAGGTTGCGATAAAGGCTGGAGTGGACCGAACTGTCAGACGAAGTGCAATTGCCGTGACGGCAAGTGCAATACTGAAAAGTGTGTGAAATGCCTGCCCGGAACTTTCGGACCTCGATGTGAAACGAAATGTCATTGCGTGGGTAAGTGTAAAGAATTGACTAATGAATGCGAAGAGTGCTCTTCCGGGAGGTGGGGACTCGACTGTCAACAAGCGTGCCATTGCAATTCAGCTACTCCATGCGACAGGCTCAGCGGCAAATGCCCGAGTGACTGCCAAGATGGATATTTCGGCTACGCGTGCGATCAAAAGTGCCATTGTAGGAACGGGGGCAGATGCGAGCAATTTACTGGTGAATGCATCAATGGAATCTGCGAAGTTGGCTACTATGGTTTAGGTTGTCAGGATAAATGTAACTGCGCGCGACCATGTGACCAGAAAACGGGAAAATGCGACGATGGTTGCCTTTTCAGACGTTACGGCGACACCTGCAAGAACGAGAGTAACTGCTCCGGCCCTTTCGACCCCATCACCGGTAAGTGCACCACCGTGTGCCGTCCTGGATGGTACGGATACAACTGCGCACAAAAGTGCAACTGTGATGAGGAAACTGTCGGCAATTGTCACGCGGTTACTGGGGAGTGTAGTAACGGTTGCCCACCAACCTACTATGGCTACAACTGCAAGAACCGATGTTACTGTCTAGACAACAATGGTCGCTGCCCACGAGACACGGGAGAATGTTCGAATTGTCTACATGGCTGGTTTGGTCCTCGCTGCGACACACCGTGCCACTGCCGCCAACGCGAATCTTGTCCAAAAGGAGTATGCCCTGGTGACTGTGAGCCAGGATGGAGAGGGAAAGGCTGTTCTGAACGTGAGTACGTGAAGTGGTTAACCTATAACTCAATATTATTAGATGGAAATTTGAAAAAATACCCATGTGATTACTTTTATGACTTCTTGCGTACTTAGATTCTGTTCATTTCAAAGTGTAGAAGGTTATATTATCCTTTTGGGGAGTGATCTGAAGCAAGCACACGGTATAGAAATGGCGCGATTTGTCATACAATAAGATGTAGTTCAATAATGTGTCGAGCTCTGTTGGCATCACACTTAATGTGTCAAGAAGTGGGAAGCATGTTATGGCGTAGATACTTGATATCTTATTCATTTGATATTTTGTATTTTGGCCGTCATCTTGGATTGAGCTAATGCCACAACCTGAATTGGATTCACTACCATGTGTGCAACCGTATGATTAATTTTGTTGGTCGCCAATTTTCCCATGCGTGTGTGTTACATGACTACTTGAACAGTTTGCGGATGAGAGTCGAGCGCATATGTAATAGCAAATAAATGTTTATATAACTGTGGGAGTTACAATGATCTCTATGGAAGTGACATTTTTAACAAAAGCAGAACCAGTGCCGTAATCACAGTGATCCAGGGTAAAATTCTGTTCCCATAACACGATTCTGTTGTCGCCCAAAAGTCGTGAGACAATTGTGCTTCTTTGCTGAGATAATCGGTATTGAAAACATAGTCTAAAAGTGTGTTGTACTCCAAGTGCAATAGTGTGAACAAATATGAAGTGAAGTGTAATTATTACGATCGTTTCAGCAATCCCTTGCCCTCAGCCCAACAGGTATGGAAAAGCTTGCACAATGGTCTGTCACTGTCTGGAGAACAAACCGTGTCATCGCTTTACAGGAAAATGCAATAAGTGTAAGCCGAGATGGAAAGGAGACACATGTTCTCATTGTAAGTAAAAATTCACACGCGCCGGTCTGTATCATCAATTTCGCTGATGTACATGTACGCCAGGTACCCATGTGGCAACTCTCCCGGCCTTAAGTCTCGCTCAATGCCTCTGACTTACCTGACGAAAAACCCCTGGTAAAGGTCGAATCCAGGATTTTGAGTTAGAGAGGGAAGGTAGGGCAGAGTAGGTCTATTAGCCAAGATTTTGCCTGTCATATATTCGCACCTCAGAATTGCCAAATGGAATGCGAGAGAATTTTGCCCTCTCCCTGCCCCCTAATTACGCCAGTGCAGGTCCTAGTTTTTTATTTAAAACTCTTGTCAATACACTGCCTTTTTGGTCAATAGGATATATGGTCATCTCTCATTCCAATGTGACTACGAACAAAAGCTTTTTGCAGCTAGGCTCTCCTGGCTTTGGTCCACGAATTTTGGCAACTGCCCTCACAAATGTATGAATTTGCGAAAACACCCAGCCGCTCGAGATGAACTTTCGCGTCTGTGTTGCAAGGTCATCGGCTATCAAGATATTTGTTGCTGCTGGGAAGGCTAAAATTGTGAAGACCGGTGTTCTTGCGCCCACATATATGCCGTCATCTTGTCTGGGTGGCTTGGGTCCTCCGCTGCTGTTTTTGCTATGCCCCAGAAACGGTCTTCATAAAAGATGATTGATGTTTTCGTGCAGTAGCTGTCGACGGGTGAATACAACTTCTGCTGTGTCACCATTTGACAAGTTCATCAGTTTTGCGCAGTTATTTCTATATCTACCGAGCCAATTGACGGAATTTTATGAAATTAGAAAATAGGTTGCAACTGAGATGACGAAGACAGGTTACCAATGTTGGGTGCATTAAAATTCACTGCTTGCATGATCGTTGCTGACCTCACGGCATGTCGAGTTGTCTTCCATATTGTAACGTGTAAGAAGGCACTGTACAGTTCTTACTGGGTTGTGTCTGGCTGTAAGTATACACGTCACTGAACTTGCTTCCTTTCTCTCACCCTGTCGAAAACTTGGTGGGAACGTCGGAGACGCCTGCATAGCAATACCCTAAGGCAAGATTTTCTTGAAGTTAAATATAAATAAAATCTTTATTTTACGTCAAACCCTGAGTTTAAGGAAAATCATTTGGAAAACACTTCAGAGAACACTTTAATTATGGACCTATGGCTGAGTTCCGTAAAGCACGTTTCTAGAGAGAAAAGCGGCATGAACGAAGACCACGCATAATCACGCCAGTGTAAAGTGCATTTTTAATTCAGGACCTTGCGTGCATGCGCTAGGAAAGTGACGGCCACTGAAATGAGTAGGCGGCGATGCTGGGATGATACACGATTTGCGCCCCGTGAGCCAAGTTTTCTCTGTGCAGGTGTCTCATGAGTGTTTTGCGGTTGCCGCGGATGGCATCCTAAATTTTTGCCCGTTGCCTGAGCAAAGATTGCTTACGCCTTGCCTTAATCCATGGACTCAAAGGTATGCACCGAATTTGATCATGTCGCGAACGGATTGTGGTGAAACCGCTAAGGTATACTAGCACCTGGTAAACCAAGCTTTTGAAATGTAAAATTACATTGTGAAGCCTCACAGGCTTTGCACATGATTGCAGTGAGTAACCTATGTATTTAAACCGTTTTCAGTTGAAGCCTGCGAGAAACCTAACGTCTACGGAGAAGATTGCGGATCTGAGTGTCGGTGCATGACCCCGGATCACTGCGACAGTTTCACCGGAAGCTGTAGGGGTGTTTGCCCACCGCGACTGGAGGGAGACAAGTGTGACGTGCGTAAGTTTGACCACCTTCCTGTGTTATAATAATATAGGTTAAAGTGTAAAGTTCTTCACTCTCTGCGGCTCTTTCAGGTCTGATTAACTTAAGTTGTCTATTAATAGGCCATGGGCCACCCGGAGTACTGACATTGGACGACTGTCTCTCAGAAATGTTCAATATGTGCTTTTGTGTGAGCTTCGAGCAATGAGATTTAGCCAAAAGACGGTTGAAAACCATGGTTTCAGGCTAGGAGTCTGAAAGGCATACTTGAGGTGGTTCTTAGTCTGGTTTTGCGTGTGTTGTTAACTCTTGTTTAAGCCTGTTAGCACAGGAGCATCCGGTAGGGAACTTTTGACGCAATATTAATCCATTTCGAGAATCACTTGAATTGCTGTTCTGGTTAAAGTTCGCTCATACGCCGATATGAACCCTCTGGAGGATAACTTAAGACTTTGAAAATACCTGGAGTGTTTCAGATGGCTATTAACATTAGCTCCAGTCTTTCTTCATGTAACCATGTCAGGGGGCAACTTCAATTTCTTTTGTGGCTTGACACAACCACAAGCATTTGACAATTCACCCTGCACATTTATGTAAGAAATAAAAGTTGTATGCCCTCCTAACAAAACGCTTGAGACAGATGAGACGCTGTTTAGTAACCTCTTCAGCCAGTGCATGCATAAGGTCGGAAGTTGTGAAGGTGCGCAGCTAATTGTCTTCCTCCATCTCTGTTGATGCGTGTGTATGCTGCATGTTAATCCAGGTGCTAATAGGTCACCGTGTGCAAGTTTTTGGAGAAAACACTCTATTTTGTCATATACACATTTTGAAGTGCTTTAACGATCCAAAACAACAATTTGACATCATTAACCATAATTTGCGTAGTTTTAATTAGGTCATGATTTCCATAAAGTACCTGCTAGCAAATTGTGTGATCAAGCAGTTTTTCCTTTTCTTTTCTTCAGTTCGGGAGAATGTGTTGGTCATAGGTCTCTCGAGGCATTGGAATAACAAAAAATTCTTTCCTTAGAGAGGAATTAGTTGGATGCAGACGTTTCAGCCTGGTCCGCCGATGAATGAGGGGTTTTCCGCCTTTTGCATCGATTCCAATTATCTTCATGAAGTTTAGCGATTCTCTTGAGGAATGCACATGAAGTTTAGCGATTCTCTTGAGGAATGCACAACAGATGTTCATTTTCGAGCAGTGAGAACCACTGTGCTGTCCCCTAGTGGTATTATTTTTGCCTGAATAGTGATTCCCTTCATTTACAACTTGCCATTGCGCCTGCCGTAGTATGTACGGTGGTTCTTCTGTGGATCTTCGTGAAATTTAGACTACATGTGTAGAACAAGAAGGGCGGATACGTTTGAAAATATGAACAATAGTTACGCCTGTACGATGCACATGACAGGCTCATATCAACAAAGCGCTTTGCTCTCGTTCAAAGCATGCGCAACGGTTTGTAACCAATAGTCATGATGGCGGCATTCTCAGTGTCCTGATGAGATCCGACTGTGAAATAGCCGCGATGGCATAACGGTCGACTAATTAATAAAGTAGGATACACCAAACGGAAATTTATCAATGATTTAGCTTTTTCTAACTAAAGTATCTGAAGAATATTTGTTAAGGTACCGTGCATGTTTCTGAGCGTTTGTTTTACATCTTTTAACTCCACCCTCCGTTCTGTGTTCTTTTCTGTTGCATGCGGGAGGAATATATGAGCGCTTGTGTCCATGAGAAATGTATATTGTCCAGTGTTGTGTAGATCTTTTCTTTTTCCAAGCTTGGATGCTGGGAACTGCTCTTATACAATAAATGTGTTCAATGGTTTGTAAATGTAAATAAAAAATGATTCCATTCCAATGCAGTGCTATTTCTTATTGCATTTTTCACTTCTAGTTTGAACAGGACAACACAGGCCGGTGTAGCTATGAGCTTGCTTTGATTGCGTAAAAAAGCATCGAAGTTGTAACAATGAAATGCAATCGTCTTGTGTTCCAGCAACGGGTTGTACCTTGCCAGGCACTTTCGGCGAGAAGTGTGAGCACAAGTGCCACTGCAAGCAGTCCACGTGCGATGATGAAACCGGAAGCTGCAAGGATCATGGCGGCTGCACCGAATTCTTCTCTGGCGACAACTGCTCCACGTGTACGTAAACATTAATAAAAGTATAGCTTGAACAAACGGCCTACTTTGAGGTCTACCATAAAAACGGAAACCTGTTTGCTAATCCAGTGAGATTTAACAAAGGCACTGATAAGCAGTAAAAGACAAAACCATCATAAAACAGCCGGTAGATGGCGCCTTCAAGTGACTGAATTAATTCCATGAATATTGCAGGGTTGTTTGTGCACAGAAACTTTCGAACAATTCATGGAAGCTAGGTTTTATTCCTCTGATCTCGGCGTCCTTGGCGAGCCGGTGCCGGGTAGGTCGAATGAGTAACAAAATTGGGGTTGAAATGGCAGTAATTATAATAACGTTGTTTTTCTTGGTTTCAAGGGCTTACTAACGCGTGTGTTACGGGAGTGTCCTTCATAGCTTGATGAAATGTAGACCTGATGTGTTTCAGTTAAAATTCCTGAGCAGAACATTGGATCAGATAGTCAACGTAAGTAATTTTTAGTCATCGTGTGTCATCAACATTGTTTTCAAATTAATCAGACATGTTGTTGTAACACTATTAGTTTTGGCCAAATTGAAAGCAAGAACTGGGAAACAAATGACGTTACAGTGCACCATGGAAACGACGTTTCGATAGTAGACAACCATAATCCTCAAGTGAGCATTCTGTTAAGGTATTCCGTTGTTCTGTTCTATTTTTGTGCTTGATGGTGGTATTTGCCTAATATCGAAACGTCGCTTTCGTGGTGCACTCTGTCGTCAATCTTGCCATCCACTTCTTTCAATTTGTTATAAAAAGAACATGCATTTTATTGTCGCGCCTCTCGGAGGTCAAAAATGTTTCAAGTTTAGACAAAGCAAATTCTAGGTGGAATGTGTGATAGTGAAATATGAAACAAAAATTGCTCCTACATACTGTGAATATTAGTCTAGAAGACCAGTGTTGAGACAAATTGACGTTATGGGTTGTGTTTGTTGTCGCCATCAACACAGCGGGCTTTTCAATTAGATTGTGCGTTAGGACTATCGGGCATTACCCCAAGCGCTATTTTGTATTGACATCCGCTATGTACTGATCGTACTTATTTTAATCCCGGCACTATCAACCGGTGCATTGTCAGACAAGTGCTTAGGACCTTTGTCGTTAAATCCGTTCAAATAACACGTGGCCTTCGTTCTGTTGATGCGAGAAACGTTTGGACACTGAAGACCATGCGCGCACCCTTGGCTTCAATATAGCGAGCAGACTGAAAGAAAAACGGGAGAAAAAAAACGGGAGCACCACTGTGAAGTGAGCGTTTGCGATTATTTAGTGGACTTTTGTCCCATTTTCTCGGACTTATTGTCTCCAGGGGCGGACCTTTTTGCCCACTTTGTCAAATGAGCCCCCCGAGCCCCCTCCCCTGGGTGCGCTCATGGAGACCACGCAAGTCTCCGCTTAGCATATCGATCACACTAGATCCCGTCCATTAGCATTGACAACCAATTCATTGTTACAGACCTTGATCAGACTGACAAAGAAGCGGAAATGGCAGAAAAGGAGAACAAGATTACTATAGCCGTAGGCGGCATCTGCGCTCTGGTCGTTGTTTGCTGCATATCTCTTGTCATCTTTATTTATGTGGCGAAAACTCATAAAAGTCAATTAGACCTGGAGTTGGTCGATGATGACGAGGAACCGGAGAACGACGATGACGATCAACTGAAAACGCGGCCGCAGAGCAAAACTGGTTCCGTGGAAGAATCAAATATGGAAAACACCAGCATGACCAGTGCACAGGTTGATACACCCACAGAAACACCTTCTATCCAAAGTGCTTCGTATTCGTTCCACGCAGAAGACAAGCAATAACTTGATCAAATATTTATCCGATTATATCGTTGTCACTGGAAATCTGTTCCTCGCCCCGTAGTTATCTATCCCATGAGCTCAGTGAGCATATCAGTTGATGACAACAGCGTATTTATTTAGCACCAGGGGTCGTGGTCACTCAAATGACGGACGGAGGCAACCGTTTTACTGCAAATCTAAACCAGCGTTGAACCCTTACCTTAACGCCAAATCGCATTTGGCGGACTGGCAAAAATCTGAGGTCGCTAAACCGAATCTGAGACCGTATGAAATCTCAGGTTACTGCATGATCCGGCGTAAAAATCGTCGACAAAAAAGGTCGTAGGGTTGTTATCCGTGTCCCGTTCTGTTCCCACGCGTCCAATTTCCCACCCGTAAATATACATTCATTCTCAAATTCCATTCAGAGCCTCACGCCAACGAAAAAAAAGCATAGAACTCGGACGACCGCATACACGGGCGGCGCTTACTTTACTGAACTTGCCGATTTGTCCTGACCAATTTCGACTTGTCTGTTTCTGTTGTATTTGATGTGTGCCACTGCTGTGGTTAATGCACATCCTTTCACGAAATAAATGGAATAGTTGTGAATCAAAGGTAATGAATCTAAGAAAATTAATAGTATGTTTGGAAGTCAACGCGAACTTTGAAACGAATTGGGGGAATCGTTGTGTGACGTTCCCCTCGTAGTGGCGCCGTGGCGACTGATCACATTTTTCCCAGGTCGCCAAACAGCATCTTAGGTCGCATTGGTGACCTGCTGGATGCCTCTGCCAACAATTTTTAATTTCATTTCTTTTAATATTGTACTTGCGCTGTCTGTTTTATGAGGAGATTAACACGAACGCGAAAATTACTATCTATATGTTTAAGAAACGCTTACAATACCAAAAACAAATTTTCCTTCGTCATTAAGAACCACGAGCAAATTTAAAGATGCTATGGCTCATTACAACCGTGAATACTTAGTTTTGTAGCAAGCGTCACCCATAGTGAGTTCCTGGAGAACTGTGTGTACAAGTGCAATCAAGAAACGAAACAAATTGTAAATATATTGCTGTTTTAGAGAAAACGACACAACTGGTACAAGTTTTATATAAAAACTTCTAGCAATTTCAGATATTATGCAATCGTTAATTGATAATGAAATAGACAAATGATAAAAACTGCGTCTTGTTTCATCTGGGTAACCATGGGTAACGACGACGCTGTGGAGTTTCCCACTGATTCTCTTGTCGTCCTGAGAAATGTGGACGAGAAGTGTGTGCTGATACCTAAAATTTGCACTTAGAGACACAGAGAGAAGTGATGTTGAATATTGTCCAAGGTGACGGCAAAACGAAATTGAATCATGCCTTCTTTGTTCTCTTAGCCGGCATCGCGTCTTCGTTCCTATGGTGAAAATTTACCATTCTCATTTACATAAGAACAGTCTTGCAAAGCGACTTTCGCGAAAGTGTAATAGTAATTCGTTCTTGGGTGGTTTCAGGCACACTAGAGGACCCGCGGTTGTTTGTAAAAATTAGTACTTCATTTGCATTTTCACAATGCATCTTTAATCTGCCAGTTGGCAAAAACTGCCGTACCCCCACTCCAGATTCGGAAACTATGAAAAAATTCGGGCAAAACAAAATAATTATCGTGACAGCGCAGCATCCAGCGGAAAAACACAAGAAAACGTTACAAAAATAAAAAAATCACATATTTCTGTAAGTACAACTGCATCAAGGAATGCCGCACTCATTCAGTTATATTAACCGGAGAATAAGTGAACATAAGCTTGAAGATTACAACTGTTGATAGTGTTATTGATATTTTGGCCCAAATAATCGCTCAAGAACAATATTCCTGTTAATTGTAAAGAAGTAATTGTTTATGAAGCGTGGGATTTTCATAAGTTGCTAGATGTTTACTAGACCGTCTGGCGAGATTTGATACTGAAAGACTATTTGCAAATTTTGCGACGGATGGATTTCACGATCTTCAAAGTATAGGCTTCCCAAACGAGTTTCTCTGGTTTTAAAAGGTGAATCCGTAACGACTGGAATGCACCACTGAGATTTTGCGTTACCACGTCCATTTTCGCTCCCGTGAGAAAGCTTCATTTCCATGAACCACCCCGGGTTGTATGTCCATGATCCGGCATGTTCGCATGTTCTCTAAACATGCAGAAATCTAGATGAGCTGACTCAACACCTAGGATAAGAGTCCCTTGCTTTCTCATTTACACGATTATACGTCTACGAAAATGGACTAAAAGCAATGACTCGTAAGTGACAAGTATAGGACCTATTTAGGACTGTTTCATCCAACCGGCCACTGGTGCCCGGGACGTGCTGTATCTTGATAACCACGTGTGGTTCTTTGTGGCGCGTCTTAGGGCGCAGGTCTTGTGATTTGTTCCGTAGGACATCCCTGTTAGTCACTTAGGCTGATAGATGTATAAATGTGCGTTACCTTAGGTGAAGGCACATGCACACTGAATAGATGGGTCAGGGCAAAGTACAACCAACTCCCGTTTATTCGGTATTGCAGACAAAACCCGGCCGTTTCAAAGGCCCAATAGCAATCGTTCTTTTGCTAAACGTCAGGCTCAATCTTTTGTCCGATGTCACGATGCAAACGCAAATCATGTGCCACGGTGAATGAATACATTAATGTGAACACACATCAACACCTGTCGAGAAAAAAACAACATCACACTGTTCTGCTCGACCCTTTTCAGGAGGAATTCAATTTCAGAAGACAAACATGTTAAAACTGAAATTACCAGTTTCTGTCCTTAACATTTAATTTTTTTTTTCAGCCAGTATTTTAGTGCCTCGAAGACATCGCTGAATGCCATAACCAGGGGAGGATTTAGGGTGGCAAGGGACCATGGCCTGGATCCACCCTTTATAACTGCCCTCTGGCAACACAATAAGAGCTTAGGTCAAAAATCGTGATCCCATGGGGCCACGGTGACACCGGTTTTGCCAGTTATTTTAGGTTGATATAGAGAAGCTTTGCCACCACTGAACGGCCCGGTTTCCTAATGGAATCCGTCACAAACGGCGTTGATGTGATCTCTGCTCAATCTTGGAGATGCATTGTTCCGGGATCTTTTTTTCCCATTGTTTCGGGTTAATTACTGTTAACCTGGCCAACAATAGCTATCCATGTAACAACAGAATGTGACGTGAATGCCCATCCAAATTCCTGCATACTGGTTCTACATTTATTTTCATTGAACAAATGCCCTATCCCTTAGATTTCCGGCATTCAAAGAAAATTGCTTTCGCAGTATATCCAGAATCTCATTCACTCCCTGCATACACTCTTCAGTAAATGAAAGCTGAAAGGAGTAGGATCGAGAGGACACCTTTGTGCAATGTTTAATTGCCAGTAAACCCAGGATTTGAGTCCGGGTATCCCAAACGGGAGTCCGGAGTTCGATCAAACCACCGAGCAGCACTGTATCGACTCGGAGATAGTGCCCCCTTCTGCGACGACGTCATATCTCCTAGCGCGCAGTGTTAAAAATGATCAGTTGCCGATTTGGGCAGCTGAATACGAAGGGCGTTTCGAAAAAAGTTTGTTTACGGGAGCACTTGGAACATGAGACGAATCCTACGCTAACATTCGGGGTTTTATTACCCTGACGCCTCAGCGAAGTCGACCGTCAATAACAACCCATGCTAATGGATTTGCAAGTTAAAGTTATATTTGCATGCATGCTCTTGCTAATGTAGGACAAGAACTCGATGGCAATGCTATAATTTGAACATCTACGCTAAACAAAGTACAGTGTGTTCATGGACAACTTGTAAATGCAAAAATCAAAAAATTCTGCAACTAGGTGAACTTTGCCGGAATGACGTACCTTGAGGGCTCATGCATTAGGCGTTTCCCCAACACCAGTAGTCAAATACTTTACTGGATACGATTGAGTGATTTACGGCGGATCAATTTGGACACAAAATTCGTTCTTATTTGGCAATTTTGAACGTACTTCATACTTCACATCATCGCTAAATGTTGTGTTTCTAGCTAATTTGACCAACCAATCACAGAGATAAGGTGTGCAAGTTCCACTTTAATACTGATCGTTATACTGACGCGATGCGGTGAGAAAATCTCATTCGTTAATTTCTCTTGACTGCTGCTATTTTTTTAATTTTAAAAACAGTCGTGTTCGTCCGCTTTGCCTTATAGGCCTACTTATAGTTCGTTTTTTTACTTTGAACTCGTACGCTAAACAGGCGTGTCAGTCCCAGTGGTTTACGACAGCAGTTACATGTATTTCCTCACTTCAATCCCGTGACGGCGCCATCAAGCATGCGCGCGCACCCACAAGGGGGAGGGGGGCTAGAATTCTTCGTTATGCAAACCTTTTGCTGAAAAAAAAAATCAACGAGGACTAAAAAAAAAAAAACGGGGATGCCAGTTTCTTGTGGACTTTTGTCTTGTTTACTCAAACTTTTTGTTTAACTGAGGCGGACCTTTCCCCAATTCGCCAATGGGGGCTCCGATCGGCGTGAGCCCTCCTGCTCCCATGAATTGTGTGTTGCGCCTTCTTAGTGGACTTTTGTCTCGTTTTCTCGGACTTTTTGTTTCTCTGAGGCGGACCTTTTCAGTGCCCACTTCTCCAAATGGCGAGCCCCCGGCCCCCGCCCCGGGGTGCGCGCATGTTTAAAGCCTGTGCGAATCCTGTTATAGCGTAAGATTTGCCTTATTAGTGAAGCAATTAAAGACATCGACGGCTTCTGAAAGGTGTCCCTCTATGTGCAAAAGGTACTTAAAACAACGTGACTTTGATGCTTTCAGGAGTGGATCCAGGATTTTGACTGACATAACGCGAAGTTGTCGTGAGGACTCGATTGGGACCTCAGGGGTCTCACGCTCCACCGGCTAAGTTGAAAAGGCTTTGTCCAGTCACGCGTTGTGGGTCATAAATCGAGATAATGATACCAACAGCTGACGCGACAAGCAGAACTACTTTCTTTTACTTCATTTGTGCACTAACTGGAGAAATTTAGAATTAGACTTTTAAACACTATCCGATCGTCAACTTTTTTCGGNCCCCCCCCCCCCCTAAATCCGCCACTGGCTTTAATCAGTGTGAGGCATAATTCACCGAAAAGCTTCCATCGGGTGTGGGGTCTTCACCGTCCCGACGGTGGCGCTAGTACACCCTGACGGCGGTGTCGGCCGTTGTTTTAGAAGCTGAATCCGAAACAAGATACAGGCTTAATTTTCAGTTGCCAGACCGTTTAGGTTACTTTAATTGTACCATGGTTGTTAAATGAACAGTAAATAACAATGGAAACTGTCTCCACAAGAACTTGAAACTACCAGGCTCTCGTTCCAATGTAGGGAAAACCGGAAGTTAGTTAATTACAAGACGTCTATGGGTTAACAGCCTCGCTTTGGATTTGTAGACTAGCGTGGAAGTTTAGGAAAAAATAGTAGTAAATCAGTTGTTACAGCAAGCTCGACCAGTGCAGTCCTACATGTAGCTGTTTTTGAAGTCAGAAGACCAGAATATGCAGGTGAGCCCCCGACCCTCTCAAGCCGGAGCTGGCCAGAAGGGGTCGATCTGGTGAAGAACAAAGTAAATAGTTCATGACATTAATTTGAGCATGCACATGACCAGGATCAGGATGGCATCACGCTCGTTGACAAGGAGTTTCTTTTGCTGTTATAAAGAAAGGCAGCCTTCGCAAAGATACACAAAACTACTCGGTCGGAAGGGTGTTACTGCTACAAATGTGTCCCTTTCACTTATGTCTTTACTTAAAGTTGTATTTTTAATGGTGAGTCTCGAAAGACGGACAGGGTCGGACCTACAGGACTATAATGAAACTACTCTCAGGGTCGGATCCAGGACTTTGAGTTAGGGGGACCAGGGCAGGGTGTTAGCCAGCATTTAGCTGTCGGACATTTGCACCCATGGACTGCCACGTGGAATCTGGGAAAACTTAGTGGGTGAGGCATGGCCCCCTTGCCCCACCTAAATCCTCCACTGTTGTCAGTCAATGACACATTTGACTGCTGACTGAGACCTGTACCTGCCTTAATTGCATCAACTGCTTTGCTTCACATGTAGGGCAAAGTAATTACATCATCGCCTTGTAATGCCTCAGGTATACAGAGGCCCTAGTACCCCCCCAAAAAAAGTTACTCCTATCTCAAAATACAGCGAATAATATCTAATGTAACTTGCATACACACACGTGGTGTTGTAATTAACATAAACCACTCTATTACGCGACATAATTTGAATACATGCGTGAAACTTTGTCACGGATCACTCGAGGTTCCTTAACTACTGTGTGCCATTTTGCGGAAGTTACGTGAAGTCACACCTGCAGTGATGAACAAGAAGTTCAAGGGACAAAAATTGTACAAATTCCAATAGAGAACTTTCCATTTTGAAAGTGTCACGCGCAAGGTCACGCGATTCGCTCAGACTCTCGCTACTTCTCACTTTTAAACAAGTGGCCGCCAGTTGGAACTCTTCGCCAATCACCTTAATTCCTGTACAGTTTTCATCAAAGACATGTATAGAACCAGTAAGGGTCGCTGAAGAAAGTAAGCATTTTTTAAGTGATAAATCTAAGTGTTTTAATGTATTTTTGACGAGGTGAAAACCAATTGTTCGGTGAATGGAGTTGGCCACGGCTGGGATCCTACAGAAGGTGATAAGGAGTATTGTAGACTCTCCAGCTGAGGAGTTGCATGTCGGTTAGGATAGCACTCACTGTTCCTGTGCATTACAAAAATCTCTGAACAAATACTTGAACTTATTTTATTTTCGTACAAGAAAATTTGCTCAACCTCAAAACATACAGGTAGCAACTGCACTTTTAGAAACACTGGAGTCACTAGTTCTTAATGTTTCACTTTAACGCCCCACACACTAGACTGCCCTTATAAGTGAGGTCAAGCCGCAACAGAAGCTCCGAAAATCAGAATAATTAAATCGACTTACGTAGGTAAACCTTCAGTAGAGGCTTTCAATAAACTTCCCTCGGTCCATTTGTATCACAAGAACTATGGACCCTAACTTAACAAATATATTTTTAAAAACGAAGTGTGTTGCCCTAAAGCATGACCCCAAACATTTTTCAAACTGATGTTGTCTGACTAGATGAGACTCCACTCAACAACCATCAATGCAACTACGTAAAGTAAGACGAGCCGGTGTATACCCTCAGAAATAAGTGCCAACTAACTGGAAGATTATGTGGCAGTATGTTTTCCCTCTTGTCAACACAATGGTGACGACACAACTGGTTGGCATCATAAAAGTTGACTTCCAGTGGATTCTATATGTTCTTTTCTGATCAACTTACCATTGAAGTTAACGTAAAGCATTAAGGCTTGGTCGGCAAAAATGAAAGTGACCAGTTTTACAACAAAATTGTAATATATGACTAAACTACCCCTGATTGCACAATCCACTTTTTGCACTCTGTGACCTCATGTTAGACTTTCCAAATTTACACACGAAACCTCATGTCACAATATCTATGTACAAGAGTGTTGTAAAGTTACATTTTGAAGTCATGAAGTTACGGAAACCACTAGCTTTCGGTCTCGTCTTGAGAGGCCTTCGTCGGGCGTAATGGCAGGTAACTGGAGCCTTGCCTGTGTCTGTTACATTATCATTCCTTGCGATGTAACCTCTGTAATAAATTTTGGTAGATGCAGGCAGGAAGATCGTAGCCCATCAGTTTCTATTGAGTGATGGAGCCTGCCAGTGGATTTCCATCACTTCATGAATCTTTGTGCACCGGTATTTGTTCTCTCAAGACGGTTACATTACACCAAATCAACATGTCTTCTGATAATGCAACTATTTGGGTGAGAGGGAAGATACTGGTGCAGAAACATAAAGTTGTGGAAATCCGCTGCAATGCACCAACTTCCCTCTGAATAGAGACTTGGGTACGATCTTACCGCCGCCTACCTGAATTTATATCTGACGATCCGATCGACAGAGGTCACATTGTTTGACACATGCCATTGATGACGTAAGAGACACAGACGCTGTCCCAGTTACCCACCATTCCACCAGACAAAGGTCTCTAGATGAGACTGAAAGTTAATGGTTTCAGTAAACATCATGACTCCCAGGTAACTTTACATTACTCATATTCTAACGGAGTCAGTGACATGAATATTCATTCTACTTGCTGGCTACACATTTTTCTTAGTTGTATTGGACAGTTGCATGCAAAATTGTGTATCATAAATTAGAGTGTACTCACAGGGCTGGAGGCTCAGATCACAACAGTTGACTAATGTCCAAGAGTATCTTCTGATCTCTGGGAGTACGAGACATTACATTTTAAAATTCACATATAACAGCCTTTGAAAAATGGAAAATGCCAATTTTGGCAATAATTTTTATGCAAAATAAGTGGATAATTATCGTACTTCTTGAATCGGTAGTGTATAAATGTTTGTAAGAGAAACTCGATTAGAACAGCTGACAAAAGCTGGCTTCTAAGTGTCTTTACTGCAAATTGCCTGCTTTTCTCTAATCAAAATCCTGCACCCAACTGCATGATCATCAACCCGGCTCCACGATCCTAAAATTACTTCCTGTACCACTTTTGTAGCTGGCCCATTCGTTTGATCTTTTTCTGTAACTGCAACACCCCGTATATCAGCGCCTCTGCCGTCGGTGGACAACCTGGAAAACAAAAATTTTTTTGGAAATATCCCTCTTACAGTAATCTGTCCAGATTACGTCCTCTTAAATTTTATGACCACGAAAAATAATTCACCGTTATCAATTATTTTTTCTATAGAAAGTATGACCACTGAAAATTGGCACTCCGAGCCCTTTCTGTCAATAGGAACAATAATCACTTTGCGTGGTTCGAGCTTAGGGCAAACAAAATGCTCCTTGATGTGGATTTTACGTTACGGTAGTTTTTGAAACAATAAGCTCAGATTTGCTTGTGTCTGTTAAAAATGAATGCAAATATTAACATATTCGTTTTGTTTTAAAAGGGGAAAGTAATTATTTTTTGGGGTGTATTTTGGTGAAGTTACAATTTTCTACCGATCATAGATAAAGTTGATTGCATTATGTTTAGGAAGTTATTAAACAATGGAGGCTGAGTTGACTAAAGTCGAATTAGAATTCTTATCCTATAGGTTTTATTACCCTTGTGGCGAGCACCTCATTTTTCATTACTCTTGTGACGGGCACCTTGTATTGTAAGTTTAGCTTAAAGAATTTTTTGAAAATGGTGTTATCTTTAATTGTCTAAGCAAATTCACTTCCAAACCCAACTTATATTGGTAATACGACATTGACATCACGTTTCTTTGACTGCATAGAGATATATACGTGACTTGTTAACAGTGACTAGCCCAGATATGCTCACCTGGTACATAAATATCCACGGGTATCAGGCGGTCTACACCCCGTACTACTGAGTAACTGTAATGGTAGTAACCCCCGCCGTTGGCACAGCTCCCCATTGAGATGACCCAGCGAGGCTCTGGCATTTGGTCAAACAGCTGAAAAACAGGTACACATATGTAAAGCAAAATAAGGAATTTGTATTTTAACAAAACAACATAAGACTGCTGCTGTATAGTTAGTGTTGGTGAAATGTTCCAAAACCATGTACATGAACACAGGGGTGAAAGATTACCAGCTGATGCTGAAGCACAATTCAAGATGGAGTCATCACACCACATACTACTCCTTGCATCCAACAGTAGTTTACTATGACACAATTGGGGTATCATTTGGGGTTACACATACAGCCAGTCAGCTCAAGGTCCAGGATCACTGAATTCAATGGGGATTGTGTTCAAATCTGGAAACTTGTACCTTTGTTTGATGATTGGGCGTTGGAAAAATTCCACCTGGCTTAGGTCAGTCATGAACACTTACATTCATTGCAATTAGAGTAGTTTTCACTAAATACAAAGTCAAGGATGGCCGAACTTATCAACAACTGTCAGGAACTTCATCAAGGTGATCATGAAAGTCCAAAAATAAATTTCACTAATAAGGTCATTTCAATGAGAATAAGCTGAGAAATTTTTGGTTCTAAATTTCAAGAAGATTCGATACCGAGTGCCTGTCAATTTATGCTACTGTTGTGTTTATAGTTCTAAACTTGTAAACACAAAACNGTACTACTGAGTAACTGTAATGGTAGTACCCCCTGCCGTTAGCAGCAGTGACTAACCCAAATATTAATATACTCACCTGGTACATATATATCCACGGGTATCAGTCGGTCTACACCCCGTACTACTGAGTAACTGTAATGGTAGTACCCCCCGCCATTAGCAGTGACTAACCCAAATATTAATATACTCACCTGGTACATAAATATCCACGGGTATGAGTCGGTCTACACCCCGTACTACTGAGTAACTGTAATGGTAGTACCCCCTGCCGTTAGCAGCAGTGACTAACCCAAATATTAATATACTCACCTGGTACATATATATCCACGGGTATCAGTCGGTCTACACCCCGTACTACTGAGTAACTGTAATGGTAGTACCCCCCGCCATTAGCAGTGACTAACCCAAATATTAATATACTCACCTGGTACATAAATATCCACGGGTATGAGTCGGTCTACACCCCGTACTACTGAGTAACTGTAATGGTAGTACCCCCTGCCGTTAGCAGCAGTGACTAACCCAAATATTAATATACTCACCTGGTACATATATATCCACGGGTATCAGTCGGTCTACACCCCGTACTACTGAGTAACTGTAATGGTAGTAACCCCCGCCGTTGGCACAGCTCCCCATTGAGATGACCCAGCGAGGCTCTGGCATTTGGTCAAACAGCTGAAAAACAGGTACACATCTATAAAGCAAAATAAGGAATTTGCATTTTAACAAAACAACACAAGACTGCTGCTGTATGGTTAGTGTTGGTGAAATGTTCCAAAACCATGAACACACAGGTGAAAGATTACCAGCTGATGCTGAAGCACAATTCAAGATGGAGTCATCACACCACATACTACTCCTTGCATCCAACACTAGTTTACTGTGACACAGTTGGGGTATCATTTGGGATTACACATACAGTCAGTCAGCTCAAGGTCCAGGGTCACTGAATTCAATGGGGATTGTGTTCAAATCAGGAAACTTGTACCTTTGTTTGATGATTGGGCGTTGGAAAAATTCCACCTGGCCTAGGTCAGTCATGAACACTTACATTCATTGCAATTAGAGTAGTTTTCACTGAATACCAAGTCAAGGATGATCGAACTTGTCAACAACTGTCAGGAACTTCATCAAGGTGATCATGAAAGTCCAAAAATAAATTTCACTAATAAGGTCATTTCAATGAGAATAAGCTAAAATTTTTGGTGCTAAATTTCAAGAAGTTTTGATACTGAATGCCTGTCAATTTATGCTACGGTTGTGTTTATAGTTCTAAATTTGTAAACACAAAACTGCTGTTACACACAGGTTTTCTACAGACAAGCTCTGGGTGTTTTGAAAAACATTAGTTTAAGGGCCTATATGTTGACGTGACGAATACTATCAAATCAGTGTAGTGGACATGAAAGTTAAAACTGGGGAGACAATACACAACACATATCAATATACTGGTGTTCCTACATGTATTTTCTTGCTGAAAATTTATTTTAGTTACACTTTCGCCGTTCATTTCCTATAAAATTGGGGACAGTTTCAGAATACATGCATTCTTTTTTCCGAATAGATGCACTGAGTGCATAAGCAGACTTTTCTCATTATTTATGTACACAGAAAACTGCTTGCATAATCAAGTTATTTGACCAATTCGACCACTTTCACAGTTAAATTGCCCATGTCTGGAGTTACCATCTCTAACTGAACAGGGTACAGTATCACCTTTCTGACAGCAGGTGCCATCTTGTTGGTGACAGTGCCCGCGACAATCATACAGTCGGCTTGACGAGGACTGGCCCTGAACACTACACCATAACGGTCCATGTCGTAGCGTGGTGCCGCCATATGCATCATCTCAATAGCACAACAGGCTGTGCCAAACGTCAGTGGATAGATGGAGCTCTGAGAAATAAAAGAGCAGCAAGTTCAGACATCAACACACAATGATTCCATTCCAATAGAACTGTCTGAGTTACACAATGACACTTGAATCCTGCAGTATTTATCCTCAATGCTGAAACATCCGCCAAGTGGAGAATAGCCTCAAGTTCATGCCATTGTAATTTCTCTTATTTGTTGGTGCCTTGCTTTTTCAAGTTTTTCTCGTCTGCATTGACCTTCCAATGCCAGTGGAAGTTTTACTGCAGCTGTGCTGTGGGCTGAAACTCCAATCGCGAAAGTTCTATCCATTAAATGAGAAGTATTCGTGGATGCACTAGTTTCCGAAACGATTCCTTAGAATCAGCCAAACATTCAACAAGGCTGATAAACAATGTGTACGCCAAGGCAAAGGAAATTTCTATGCAGGACCTTTTCTACTGCCCTCCATTAAATGTTTATAAATGTTTACACCATAACCTTTACGAATCTACAAAAAATAAAAGTATACAAACCTTCCTTGCCCAGTTGAGCAGGTCATCAAGTCTGATGACCGCATACTCCGCCCAGGTGGTTTTTTCATCCACAGGAAATGGTGAATATGGTTTCCGTTTGACCAGGTTTCCGCTCTCTGTCTGAGTACTGTTGTCCCGACTACATGTAGTTACAAGTTGCCTGGGAAAAGTATGGAGTCTCATCAAATCATTCAACAGCAAGACTCAAAACGGAAGTAAAAAGTACGGTAAAACGCTCACATTTTATGACAAAAATAATTTTCAAAATTGTACGATTTCATGTTTCAAGGGGTTACGTAATATTGTTATGAATAATTTTTCAAAATATTTCACAATGGTGGCTGTGGTTCAGAACTTGAACGCGATAAATCATTAACTTGGTGCAAGATATCTTTTGGCAAAAGTGAGCTGACGTGAGTGTACAATAATTCAGTGATTGACCTGTGTCCACCAACAATTGACGAGATTTCAATGTACATACCCTTTAGCTATTTTCATCAACTATCTCAACAAAAACAAATTGCACAACTCAATTATTCGTAACACATGATACAGTGGAGGCTGCAGTCATTTTATTATTAAGAGATAAGTTGCTCAACACAATACAATGATTGGCTTGAGGTTATCTGAAACCTCATTTAGTGACCATTCTAACCAGGCTATGTCAACTAGCAAAGAAAAAAGAGCAGGGATTATTAAAAACATGTTTTATAGTTATGTGAAATAACTAACCCTTTTAAAGTCGAAATTTCACTTTTTAAGAACCGTGCATTCATTGCAAAATAACCACTTGGTCAGTTTTAATGAAACTCATTTTAAAAGAAAACTTCATAATTCAGCTCAAAAGTGATGTTAGGAATTTTCAGTTACTCATTTAGTTTTTTTTTATGTCAAATTAATTTAGCAAAACATAGTTTTGCAAAAAAACAGTAGTGGTATTCATCCCTTATGGCACGCAAAAACGAGGCATTTCAAAAGAAAATCCTAACAGGGTTTTTGAGATGGATGAATAAAAATTAAAATACGGAAGTTTCAGTTAAATTCACTGAACCGTTTTCGGGAAACCTGTTCCTCAGTTAAAATCAAGTTGATTTGCTGAAGCCAGTAAAAATCGGAAATGTCATCGGCCTCCAAAATGCTTCGGTTATCAAGTAATTACATGTTGAAAACTTGTTTTTGGTCAATATAACCTATACCTTACATGCCTTAACCATTTTTGCTATTTCAACATTTACTCACGTCAACTGAAGTTAACTTAATAATCACTAAAACGTTTTAATTTTGTGAATGTGCCTCGAGTCTAACTAGGACAAAGGCGGGGCCAGTTAAATAGGTCAACAGATCATTGTGGTAGACACCACCGTGACGTGCTGAGATAGATATCAATAAATCACGTACAAAGTGGACAAGATCGAAACAGTGGAATTTCAATTCACTGATCAAATTAATGAATTTGGGTGAGGTTTTGTCTTTTTTTCAAAACCTGGACGCATTGCATTCATTCTAAATGTTCGTATGCATGCAAACACACAACTTCCTCAGGATCAAAACTGTAATCTGTCTTCATGTTCCGCGGCATCTTTCTATGCAATATACACCTCGTTCACTCGATATTCGTTGCGGCAATTCAGGGAATGAAGGGACTGAGGGTATAATGACCTGTATAGTAAGAACTGCTGTGCTTGGCAGTTTCGATTTGAGTGACAGCCTTGTGACCTTTGAACTCGAATAAGTAGTAAACAAATTTCCACGTGCCGGTTCAGGCGATTCGGCTAAATCTTTTTTCTCGCTACATGAAGATAAGGTATTTTACTAGAGATATTTGGAATGTTGTAAAAAAGGCGAATTTTTGTGAAAAAGGTTTGAAATATATCCTTAAGCTTAAATGTTCCAATGCAGCTGAACATTGGCAGTCTTTAGTGTTGGGCCAGTCCTTCTCTCTGTGCTATCAATTATTTTTCTAATTTCAGTAGTATCTCACGGATTTCTAAATAAGCATTTTGAACAAATGCAAATGCTAATGTATGCAGCTCATAAATTATGCAAATGAGATCCCTGAATTCCTGAGCACTGTCAAATTTTTGCCAGATTGCACATTTCTCGATTTCCCAAATCAATTAAGAGACACTTACTGTTGTTAACTTCATAAACAATGTCCACATATTTGCAACTTTTACCAAGACCAGTACTTAAGTCATAGCTGCAGGGTTAACCCGAGTTGTGCTGGCAAATGGTAGGGTTTGAAATAGGAATAAATTAATATCTATGTGGTGACAGTGATGCTGTACAATTACACAAAATAACAATTTGAAGAGCATTGATAGCCAAACACCAGTTTCTAATCATTGTACATGTATGAGGTTTATGAGTAAGTATAACCAGAATTTGAAATAGGCCTGCTGAGATTTTCCAAGATGTACATCAAGGAAATGGCAATGTTTTACCTTTACAGTACCACGACGTAAGCCGGGACTTATATTTGGAAAACGAATGCCCACTAAAAAGAAAATTTGTCATAAAAGATGCAAATCTGACTGGGGTCATGATTACTGATATGTATCAGCGTACAGCAAATTCCTGATGAATTGCTGACGTGTTTTTATACAAAAGTGTGTTAGATGCTGGTGAGGGTCTCACTTGCCTGTTCTCTTTCCCCAAGCTGGCTGACTTAGGGTGTACGTTTTGTGATGATATGGCAGACGTGCTTCCCTGAAAAATTTGTGCTGGCCTGAGGCAAGCATGCACCTTGGAAAATACTGAAACAGAAGTTAGACAAAGAGGTCAACTGGGGCTCAACTTCAACACAAGGAAAGTAACAGAATTAAGATTCGTGTGGCTGCTTGTATAGACTTTGAAACAAAAAGCACAACTATTTGTATTTTAAACCTGAGACAAGTTTCGTTGCAATTTATTTGTTTTCATGTTTTTGAAGTGTGGACAACGGTAAATGTGCTGGTGAGCTTGTTAATTACATTGAAGCCATCAGCAACTCAAGGAGGACAGGTTAGGCTTGGCCTACCCTAAAATTGTGAATTCAAAAATGTCACGTGTAGACATTGCCTGTGACCTGACATGGTAACAGATGTCACGGTATACTTAACTGATTTTCATGTGGTGTGAAAATGCAGCAAGGTAAAAATTAATGCATACATAAAAATATATATGATTACATTAAAAAAATCTTGCTATGGCAATTTCTAAATACTCATCAATTTTATAGGTTAGTGGAAACTAAGTTGAAAGAGACTGGTCTGCACCAGTGATGGCAAACTACATTTTCTTTCATTCCAACTTTCATGTGGTTACATGACTGCAAGCAAGCGTTGTAGGGCTTGCATACAGCACACAACAAATATTTCACTTTTTTACTTTTTAAGTGGAAAACTCCATGTAATATAGTTAAAAATTACATAGCTTTTTACACTGATATGTTTTCTCATCAGATAATCATTACCTGGCCTAATAACTTGGAACTTGTTGTACATTTTTGTCACTCTTTAGAAACTTTTACAGTGAACATTGGTGTACATTGTTGGCAGTTAGATGGCGCTAGTTAACAATGTCCTTGAGACCTTTGATGCGACCTTGGCGATCACAACAAATCAAAACCGCTTGGTTTACTTACTTGATTTCGAAAACATCGCGACAGTTCCTCGATAAATAAGTGCCAATATCTCTCATTTGATGCGTCCGCACTCCTATGCAATCAAAGTGTAACCGTGTACGTATTTCTCCGATGAAAAGTGAGATTCTGAGGCCGGGATTCCGGACCCGAACTTGCGCCAAAGACGAAGTCGCCTGCAGACGATTTTCTAGCTTTTTGTGATTATATAATCACGCTTTTCAGCGCAATTGCATCACAGCTGTCGTGTTCAGTAGCAGGTATCGAGAATTAATCAGTAGACGGAAATCCAGAGCTTCGCCATTGAAACCTGTGAATGTGACACGGCCTGAAATATCCTGGCCTTGTTATCTGTGCAAGGCGTGAATGTTTGACCTAAAAAAACAACACCAGTCACGTGTGCCAGGTTTAGTTGCACTATGCATTCTCTAATCTGCTGTCATCAAAATTTTGTTTTAGCGCACGTAATCTTTTGCATGTGAATATGCGTCATCGGAATTGAAATTGGTGCGCATGTACAAAACGCGCCAAAATTAAAAGCCGCGCATATGCAAGAACCATTTGAGAATAAATATGCTTGATAGGTGCACACCATAACTGAGCTTTCGAATATTGTCAGTTATTTGGCTCGTGGAATGTAATCCCTAGAATTTTGCGAGTGATAGGTCTATTCGATTGGTTAGTATGGCGTCATTTTCACACTTTGGATCCAGTGAAATAAAATTGAAATGCTCAAATTTTAATTTTAATATTACTGTTTTTAAAAAAACAGTAATATTTATTAGGCGAGAATTAGGTAGCGTTGTAAATTACTTGGCTAAATTTCTAAAAGCTTGTTATTGAGACACCCCCTTGAATGTATTTTCCAACCTTCAATTTCCTTGATATCCCTTAGCCCACCTAACCGTTGATCGCGGGTACTTGAACAATATTACTCAAAAACAAGACGGAGGCTCTTGATCGTAGGAAGGTAAAAAGTATTTGGGGTGGGAGTGGGTCACAAATTCGACATCTGTTTTAACGCTTTTGAACACCCCCTCCTCCCGACAGCCGACTTAATCTAAGGTGTGACATGAAAGTACGAATTGCATGAACTAAGCTACCACTCGCTGGTCAGATCAGGTATCATTCACTTGAGACTGGCAGCTCAGCCCGTACCAATCCGTTTTGTGCTAGCTAACCCGGTCCAGTTTGGGCAAAGTTAATTTTATTAGGGTAATTTTTTGACTGTACTTGTATATATTGAAAGAGTGAGGTTCCGGGGTTCATATATACTGCCCTTAGGACTGGGACTAATGATACGCAGAGTGTCCCAAAAATGTACTTTTCAGCACGTCGGGAATTTAAATTCTGTTCCAGTGGATCAGATTCTACACCCGGTCCTTCTGTTTGGTTACAAAGTCAGCGTGTTATCTGTAACCTGTTCTGTATGCACGGGAATGACAAATAAACCACTCAGATTTCGAGAACGAAACTTTATTTCTAGAAAGTAAAAAACACCAAGGAAGTACAAAGACTGTGATTTAAAATCTTCGCATGTTAATGAGTGATGCATTGAATTTGACTTAAAAGACTTGTGTCCTTTTGGAAATCCTGTTTGTCAGTTAAACCACTAATCTTATTCCTTAGTCAATAACAATGCTTTTATTGTCATTTGAATTGTGATTAATTTAGACACCCTGTGCAACTGTCCCAATAGCATAGTTTCATTACTTCAGATAGGCAACCGTCTAGTTTACTTTGCTATAAGCCTACGGGATCGGATGATACAGATTTTAACTACTTCGGCCTGCAACTCAGTCCAGTTCTTACAAGATTAGGTTCTAATTGTCAAAAAGTATCTACAAATCATAGTTTTTGTTTAAGAAAGCAAAATACTACGAGCAGTTTTCGAAAGCATTCATGGCGAGTGACCGTGTCATAACTGTAGAGTAGCAGTTGCATGAAGTCTGCTTTTCGGACGACTGAAATGCCAGCTAGTGCTGTCTCATTAGTTTTAATCGTGATGCTCTTGAATACATAGCATATACCCGGTACATATTTTCAGTGCAAGCTGTTGCTCCTTTAATCTCTCTCTTTAAGGTTGAGGCCTTATGGGCTACCCTGTGCATTTAATGAAATATCTACAAAAGTGTAGATTGTAAGTGTGTACATTATTTTCTGAACGTGTGTCAGTCTGTTCTTAGTTTTATCTTGTTATACTGTTTAGTTTGTGTTATTGATTGGCATGACCCCTGATTTCAGTACAGTGATGATGTAATTTGTTTACTACAGCATAGTGTGGAAGTTTCTAGAAGACTATAGCATGACGGTGATTAATGCAGTCTGGAATATACTGGAGACTAGTACATGTTTGTAGAATGATTGGGTAGCTTTCAGAAACTTCTGGCATGTGCTTGAATTGGTGAAAAGTTTTAGAACATTGCATTAGTCTATAAATACACAAGCACGGGTTTGTATTAGTCAGTTAAGCAGTTCAGCAGTCGGAGTAAAGCGGTTAACAGTTGTACAGTTGAGAGGATTACAGTTGAGTTGCAGTGAAGAGAATCAGCAGTTACAGCGATAATCAATAGAGAGTCAGCTACAAAGACAGCAGGTTATTGAATCGACGAGTGTAACAGTAACTGAACGTGTCTCAGAAGTTCATCACAAGTCAAGGCTTCACAGCACTGACTGGAGCGTAGAACAGACATTACGTCGAACATTTTGTTTGAGTAGGCTTGTGGACGTGCGCTCGACATAATAAAAGGATTAACTCGAACCAATCTTCAGTCTATCGTCGCACCGAAAGCTATTAGCACCGGTCTGTAGCAACCTGCTGTAACCCACACAAGGGGAAAAACGTGACAACGTAGAAAACCGGTAGACTTTGGTGTTAGATTTTATATTAATCTGTTGTTAATTGGGTCACATGTACATGTATTTTTAGTAAAGTTTATCCAAAAAGGAAGGCACATCGATAGCAAAGTGAGGGTATCAATAACATTTCCATATTTTGTTTAGTTTTATATGTTAAAGATCAATGGAATATTAATTTTCATTTCGCTTTTCCTGGGGTATCTTCTCCACTGAGATGCTTAGTTATTGTGTGGGTCACGATTTTTAATGAATGCCAACTTTTCCTTTTCTCCGTAGTGCCGCGGCAGTTTGACTTTAAAAAACGGACCGTTCCTTTGAATTTTCAGCTGTAACTCTTGGGTGGATTCTGAAACTTTTACTTATTTCCATACAAACAACTACTGAAATGAAATGAATTATGTTTTTTTTTCTCTTTGCTGAAATACTTGCATGCTTTCTATTTCCAGACGTACTTGATGCGATTGCCTCGTTCCGCGTATACGTGTACATGTATGGTGTCTACCAGAACATGCCGCACACTGGTTGTTCATGCTTTGTGCTGTTGGTTACGGCTTCAAGATGGAAATTGTCGGGTAAGGTCATTCCAGGTTCAGTTGGTGAACGTTAGACATCCAGTCGATAAATGTCAGCAAAAAACTAATACTGTACCTTCTTTCCTCGCCAATTACGTCATCAGCTAAATAACACCACGGTAATTGCTATAGTGAAAGTCCTCGCAATGAGGACGCAACGTCGCTCAGTTGAAATGTTAGTTCAATATTAGTTTTTTTTTGTTTTGCTGTTATCATGCGCGAACCCAGGGGGCTCGGGGGGCTCGAACAAGCCCCCTTATTTGGCGAATCAGGCCAAAAAGTCGCCTCAGAGAAACAAAAAGTCCGAGAAAACGAGACAGAAGTCCACTAAAAAGGTCTGACGTGATACCCCGTTTTAAGATCCCCTTTTAGTAAAAGGTCCACATTATCAAAATTTCGAGACACCTATATTTTAGGCTGGGTACGCGCATGGTTATCCCAGGTTAGTTTGCAACATTGAAAATGGTTGGTCCAAAAATCTTTTTAAAACCTTGTTTACGGTCATTTCAGCTTGAATACTTTTGGTCAGCTTGAATAATATTGGTCAGTTTGAATAATATTGGTCAGCTTGAACACGAAGGCGTACTTTCTCCATCTTTGCATATGAAAACGAATACGGATTGTTCTGGCTTGTCAAAAGTGTATTACTCTCGAGTCAAAGGCATCAATTGTTTATATTACGAACGTTATAGAGTTTTTTATAACTATACAAAATATATCATTTTTTTGTAGTTTGATGAGTGGTAACTGGCTACCAGTTGAAGCCGAGGTTTTGGTCAGCATTTCGAGTGAGTCAGTGATTCAAGGTATTTTCGATGGAAAGAATCGCAACAGCATAGTGACATCTTCTTTTTAGAACTACGAAGTTTGGACAGTGGAATGTAATACCGCTGGTCTACAAGTCATAACTTAGCGCTGCTTCAGGACAAACTGTAGTATTGCGTGTGGGGGTTCAATGGAACAAAAAATTCTCTGTGATAAAGATCGTGAGGCATCTCGAGAAAAATCACATCGCGTGTGCTGGCCTTTAGATTATTGAGAAAACAATGTTCCGTCATGCGGTATGACAGTTAATTATACCGGCACCGTTCCTTTCCTTTTGGACAATTGTGAGATTTCTCAAACACGAAAGTACATGTACCTGCATGTCTAGGCAACCTTGCCAAAGCCAGGTAGCTCATTTTTTTCTATTCAAGAAGTCCGCGCTCGGTCTTACGCAATCAGTGTAAGACGTGTCTGTGAAAACAATTATTTTGGAGCTGAAACCTTGTACCACAGTGGCGTTTTAACGCCCTGGTGAGGTCTGCAGACAATTCTTTTTGGAGCACTGAACCGTGAAGCGCATTTATGTCCATGTGGTGCCATAGAGACGGAATCACACGGGTTATTATTTTATCAACGAACATCTGACATCAGATTTCAGTTCAGTTGTCTAAACGCACCAATTGGCAGTCTTCTGAGTGACCAGCGCTATTGGTTTAAATGGCGATCCAAACACCTTCCTTCTAAGAAGCTGCACAGTTTAACGTACTACGTTAGTGTATCTCCATTGGTCCGTGTATGGAAACCTCTTCGCACGCTCTTCACATTAAACTGCTACTACTACCAGAACTACATCTTCTAGTATTTCCACGGGGGCACGATATGTATTAGTTATAGACTTCCTTTCTTGCGGGGAAACTCACATCGAGGGTCTACTATTATACGGTCAGATTGGTAGCGAAAAGTTTTATCCAGAACCTTAATGTACAAAACCTTCAACAAAATTACTACAACAAGAGTGGTTCTAGGTGGCCCATGAAAAGTTTAAAAGCTCTAAAATCGATGCACATCAATTAAATGAAATATCATCATAATTCAACATAAGTTAATATTAACAAATAAGCAATACAATAAAAACGGAGAAAAAAACAAAACAAAACAGGACGTTAATGTCAAACAATGTAACATAAACTAGTATGAAAGCTAGGATAGTCACCATAACCATGTATCCTCCTCTCCATACTCAATGAGTCTTGATTGTATTGTAAGGCCAGGTCGTTCATACACGTTGTTATACACAAGCCCAATGTTATCCAAACTACTCGCAATGTTGGGATGGTCACCACAACCGTGTATCCTCGTCTCCATTTTCAGTGGGTCTTGGTAGTGTTGTAAATTGACGTCCTACTTACACGTGTTGTTATACACTCGCCCAATGTTGTTCAAACTATCCGCAATGCTGGGTTGATCACCGTGTATCCTCCTCTTCATACCCACTGAGTCTTGATAGTATATCACGGCTAAGTCGTTATTTCTCATGTCTTTACACACGTTCCCGATGACATTAAGACGAAGTGAAATTCACCCATGCTTGAACCCCATTCTATTTCTTATATTCCAACTCAGACTTGTTCATTTCGTGCCAGCTTCCAATCGTATTCAAACTATTCATAATCTCTGTTCGCCATGGTTATGAATTGGAAGCCTGCTTTTGGTGATGTGTTTTCGCCAGATCATTCTGACAGCATGCAAGTTATATTTTAAAACCTCTTCGAACTGTTACTCTGCTTGGTAGGTTTTACTGGTATTGAAGAGGCAGCGCAATACTGTCCTGTTTATGTGGTTTCAGACAACGTCCTTTCCTTTGTACTGAAAAACTTTGTCCTCCTGGAGCCTTATGTATGGATTTGCCGTAGCTAATTCAATGTGAGCAAAAGCAAAAATCTTTCTCTGGTACCTCCGCATGCGAAACAGTATAATTCAATTAAACCATGTAAATGATTTCTATGGAAAACTTTCATTAAGTTTTCGCTTTGTACAAGCATCTAATAACTGATCACTTCTCACAAATTCTGCTAACGGTAACAATGAATAATACAGAATTAATAAAAGTTTGATTTTGCTATATCCTGATTCGGTATTTCTGCCCGGCTCAGATGACTTTGACTTTAAAACAAACAGTTCATGCTGTTTTGACTTCTTGCAGTACATCACGAGTCTGAAAGCGACCACGATAGAAATTACCTCAACTACGTTATGCTCACCATCGGTTGTCAATATGGATTCAGACATCGTCTTGTCAACGGTGTCCCAGATAAAGCCATTCTTCAAAAATAACGGTTTCAGTAGTACGACGACCATAGCTGGCAACCGCAACATCTCTTTTTTGTTGTCATGAGTTGCCCTGTGTTCCTTGTGAAAACCCAGTTTCGGTAAGAATTCTTCCAGTAGGCCACGGATACCCTGATTGTACTGTCTGCCTTAGTGTCATCTGCGCTTATGGCCGTCTGAGATTTGCACATTGTAGTCATTGTTTGGGTTTTTTATCACTTCTACGCCTTGTCTTGCGGGTCTGCCAGGTCTTCCAACTGTCCCAACTACTGCATTGTCACTGAACCAGTTCTCACCAGATGTGTCATTCCTTGTCATTGAGTGACTTAATATTCTTGGTTCTCAGATTTGTTTCTCCAATGTTCAAAAATACTATATGCACAAGTCGAACCATGTTTCTGAAGTACTCGAGATCTTGGCGTCGTCTTTTACCAAAATGGCCCAATCCAAGTCCTAATGAGGTGTTAAATCTCCCTTCGCTAAAGGTCCTATAATGACAATGGCGGCGTATTCCTGGCGGGTGGGACTAATATCTCATTTTGCATTTTGAAGAAGATCTTTGTGAAATATCCTCAAGTTGGTATTCAGATCTTCGAAAGCATGCCTTGTTTACTTAACAAACTCCTTTTCTACCATCACTCTTTCACTATTTTCTATTTCTAAGTTCAGTATATGAGCCAACGCGGCCACTAGGCCTATCCGATTTGCCTTAGGAGCAACATTTTTCCTTATGCGTTATAAGTTTTCTTTTATTTCACATCTGAATTCCTTTGAATTTTTTATTTGATATTGACACGATGCAGTACAATACTCGTTCATCTTGTTCCATTGGTGCTTCAAGCTTTACAATCATTTCAGTCTCGTTATATGACATTAATGCGACGTTGTATAACGCCGAGACCGTAACAAAATACTGTGCACTCTCTTGCAATAAACCTCGTCTCTTGTAATGGTTACGGGTTTTTGAACTGAAGGACTTCACCAAATACTCTTTTACTGAATAATTATGTGTATAACAGATGGTGTTTCATGTACCGATACGCCATGTGGTTATTCTACTCATACTCAGCGTGCTCATGAATTCTATATCTTGTCAAGTTGCTTAGCAGAAGCTATTGGTAAGAGTTCTTATAGGGGTGATACGAGTTCAGTGCATCGTCAATCTGATTTTGACTTTGACTTGTACACAAGTAAGCGAAATCTTTTGGGTTCATGACGCAATGCAGGTAAACCAAGTTTTGGTCCCATATGACTTTCACTACGTAGATTTAAAGCTAATTTAAATATATTCTATTCCATATAAATAATCATTGGCTAAAAACTTGCTGATCTTGAAAGTGAGGTACTCTCTCTGAAAAGAAGTCAGGTATGTGGAAAGTAGTGGGGTTTCTCATGGGCGGCGCAGCACTGAAATAAGTGGCGGGCTATAGCCCCCCCCCCCC
>NMRA01000082.1:951926-1018132 GCA_002633005.1 Phoronis australis
CAACTACGTTATGCTCACCATCGGTTGTCAATATGGATTCAGACATCGTCTTGTCAACGGTGTCCCAGATAAAGCCATTCTTCAAAAATAACGGTTTCAGTAGTACGACGACCATAGCTGGCAACCGCAACATCTCTTTTTTGTTGTCATGAGTTGCCCTGTGTTCCTTGTGAAAACCCAGTTTCGGTAAGAATTCTTCCAGTAGGCCACGGATACCCTGATTGTACTGTCTGCCTTAGTGTCATCTGCGCTTATGGCCGTCTGAGATTTGCACATTGTAGTCATTGTTTGGGTTTTTTATCACTTCTACGCCTTGTCTTGCGGGTCTGCCAGGTCTTCCAACTGTCCCAACTACTGCATTATCACTGAACCAGTTCTCACCAGATGTGTCATTCCTTGTCATTGAGTGACTTAATATTCTTGGTTCTCAGATTTGTTTCTCCAATGTTCAAAAATACTATATGCACAAGTCGAACCATGTTTCTGAAGTACTCGAGATCTTGGCGTCGTCTTTTACCAAAATGGCCCAATCCAAGTCCTAATGAGGTGTTAAATCTCCCTTCGCTAAAGGTCCTATAATGACAATGGCGGCGTATTCCTGGCGGGTGGGACTAATATCTCATTTTGCATTTTGAAGAAGATCTTTGTGAAATATCCTCAAGTTGGTATTCAGATCTTCGAAAGCATGCCTTGTTTACTTAACAAACTCCTTTTCTACCATCACTCTTTCACTATTTTCTATTTCTAAGTTCAGTATATGAGCCAACGCGGCCACTAGGCCTATCCGATTTGCCTTAGGAGCAGCATTTTTCCTTATGCGTTATAAGTTTTCTTTTATTTCACATCTGAATTCCTTTGAATTTTTTATTTGATATTGACACGATGCAGTACAATACTCGTTCATCTTGTTCCATTGGTGCTTCAAGCTTTACAATCATTTCAGTTTCGTTATATGACATTAATGCGACGTTGTATAACGCCGAGACCGTAACAAAATACTGTGCACTCTCTTGCAATAAACCTCGTCTCTTGCAATGGTTACGCGTTTTTGAACTGAAGGACTTCACCAAATACTCTTTTACTGAATAATTATGTGTATAACAGATGGTGTTTCATGTACCGATACGCCATGTGGTTATTCTACTCATACTCAGCGTGCTCATGAATTCTATATCTTGTCAAATTGCTTAGCAGAAGCTATTGGTAAGAGTTCTTATAGGGGTGATACGAGTTCAGTGCATCGTCAATCTGATTTTGACTTTGACTTGTACACAAGTAAGCGAAATCTTTTGGGTTCATGACGCAATGCAGGTAAACCAAGTTTTGGTCCCTTATGACTTTCACTACATAGATTTAAAGCTCAATTTAAATCATTCTATTCCATATAAATAATCATTGGCTAAAAACTTGCTGGTCTTGAAAGTAAGGTACTCTCTCTGAAAAGAAGTCAAGTATGTGGAAAGTAGTGGGGTTTCTCATGGGCGGCGCAGCACTGAAATAAGTGGGGGGCTACAGCCCCCCAGTCCCCTGTGGTGCGCCACCCATGAATTTTCTTTTCCAGTGGGGTTAACAGGGTCACTGGTGATAATAATATTATTAGTAAACATATTTATCGTAATTAATCTTGCTCGGGGCATGCGACAAGCCATGTTGCAGAGTAATGCTAAAAATACACTGAGAAAAAACTTAGGTCTTGTAGACGACTAGGTAGGTGGCTGAATGAACTAGACCATGCCACACTGAACAAAGGAAATGTGTGTGACCAATCAGGTGTCGCGTAGAAAGGTGTGTGAATACAACAGTAGAACCCGGATGATATGAATAGAAATGAGTAATGTAAAATAAACCCTAAGGGTTGATATAAAAATATAAATGAGAAATGTGAAAACAATGACTAGTTTAAATTTAACTTTCAATTGTGTTCACAATCACAATTCACAATTTGCCTATAACTTCAATGATCCACTCCTTAACGTTATGTAGGACCTTACTGAGAAAAGTCAATTCAAAGTCAGATACCAGAAAAGCTAGTCTGTGTCAACTTGTAAAAGTGTATGTTTTCTGAAATAAGAATTGTCGGGTATTATAAAAATATGCTTGATGCTTACGTGTCGTTGTAACTATGAACGCGACACCTATCGGCGAGGTAATATGGACCGTATGCGAGGTGATGTGGATATAGACCGATTAAGACGGTAAAAAATACTCATTAAGTCGGGTGGCATTCTCCTTTAAATCCATTATCTGTAGCTCACAAACTTGCAGTAGTTGTGATTGTAGTTGTAATAATTTGAAGTTACAAAAATGGATACTAAAATGAATGAAATAAATCATTGTTATTATCACTGTTGTTGTTGTTATTGTTATTACTGTTTTATATGCTTAAATAGGCGCTTTTATTAAAATTAAATTCAATGCATTTCACACACTGAAATAGTATCCGACTCTTTCGATCTCTGATGTACAGAAAGTTATGGAGTTCACACGCACGCCAGACTTATATGTAACCAGGGCTGTGTTGGGTCACGAGATCATCACCTCACTGATGGATGAGTAAACATTCTCAGTACTGGTTACGGTCAGATTAATTTGCATTGCCAAACGAGTGTTTTAGTCTGATCATAAAGAACTCCTCAGGCGGACAAAGGTCAATAAATCTACTTCCAACCCCTCCACAAAAGGGATTTTGTTACGGCAGACTGATCTGTGAGGACACACTCTTCCTGTCAGAAATTGCCATGGTTAGTCGAGTCGATTGGTCGCATGGGCATGAGTTCCGAATCCACACACAGATACTACAACAACTAATTGTGAAACCGAAAAAATGACATGAACATTTCCTATTTGGCTCACACGCAGACTATATTTCATTCTACGTACATAGTTACCAAAAGTGCACTAGACTTTCCCATAATACTGTCGCATTCTAATGCCGCGTCTATATCCCACAAGGCCTTGCTTCAGCAAAGGGTGTTAGATCCAAGGCCACGGTTTAAGTCTTTGTAGCTCGGCCGAAAATGAAGAAAATGGGATGGGTCGGGTTTGACGTTAGTGTAGTTTGTGGACTAAATGAAAGTGATTGCCACGAATGGTTTTCAGTAGCTCATTGAAGTTGTTTTGAGTAAACTGAGTCTAGAAAATTGGCCTCGGCTCTTGTCTACTTGGATACGGAAGTGCCGCCATTTTGAGTGCACATTCCTTTTCAGTGCTGAATTCTTGGTTCGAGGCCAGGTGCCGTTCAGAAAAATGGAAATTGTCAAAAATCTGGTTGGTAATGACATATTTTAATCCAAATTTCTGGAATTTACAGTGAAAGAGTAGTCGCATTACGTTTAAAATAAGAATTTAATTTTTAAACCTTTATTAGCCATGTAACGAAACACGTTGCATAAACACTAATCAATGTAAATGAATATAAAGCATACTTTAAACATAAATGAATCCCACTCCGCATTCACTCTCATCCCTTGCGAGCGAATTGCGTAGCACAACTTTATTAGAAATTAGTTTTAAAAACGAAAGTTGTCCGCTTGCGCGTCAATTGTTAATTTTAACACTTCGTTGATAAAACATCAATCTTAAAGCGGCTATTGGCCGTTATTAAATTGTTCCCTCGTCAAATTCGAGGTGTTTTCAAGGCTTCGAAAGAACCAAACGTTTGGTGATTGAGATCCAGTCAGGGCCTGGTGCATCTACACCTAATCTTTGCTACTGGAAATCGAACTGGGGAATTATTTTTGACATTCTCCGTTCCATTTTTGGGCTAGGTTACATCATGGTTTACTGACGATTTTCTGTTCCTAGTTTGAACTTGTTGACACTAGAATTAATTGAAAGCTGTAGGTTCGAGTTTGTAGGTTGATAGAAGGGGTCATCCAGTGAGAACTAGAGTAGACAGTCGTCCGTCTAAACCGTAATATATTCTAGCACAAAATAATTGAAGCATGTCTTAGACGATTTCGTACAAAAATAGAACGGAAAATGACAAAAATAATTTTGAGCTTAATTTCTTGTTCAAAAATCAGACGCCATGATAAGGCTCCGACATTGGCTTGTCAATGCGTGTCATTTTATGCGCCGAGCCTGGTCTCAGTGAACGATATACTGGTGTTCGCAAACTCAAAGTAAGGAACAAGTTGACACCAATTTTATAGCGGCAAGCGGTCCAAATCAAAAGTTCGATTCTTGTACGATTTATAGACCCTTTGATTAAAGAGGTAAACGTGAAAACTTCAGTTGATAAACCTTCGTTTCAGTTAAGGTGTATTTGATTGATTGACACTGCGTAGGTACAGGCTGTTGAGTGCAAATTAGGTTTCTAGGTTTACATCAGCAAGTTGATGACATATTGTTAGGGTTACATTTTAACCCAAATTCACTGAATAGCTGAACATATTATGCACTAGCTGGAATTTACTGGACCCAAAAAGTGATTTGCCAAACGAAATCCTAGACGCTGCCTGCAGATCACCCAATCCGAATTTACCAATGGTTGGCGGCGTTACTTCCTGTACCATTTTTGAGCTTGGCCCATTCGTTTGATCTTTTTCTGTAACTGCAACACGCCGTAAAGCAACGCTTCAGCTGTTGGCGGACAACCTGGAAATCAAAAACTGTACACTAAACTCTAAATACAATTCCCAAGTGCCTGGCACTATCACTGTCGACAGTATCGAGTGCCATGCCACTACCACTACTACTACTGCTACTGCTACTGCAACTACTGCTGCAGCTATTATACCCGACTGTTAGTAACAGTGGCTCTCTTACCGCAGATATACGTACTAATATACCAGCTGATACTTACGACTACTGCTACAACTACAAGAACTACTACTACTACTACTATTACTATTACTACTGCTATTTCAGGCACCACAATCGCAATGGTAGCATATAGTATAAGTGATTATATTAATTGCGGTAGTAGCAGTAGCAGTACTGGTAGGGTAACAACAATAGCAATCATGGAAGTAGCGTTACTATACTAGTTGTAGGCTAGTATGTTACGGTAGAGGTAGCGGTTGAACACTAGAGCTAGTTGTAGTTTAAGACTGAATTTATACTAACCATACTTCTAGTAGACACGTGTCAATTAGAAGAAATAGTCCATAGGAATAACATCCCGACTACTTCAACTATCGATCTCTACTCGATCGGTGAACCACTTCTACTCACCTGGTACACTATCAGTCTACGGGTTCGAGTCGGTCTACACCACGTACTACTGAGTAACTGTAACGGTAGTACCCCCCGCTGTTAGCAGTGACTAACCCAAATATCAATATACTCACCTCGGCACATAAATATCCACGGGTATGAGTCGGTCTACACCCCGTACTACTGAGTAACTGTAATGGGAGTACCTCCCGACGTTAGCAGCGACCAACCCAAATATTAATATACTCACCTGGTNACAAACACCCTGTTATGAACAAAAATTTTCCCATGAGTTCCTGAAGAAAGCCAAAAGTGCAACATATTTAGGACTACAGGGATCAAGTGTTGGTGACTCTAATGCCATGTCACCATCTTTGAGAGGGCTTGACTAACTTTATCAGAACTTTGATTGATCTGATGATGTCTAAGGAACAAAACCATAGACTATTGTTTTAAGTGATATGCTTGAATATTTTATATTCCTAGAAGACTGTCACAAAAACATGTTTTTGTGAATTGCAAAATAAACCATATTTTCTGTCAATATGAGTATTGTATTTCATTTTCAGGATGATACTTAACTTTACAATAATATTGTATGCTTCCTATCGAACGTGATCGTTTACACTTGCCTTGCCCATGCCCTAAAAATGTACGCAACAATCACACCCCTACATCGGCATGGAATGTTCTGTATTTGGCTAAAAAAATCTGTATTTTTGTGTCAAAGAGTCTGTATTTCAATCAAAAGGGGGTGGCAGCTCTGTGGATGAGTAAACATTCTCTGTACTGGTTACGGTCAGATTAATTTGCATTGCCAAACGAGTGTTTTAGTCTGATCATAAAGAACTCCTCAGGCGGACAAAGGTCAATAAACCTACTTCCAACCGTCCACAAAAGGGATTTTGTTACGGCAGACTGATCTGTGAGGACACACTCTTCCTGTCAGAAATTACCATGGTTAGTCGAGTCGATTGGTCGCATGGGCATGAGTTCCGAATCCACACATAGATACTACAACAACTAATTGTGAAACCGAAAAAAGGACATGAACATTTCCTATTTGGCTCACACGCAGACTGTATTTCATTCTACGTACATAGTTACCAAAAGTGCACTAGACTTTCCCATAATACTGTCGCATTCTAATGCCGCGTCTATATCCCACAAGGCCTTGCTTCAGCAAAGGGTGTTAGATCCAAGGCCACGGTTTAAGTCTTTGTAGCTCGGCCGAAAAGAAAATGGGATGGGTCGGGTTTGACGTTAGTGTAGTTTGTGGACTAAATGAAAGTGATTGCCACGAATGGTTTTCAGTAGCTCATTGAAGTTGTTTTGAGTAAACCGAGTCTAGAAAATTGGCCTCGGCTCTTGTCTACTCGGATACGGAAAAGCCGCCATTTTGAGTGCACATTCCTTTTCAGTGCTGAATTCTTGGTTCGAGGCCAGGTGCCCTTCAGAAAAATGGAAATTGTCAAAAATCTGGTTGGTAAAGACATATTTTAATCCAAATTTCTGGAATTTACAGTGAAAGAGTAGTCGCATTACTTGACGTGTAAACTAAGAATATTTAAATTTTAAACCTTTATTAACCATGTAACGAAACACGTTGCATAAACACTAATCAATGTAAATGAATATAAAGCATACTTTAAACATAAATGAATCCCACTCCGCATTCACTCTCATCCCTTGCGAGCGAATTGCTTAGCACAACTTTATTAGAAATTAGTTTTATAAACGAAAGTTATCCGCTTGCGCGTCAATCGTTAATTTTAACACTTCGTTGATAAAACATCAATTTTAAAGCGGCTATTGGCCGTTATTAGATTGTTTCCTCGTCAAATTCGAGGTGTTTTCAAGGCTTCGAAAGAACCAAACGTTCGGTGATTGAGATCCAGTCAGGGCCTGGTGCATCTACACCTAATCTTTGCTACTGGAAATCGAACTGGGGAATTATTTTTGACATTCTCCGTTCCATTTTTGGGCTAGATTACATCATGGTTTACGGACGATTTTCTGTTCATAGTTTGAACTTGTTGACACGAGAATTAATTAAAAGCTGTAGGTTCGAGTTAGTAGGTTGATAGAAGGGGTCATCCAGTGAGAACTAGGAGTAGACAGTCGTCCGTCTAAACCGTAATATATTCTAGCACAAAGTAATTGAAGCATGTCTTAGACGATTTCGTACAAAAATAGAACGGAAAATGACAAAAATAATTTTGAGCTCAATTTCTAGTTCAAAAATCAGACGCCAGGATAAGGCTCCGACACATTGGCTTGTCAATGCGTGTCATTTTATGCGCCGAGCCTGGTCTCAGTGAACGATATACTGTCAGGTGTTCGCAAACTCAAAGTAAGGAACAAGTTGACACCAATTTTCTAGCAGCAAGCTGTCCAAATGAAAAGTTCGATTCTTGTAGGATTTATAGACCCTTTGATTAAAGAACCTATTAAAGGTAAACGTGAAGACTTCAGTTGATAAACCTTCGTTTCAATTAAGGTTTATTTGATTGATTGACACTTCGTAGGTACAGGCTGTTGAGTGCAAATTAGGTTTCTAGATTTACTTCAGCAAGTTGATGACATAATGTTAGGGTTACATTTTAACCCAAATTCACTGAATAGCTGAACATATTATGCACTAGCTGGAATTTATTGGACCCAAAAAGTGATTTGCCAAACGAAATCCTAGACGCTGCCTGCAGATCACCCAATCCGAATTTACCAATGGTTGGCGGCGTTACTTTCTGTACCATTTTTGAGCTTGACCCATTCGTTTGATTTTTTTCTGTAACTGCAACACGCCGTAAAGCAACGCTTCAGCCGTTGGCGGACAACCTGGAAATCAAAAACTGTACACTAAACTCTAAATACAATTCCCAAGTGCCTGGCACTATCACTGTCGACAGTATCGAGTGCCATGCCACTACCACTACTACTACTACTACTGGTACTGCAGGTACTATATGCACTATTAGTACTAGTGGCTCTTTTACCGCAAATATACGTAGTAATATACCACCTGATGCTGCCAGTATACTTACGACTACTTTTACAACTACAAGAACTACTACTACTACTACTACTACTACTACTACTACTACTACTACTACTACTACTATTACTACTGATATTTCAGGCACCACAATCGCAATGGTAGCCTATAGTAGAGGTGATTATATTAATTGCAGTACTAGTAGTAGCAGTACTGGTAGGGTAACAGCAATAGCAATCGTGGAAGTAGGGTTACTATACTAGTTGTAGGCTAGTATGTTATGGTAGAGGTAACGGTTGAACACTAGAGCTAGTTGTAGTTTAAGACTGAATTTATACTAATCATACCTCTAGTAGACTCGTGTCAAGTAGTATTAGAAGAAATAGTCCATAGGAATAATATAAAAGAAATTGTCGAATAATAATAGTAATAGTGGTAGTCACGACAGTAGTTGTAGTAGGCCTATGTAGTAGCGGTAGAACGACTTTAGCGTGTAGTTCTACCGACTAGTGCTCTGGGCACTACAGCGGCTACTACCACTTACTACCGCCTAGCTACTTCGATCACCACATTTTAACTGTTACAGCCTTTTAACATCCCGACTACTTCAACTATCTCCACTCCATCGGTGAACCACTTCTACTCACCTGGTACACTATCAGTCTACGAGTTCGAGTCNTGTTAGGGTTACATTTTAACCCAAATTCACTGAATAGCTGAACATATTATGCACTAGCTGGAATTTACTGGACCCAAAAAGTGATTTGCCAAACGAAATCCTAGACGCTGCCTGCAGATCACCCAATCCGAATTTACCAATGGTTGGCGGCGTTACTTCCTGTACCATTTTTGAGCTTGGCCCATTCGTTTGATCTTTTTCTGTAACTGCAACACGCCGTAAAGCAACGCTTCAGCTGTTGGCGGACAACCTGGAAATCAAAAACTGTACACTAAACTCTAAATACAATTCCCAAGTGCCTGGCACTATCACTGTCGACAGTATCGAGTGCCATGCCACTACCACTACTACTACTGCTACTGCTACTGCAACTACTGCTGCAGCTATTATACCCGACTGTTAGTAACAGTGGCTCTCTTACCGCAGATATACGTACTAATATACCAGCTGATACTTACGACTACTGCTACAACTACAAGAACTACTACTACTACTACTATTACTATTACTACTGCTATTTCAGGCACCACAATCGCAATGGTAGCATATAGTATAAGTGATTATATTAATTGCGGTAGTAGCAGTAGCAGTACTGGTAGGGTAACAACAATAGCAATCATGGAAGTAGCGTTACTATACTAGTTGTAGGCTAGTATGTTACGGTAGAGGTAGCGGTTGAACACTAGAGCTAGTTGTAGTTTAAGACTGAATTTATACTAACCATACTTCTAGTAGACACGTGTCAATTAGAAGAAATAGTCCATAGGAATAACATCCCGACTACTTCAACTATCGATCTCTACTCGATCGGTGAACCACTTCTACTCACCTGGTACACTATCAGTCTACGGGTTCGAGTCGGTCTACACCACGTACTACTGAGTAACTGTAACGGTAGTACCCCCCGCTGTTAGCAGTGACTAACCCAAATATCAATATACTCACCTCGGCACATAAATATCCACGGGTATGAGTCGGTCTACACCCCGTACTACTGAGTAACTGTAATGGGAGTACCTCCCGACGTTAGCAGCGACCAACCCAAATATTAATATACTCACCTGGTACATAAATATCCACGGGTATCAGTCGGTCTACACCCCGTACTACTGAGTAACTGTAATGGTAGTACCCCCCGCCGTTGGCACAGCTCCCCATTGAGATGACCCAGCGAGGCTCTGGCATTTGGTCAAACAGCTGAAAGACATGTATCGTTCTACAACATCAGGACCTAAACGCCACTTTCAACTGCTCGTCATTGAAGAGACCCAATTACAGACAGGTCACGTGTCTAAGATGACTCTGTCACCTGTTCTGGTCAAACACTATCTGATCGACGCGTGCCGTTTTACCCAACTCATTGATGATGTTGGATGACGCTATTCTCCACACACCCACACACGGACAGTATGGACTGTCTTGTGTAGCTGAAGCGTGCAGTTACATAAAAATCAAGCGCCATAGTGCTTCTAATTAGCAATATATGGACCATCAAAAACTAGGCCGCTGATCAGCCGAGGAAATGAAAAGGATAAAACGAAAGTACGGCCAAATACTGCACGGTTAGGAAATAACGTGATTTATAGGGTGGTAGAATTATGCCGTTCGTTTCTACCCATTATTTCATTAAGTGTCCTATTCCTATTGATCTATACAGCTTCCATATGACTTTTTTTCATTAAGAACAACCCCCGACGATCTTGTTCAACAACAAGGAAACATCAACCATCTTAAATGCTCTTTGTCTTTATAATTGTATGGATTTGGCGGTCGTGCACGCGGCACAGCGGTACCTTTCTAACGGCAGGGGCCATTTTGTTGGTTATGGTACCCGCAATGATCATGCAGTCAGACTGGCGAGGGCTGGGCCTAAACACCACACCATAACGGTCCATGTCGTAGCGCGGCGCGGCCATTTGCATCATCTCATAGGCGCAGCAGGCTGTGCCAAACATCATGGGATAGATGGAGCTCTGTGCAACAGAAGGGAAAGTCATTAAGATGGCTGGCCGTGACGTCAGTTCTTAGCTATATAACATGCACTCGTGAACTCACGGCTGGGTCGGAGGACGGTTAAAGCGACGACAACTCTGAGATGAAAATTTCATGTTGTCTTGGATGGCACAATAGTGGTAGCTCACCCTGGCGGATTTACCGTAAAGCACGCCCATTGCAACCACAATTTCCCAAACAAATGCCCGCCCAAGTCCCGAAAACGTCTGAAGAGAGACTGAATGTTCGGTCCGCAGTGTCCGTGCGGAAGGCGGTTCCCCTGCCCTGCCCCCGACCCCACCTATTAGCTGTTTTTCCAGAAAAATTCGCGATGCCTTTTGCAGACACGGTGATTACTTTTCATTTTCAATGGTTGAATCGCCTCTCCGTGCTTCCTTGGTGCTCAAAGTACCAGCGAACTGAATGAGTTAACTTCCGTTTAAAGAAAATTTTATAAAGCCACTTGGTGGAGTAATGAGACAAAAATCTCACGAAACGCAAAACTTATGTGGCAACACACAAGTCAGTTATGAATTGCCTGCCATTGTCGTAGTAGTTTCTGTTCCTATGACAATTTCGCTACCATTCTCCGCAAAGTGAAGCTTACAGCAAATAAATCAAATAAGAAAACCAATTGACCACACCTTCCTTGCCCAGTTGACTAGATCGTCGAGCCTAATGATTCCATATTCCGCCCACGTGGTCTGTTCGTCGACGGAAAATGGTGAATACGGCCTCCGTTTGACTGCACGCAGCCTGCTCTGTGTGTTGTCTTCGTTGCTGATTACATTTTGACTAGAAAGAGAATAGAACGGTTACGCGCACGAAAAAGACTTTTCTGTTTCATAGCATTTAGTGTCCGAAAACTGGAGTATTTCGGGCTTTAAGTTTTCAAAAGAATTGGTCCTCTGTGACAAGATTAGACATTCTGTGATAAAACTTGCTTGGCTGAAATTTTGCGAATTCAGTGTTATCGAGTAGATAGTATTGGTCTTTTGCTGGGTTTGAGGTTATTTTACGCTGCATCAAGTGGTGGTACCTTCTTTGAAAAATTGTAAAAAGCTGGAACTCGTCATCATCATCACTGAGAAATACTGTGTCTCGCATATGTGACAAACGTTACGTTGATGTGACTCATACATGCAAACTGCAATCAAAAAGCTGTCATTTTGAAATTTTTGGGATATGACAAACTGTTATTTGATTAAACAAACCCATTCTTAGATTCTGACACTCGTTTACTCGCACGTTTTCTAATGGTTGCTCCAGCGCCAGGCCAATATCAGAACAGATTTAGCTTCGAATAATCAGTAATTTATGAGTATGAATCCAATGTATTGGCAGTGAACCTGCATGAGTACCTTGTGAATTTAACAGCCCTGAAATTATTTTGAAGAGCAGGCACAACACTGATGTTTTATTGTCTGAATTGATTATGCATTCGATGTCCATGAGATTCGGAGGTTTGAAATTCTTCTTTGTTAAACATTGGGGCCAAAAGGGGTACTGAGTGGATGTAGAAGTGAGTGTTGGGGGTGACAACTAGGGCCAGGAAGAATATTGAGCATGAAATATTTTGTTGTCAAAGATAACAAATGACACAATTACGAACACTATTTTATCACTGCGAATGAATGAATGCACAAAACTTTATAGTGCTGATTCAAGTGAAGATTTCTATCTGCTAGAGGCACTAAAATTCATTTCTGATGAGTGCCAATGCAGTGTGCTTCAAACTTACTTCTCCTCTGCCCTTAAATTGGATGCTGCTGACTGGGATGTTAAGACTGGTGCACTTCTTTGAAGACCTCGCACGGACCTGAAGCTGGCTTCTACCTTGGAGAATACTGAAATAAGGCTGGATGGGCAACTTACTACAGCAACGAAGAGTAAAACTGAATTCTACACAGCATAAGTACAACCTATGAGTATTATGCCAAAAATAAACTTATCCAGTTTTCACACCCACGCATCCAGTTTCCTCAAGTTCAACACTTCTAATTTTAACAAGTGTTGTCCTTAATTTCCCCCGCTTTTTGTCTCTACTGTATTTTCAGTACAATCGTTCCAAAACTTTGTTGGTCGCTGTTCAGTTGGTCGGTTTCCGGCAAAATATTTTCAAATCTAGAAACACGAGCTAAGGGCAACTTTATCATGCGAAACTGCTCCCGTAGTTCAGCCCTTCATGTGACCTTCAGGCTATGGTAAACAAAACAAAACACGATGTACATGTAAAGCGGACTTACGTGTACTCGACCTGGAAAACATCAGTTTAAGAATTATCAAATAGTTAATCTCACTGTCAAATCTCCCGATTCCGTCGGAGCTTTCACACAACCAAAAATTAAACCCCTTGTTTTTTCCGCCGTCGCCTTCAGACGAGATTCTCGGCAGTTGAGACTTGACGCAGAACAACAGTAAGAGAAACCGTCGGCGTAATAAGGTACGGGTACACGGTTTTGCTGCTGTTTAGATGATCACGCGCAGCTCTAAGGCCTTCCCATACCAAAATTCAGTTGTCTTTCGATGTAATTGCAGAGTTACTTGGTAACTGTGACACACTTCCTGAAGCCCACTTTATAGGTTTGTTATCGATGATCTACAAAATGCGTTTGACCTAACGAAAATAACGCTGCAGTCACGTGACCATTTTTTCTTGATTAGGTCATCATATACTTGGGGTCGCTTCTGCATGTTAGCATCACGTATTGTACTTGTAGACAGTGACCACCGTCCTACTGCGGCCAGTAGAGACTGTGGTCACTGTCTGTGCACGTACCATGAGTATGATGGTGTCAGTGTGAACGAATGTGTGTGATATATTCACTGAGTCGAAGTGTTTCAGGTAGAAATTACGCCGATTCAATCGACCTGAGGTCCGACAAACGCATGCAGATCATAGGCCACGCCTATCAATTGGTTACCGTTGCGAAGTCCCGCCCCCGTGCACTAGCCGGGCCGAAAATTAGGAGTTGCGTTACACGGCCGTAGACACAAGAAATTGGCGAATTCAGGATCCTGTGTGCAAAGTTCGCGAGATGATACCGTTGCGCTCAACCTAGGTGAAGCACGAGATCACACTGGTTATTCCTGTTGGATCGAGGCCATGCAGATTCATTTTCATCAGGTTTTCACTATAGATGGAACCCGTAAGCAAGATATCCGATATGCCTATCGCTATCTGGTGGACCAAAGATGCATGTATTTTAGTTGAGGATTTCAATACGATCCTGTAGAGCTTTCTTTTGATACTACAATTTTATGACGGGTGTGGGCGCAAGTGTGGCCTCAGATGCCCATTATACGATGCTTTTGAGTTTTTGTCAATTCGGCAGAAACCAAAAACGCCAAGCTGAGCAGTCTTACAATAACCGCTCACTGCTTCATGGGCGGCACAGCAAGTGGCACAGGAGGCTGGGGGCTATGGCCCGCACACTTAATATTTCAGTGCTGCGCGCCGCCCATGCTGCTTCCTGACGCTCTAGTGGCAGAGCTTACAGTCAGGACAACGTCCGGATCAGTCGGTGACGAAGGGCACTTATCATATCCGTTTCATGCACCAGCAGCTATGGTGAGTGTTAGCTGCGAACTCAACTAGGAAAATATCATGCTGAAATGCTGAAATGCAATTAGTTAAAATTAATGAAGTATTTTGCGAGCTTTTGCTAGCAGAGACGTTTTTCATATGCACTGCATGTCAGTAACTTTGGTCACACCCATCTTCAATTTTCAAATTGAATTAAAATTCGTCGCAGGTCAGTGAAAGTTCAACGCCTTTCGAAAAGCCCACTACACGAGAGGGGTATCAGCTCAACATTTCAATAGCTTATGAAAACTAGAAAACTGCGTCCCAAATTAGCACTACTACCCATCGTAATTTTGTCAGGTAATAATTCTTACTTTTTCTCGAACAGTAGTGTGTTATCGGTGCTTTTTTTATTAGATGGCTTTACATTGTGAGCTTGCACCCCTAGTCCTGAATGAACTTTCCCTTAACGAAAGCGTAACCATTGCGTAACGCTTTTCATTTTTACGTACCCTCCGTTAAGAGAGCTGCGTGTTTCAATGGCCGTAAAACTGTAATTTTTTCAAAACACAACTTTTGAAACTGAAATAAAAACTAAATGGTATGAAAATATTCAGGCTTTTCAACGATTTATGCCGTTTTTACAACATGTAAAACATATTTTTTTGCTTGTAAAATCCTGTCACAGGTGATAGGAGGGTACTTCGGTTTCTCCAAGTCTGGCAGAGTTGTTCTTACTCCACCTAGCGTACCACAACAACAGAAACATGGCGTTGACAAGATTCAAAATTACGAGCGGCTGAGTGTAGTGTTAAGTCATATTCGCGATTATCTCCCAGATTGTCTTGATGCGGGCCCCAGATTTGTTGAACAGGTAAAGTCAAACATAGGGCACTCCTAAGTTTGTAATTTATAAGTCAAGTATGCGATTATTTTATTTAAATGGGAGTAATGAACTCGATTGACGTTGGAAGCGGTAGAGTCTCTCTCTGTTGAAACACTCGAAGTCGAGGATGAGTCTGATTGTAAACAATTTATTAACAATGTGTGGTCATCAACTCCTTATCTCTCCTACCTTACCCCGAGACCATCGCGTCAATGACAATAGCCAATCCTATGTCATTTGCGAAAACAATCCGTTTCGAACAAAAGAAGGCTTTGGAAATGAGAGTTTGTATAGGAATTTCCAAAGACACCAACTCAGTTGATATGCATCTTGATGATTTTGAAAACCACGGGCAATCAAACACTCTGAGTCATTCCAATGAAACTGATTCTCAAAAACTGTGTTCCCAAAAGTGATTTGCACATTTATTAACTTCATGTTAATGTGTTTTGCGTGATCAGGAGAATGTAGTCCGTTGAGGACCCTAAACGGCTTGCGTTATACGACATGTGACTCAAAAAATTAACTTTTGTGCATTTTTTCCATTGGAACATCAGGAACTTGTGTGCGGGTACTCAAAATCACAGTGGTGACCTTGATGGCATTAAGGGAAATGGCATTAAACCTGTGCTTTCTGTCAGAAAATAGTTTTGAATGAGGTAACTTGTCGTTGATATTTATAAATATTGTCCTCGCTCAGTTTAGAAGTGATCTCCACGCTTGAAAAGAACTGACAGCTTGTTATTGCCTCAGACCAAGCTGATATTTTATGAGCTCGGTCTAAAGAAACTACAAACTGTCCAACATGAGTTCTGTTCATGTCCTGCCATCATCTCAACAATTTGACTTTAATTAACGGATCAATTTGCAATTAATTTTGTTCAGTAAGTAGCTTAAATCTAAACTTTTTTTTCTGCTCAAAGCACTGGTTAACTGCCGTTTTAAGTACAACTTTTGAGGCTGTACATTGCAAAGCTCATTGAGGTGTGTAGCAAGGGTCCAGTATCCTAAATATGAACTGCAACTCTATAAGTAACCTTACCTAACAATGCAGGCTAAGATTGCTCAGGCAATATAAAAAATTTCTGAGGTTAAATTTCTTGTTGAATTGATATCACACAAGCACTTTTTGTAGCCATGAATTTAGGTTAAGTTTCAAAAAAGCTTTTTAAGTTAATTTTTTATTAAGAGCCGTAATTTTCAGTTGACTTTGCTTCTTCTCAAAAATTTAATTGCAATTTGAAAGATTTGTTTTCAATTCCAAAATTTCCTTGGTTTTGGAGGCAGTGGCAGGCATTCTTACCGTCAGCGAAATTTTATTTTCCTACTGGCTAGATATTGAAAATGGAATGCTAACTGTAAATCGCTCTCGAAATGTTTCTTACTGTGGCAGGATTGTATTTCCATTACCAGTGAGAACATCAAAACCATCCTTCATTCAAGAAAGTGCTTCTTAGTGTATGGTGGTTACTGTAGCCAACCCTGAAATTGCATTTTCGAAAATGCTACATAAACGTAGTTCCTGTAACATGAGTTACCGCCTCATTCCGTAACAATTCAAGATGGTATGAGTGTGGTAATGTTCGCTTCATTCTGTTAAGAGTTCATCACAGACAATGTGCACCAAATTAATGCTTTTACCAATTCCAATTTCTGTTCCCCTGCTGCCATTGGACAAAACCAAAAAAGGCAACTATTGGTCTCTAAAGTTGGAGATTTTTACCATACTTGAGGGAGGATTGGCTCAGGGGAAACAAAATGCTTTATCAATAGTCCATCCAAGCCAAGGTTTATCTTGGGAAGTATTGTTATGGCCGCCATGCCTGTTGAGGACTACCCCACCCAGTACTGAAGTTCGGGTCAATGAAAGTAATAAATAATACAACATTTAACTGGCAATGGCTTAGCACCTATTGTATTTAATGTACACTTTATTGGGGTAGATTGAAAAGTTTCTGAAGCCCATGTAATAATGTACTTAATCTCCCTTTATTGGGCTAATAGTGTGGTGTAAAACAGTTTCTTTGTCAGTCAACAGGAGGCGACGGTTTTTCCTTAGATTAAATAAGAGCTCTATTTTTTGCAGAGAAAACCATACAAGGTTGGAGTGGAAATGATGAATGAGAATATTTAAACTTAAAAAGTCGGGCTGCTTTAGATATGACTAATTAGCAATATTGCTAGAGTAACCAGAATTTTACAGCGTCTATGATGCACAGAATTTATGTTGATAGTTACTGGTCTGTTGTAGCAGGATGCATACTGGGATTCTGTTGTGGATTCTGCTAGCCGTGCAGGTCGCAGCCCAATTTGAGGCTGGAAATGACGTCACATCGGGCGAGTCATGGTCACCTGCTGCGGGCTCCATCTTGATCTCTGACGCTAGGCTCACAGCAGGATATGTCCAACAGTTCCAGTTGTACGTGGCTAGCCTAAATCCAGTGAACATTCAGGTGTGGACGTCACTGGGCGCCAGTTCATATCGACTGAAGTATCAGCAAACTTTGACTCCTACTAGAACTGGTGAATTTACTGTAAGTAGTGGCGTATTTTGTTCACTTACGATTAACACTCATGTACATGTATTCACACCTGGTGTGCATCATGTGTGTAATGTGTCACATCATGTTAGGAAAGTTTGAGACATATGTTTGAACTCTCTGTGACATGTTTGAAGTCTGTTACATGTTTGAACTCTCTGAGTCATGTTTAAAATGTTTGAGCCATGTTCAAGATGTCTGAGCCACGTCTGAACTGTCTGAGCCACATCTGAACTGTCTGAGCCATGTTTAAATGTCTGAGCACTGTTTGAAATGGTAACCATGTTTGACTAGCCTGGGTTTTTCTGCTATACTAGACAAATTGTTAAAATTGTGGGTTATATAGTGATAGTATAAATTGATATTGTTTTGCAGTAAAATGACATGCTTAGATAGTGAACATTTGTGTAAGGAATGTAGGAACATGAAAACGTGACGTGAAGTTTGCACCAATGAGGAAAAAGGACACTAGTTTGTGATTTTTGGTTACTTGGCTAATAAAATTGTTCTACCTATGTCAAGATCCAGTGTCCTAGTGATATTCCAGGAGTGCTTCTGCGGGGTGTGAGATAAACGAGAAAATGCTTGAAAATACTAGTGGAAAAATAAAACACAATTAGAAAATTGACTGCACTCATACTGTGGTGGAGCAGACAGCGGCCATTTGTATTAAAGGCATTTTTTGATGATAAACACTCTGCATTTACCCAAATCTGGGAATGCGAGTGCCAAATATTGACTCCTATTTTCAAGCACACGTACTCCCCTGTGTCAAGCTAGTTGAATCACTCTGTATATGGAAAATTTCTCAAGTTGGCCTGAATGATGATGGCTTTGATTTTAAAAGAAACATTTGAAAATTTGCCGAATTTCCACCTTTAAAGAAAGTTGAAAGCAATTTTGTTGCTCAGTTGTATACAGTACTCCAGTATGTGTATAGTGCAGAACTGAACAATGTTGGTGTTTTTAAATCTCTTTGGTTGCCGTAATTGTCACATTGTTCTTAAGGCATGATAGAATGGGCCGCATGCAATTGTCAGTTATTATTAAGACTTGCAATAGGTGTCACTTTTCTAGTATCTGCCCCGATTGTTAGCCTGTGCATGTCTTGATACACCACAAAACATAAGGTCATTCTTCTTTACTGTTACATTGAACCCTAATCAGCCCCAACACTGTATAAAAATAACCAGTCGTTTTTACCTGCCAAAATCTCAGCTCTCAATTTCGATGTTCAGCTCACACACAGGTTACAGGTTGCACACCCTTGACAAGTAATGCTGTTTGTTTTTTTGGGTGTTACAATAAAGCTTTCAAGAGTTGATGCCAAAGTTGTGCTCATGCAGCTAATGTGAGTTGGGCAAATCTCAGCTCGTTAATTTCAATCCCTGATGCTAGTGATTAACTTCTTTTCAGCCATAACTTTATAATTAACCAAAACTTTTTCTTCAGGTCTATCCAAGCTCCCCGCTTCAAGTGGACACCAGTGACTACTTGGGTTTCTCCCACAACACTGTGACTTCAGGTCTGGGGCGACGGCGTGCCACGAGCGGCGTGTCCATCGCCGCACTGATCTACAGTGCAGGGCCCGTAAGCGTCGGTCAGACTTACACACTCTCGGATCATCCAGACCCCAACTACTTGTACGCCATCAAGGCTGTTGTAGACACTTGTAAGTGGTTACTGTAATTCATTTTTGGCAAAAAAATGCATGAGTGGGAACCCATGCCCCGCCCAAGAACAATTTGAGGTCAATTTTTTAACAGCGAATGGTCCACAACAGAATTTGTGTTTTGTGGTGGAAGGCGGGTTTATTTCTGGTTGACGTTCAAACAAGCTGGAGTATGTCAACGCAGTTTTTGAAGAAAGAGAGGAAAGAGCAGGCTTCAGATAGTTTTTGAGAACTGAAATCTGGTTTTGACAACAAAAATAGCAAAGCACAGGGACTGCTCAATATTAGGAGCAAACTGCATTGTGGTTTTAAAATGTCCAAATAGATGATGCTTGGGATGTTCTTTTGTTGCAGCGGGGAAAATACCTGCCACAGGAAACCAAGTGACCACTGTACCGCCTTCAGTCAGCGCCCCACAGTCGTTTGTTCCTCAGCCGGATATTGGAGGTAGGCAAGTGAAGGGTTGGTGATATATCAAGGCTTGGAATTTTCTGCGGAAACGCGGATTTCCGCTTTTTTCAAATGTTCTGTCCGCGTATTTTATTATATTTCTGCGTAAAAAAAAATCGGATTTGATATAAAATTTCCGCGGTAAATTCCTTTCTTACCACAGCATTGCCGACGACTTTCACCTCGAAAAGCGGAAGTTGCTCTTTATGTTTCGGAGGAACGTAAATTGTCAACATTGCCGAGGCATCTGGGATAGCGTGGTGGGATTTTCAATGGTGTCTCGTGTGATTGTAAACCGCGGTGACAAATACTACGACTCTGCAGCCAAAAATATGTGGAGGTGGGAGTGGAGGAGTGGATGGACGAGATAAAAATACGCAGACGCATGCTACTGATGGTGGTAACGTTTTTTTTTATTTTTTAGTCCTTCGGATTTTTGTCGGCGAAAGTTTCACAAGGCTGGGCGGCGCATGTTTTGGGCCGTAAAAGTTTCCGCATTTTTTATCATTGGTAATTCCAAGCCCTGATTTATAGACCCAGTCACAGCCGAAGATTATTAAGCGCGTTCAGGCTATCCGGACGATGTAAGTGCCACATGCGGACATGGTTCCGTCACTTATAAATGCAATTCGTGGACATGAGAAACTCAGCTCACACCAACCGTCAGAAAGACACCTAACTTGCCAATCACAGTAACAGACTCACAAAACATGCGTTGCCCAATTATTGTGCCTAACCTCACAAACACACGTCATTGGACACCGAGTCAGTGAGATGTGCTTGTGAGTTCAAGCACAGTCAATTTTTTTGGGTGTGCATAATTAAGCCATGTTTTGTGAGTAAAGCACCGTGTTTGATGCTCGGTTAGTCACGTTTGGCAGGCGGTGAGCAGTGTTTGTGAGTCAGTAAACTGGGATATCCAGTCCATGTGCTGTGTTTGTGAGTGAAGTTTCTTTGTTCGTATGTGAGGCAGCTTCGTTGTCCGACTAGCCTGGCATTGTAGAAATTCCTGGACATTGGTAAACATTGAATACATCAGTCTGTTCGTGTTTGGGTAGTTGATTTTTTAGCTTTTGCCCACTTTATTTATAACTCAAGATTTATGAGTGCATCACTCACGGTGTAAACTCACATCAAAATTATCTTGGTCAATTTATGGGTTTCAATGATGAATGTTTGTTTTTTCAAGACAGTTTAGTTTATGAGAACAAACAAATTTAATATGCAGGACTCCCAAAAATACAACTGCATTGCCCTGTCTAGAGTGTCTTAATCATCCTGTTTTCTCAGATTTATTGTTGACAAAATCAATTTAATCTTGTTTCAATTTCTTTCAGCAACTTACTATGGAAATCCTAGGTTGTACTATGGACAGCCTTGGACGATCCCTAAATCGTCTTTCGTGATACTGGACCGCAGCTTACCAACAGGTGTCGTTAGTAAATTTTACCTCTATGCTGCCGCTCCCAACACTCCTGTTGTGCTGCAGGTAAGTTTGTATGAAACGGACTTATTTCTTGAAGGACCTCAAGTCGTTCGTGGAAAAAAGATAAATGTACAATAATTGTTTAATGTAGTCATAACTCTTGTTATTTGCGTATAATGGTAAAATCTCATCAGTTTCAGACAAAAATAATTATTGCAAAAATTGCACTTTGCTCAATTTTCTAGTTCTATTATCATTGTTTTCAAAACATTTTCTGTTGGTAGCTATGGTACAGAACTTGAAAGTGACAAACCATTATTTTGGTAACCATAGCGTTCATGAAAAATGAGAAAATACAATTTCACTTATCCACTATAGTGTGGCCTAAAATGGACAGATTTCATCACATTGAAGAGGGTTTGTTCAAACTTCTTTTGTTTTTTATAAAAACAAAATTAGAATTTGTTCTTCAAATCAAAAGTTTGACACGTTTTTATTAATTAGCACAGCCGCAGAAACCACTTTCGCATTATATCCAGGTTCTCTTGTTCTCCATTGCATATATTCACTACTTGGAACTAACCTAGAGGTGTAAGAGACACAGTCTTTCGCCTCGTTTTGGCATCATTTTTCAAACCAAATGGCAAAATTCTTATGTGCGGGTATCTGGGATTGAGCGTAAGTTGTAAGAACAGAAAAGTGAAAGCGGTTGACATTTTTGGACCTTGTTCATTATGCCTGACCTCCAGTTTGAAGAACAGTGCTGTTTTTTTATTAATTTTAGTTTAAATTTATAAAAATGGTTCAAAATGATTTTTACAGTTGTATTAAAGTAAAATAAGGAAATCAACCAAAAATGCTTCGGATCATTATGTCCCTTTTGTTGTCCATGAATGCAGATTAGTGATACATAAATGCAAATTATTGATACTTAAATCTCTACTGGAAAACAAGTTTCTGACTGTCTCTACTTAGTGTGATGTCAACAACTTTTGATTGATAGCGCCACCTGTGCGTTGGCAATTATGAGCTGGATGTCTAGCAAATCACCAAATTTGGCATGCCTATTTAGTTATGATTGACACTGCTCGGGGTGACATTGCCCTTATGTAATAGTAACCCAGTTATTACATTGTTTCAGGTATGGCGTCCAGAGGGAGGAAAGTTTACTTTGGTAGGGGAGCATGAATTTTCAGCATTTGCCCCTGGACCTTATCAGGTGAGTCATAGGAATGTTATCAAATCTCACCTGTCCTCATTTTGGAACATGAAATTTGGTCTTCAGAAAAAAACACAAATTATGGGTGGTTGTTCCTGTAAGAAGTGATGCATTAAAAACGGGTGGTATTTTTTGACCTGTTAATGTTGACAGGTTGGTTATTTCAGCTGTCAAAACTCAAAAAAAAAAATGCAATTGGCATATTCACCTCTTTCACGAACGCGGGGCGCTGCTGTCGTGTTGATCGAAAACGAGGTGCCTTGACAAACATGGCATCGTCTTGCAAGGTGGTGTGGTCAAAAGACTTATCAACGTTACCAAAAATCAAGTTGTCTGATGTTGAATCGATCTTCAAAAAACATACCAATACTTACGGCAACTAGACTTTTACCCTCCTCAGCCATTCCTTAGTAGTTTTCCCTCTTTTGAAAAAGTGTGGAAGTCAGGGATATACCCAGGCTTTTAGTCTTGAAAAACCCTGCTCGCCTGCTGGGCGAGTGCCGGAGCCAGAAAATCTACTCGCCAAGCCCGAAGTTCGGTCACCCGGCCGTTGGCGTCAGTCACCACAAACTTGCTGCTAATTTAAATAAAAATCATCGTTTCGTGCACTGATGTCACCATCTATTAGGGCTACCGTATTCGCTCTAATAAGCCCTCAGGGGGACTCTTTTTGTAGCCTACTGCAGTTAAAACCTGGTCTCCGAAATGGGTGAAATCGGAAGCTAGGATTCATCAAATTTACGCGCTGTGACGTATGTGTAACCTATGACAGGCTAGCTACAAAACTGTGGTGCATTGCTATCTAACTCTGTTGTTAAATTACGATCTTTTTAAAATTAATGTGCTGAAATCCCAGGGCGAAAACTTGCCGACTGATGCGTCGCTGCTTCGCGATCGTCGATAGGACAACTTGAATTCTTGAGTAAAAATAGTTTTGACTCAAATTACCTGAAATCCTCCCAAATAGCCTTTCCTAAAATTCTTAAGTTCCTGTGGACTCGGAGTTGGGATTAACCGCAGATTAAGTCAAAATCTGCGCTAGATCGCACCCCGCAACGAGAAAAATCTGGACGAACACATATGTTGTTGTCACGTGACGTTTGTGTTGAAGTGAGTCAGCTGGTGTGCACCGAGTGAGCGAGCGCCTGCGTGTCATCAGTGTTCATTTGCCAGAGTAGCAGGCCCAATGAGCTGTATATGTAGTATATTTATCGCATTGAGCAGGCCCACATGTTATATGTGGGCCCTAGCGCGCGCTTCTTTGCCAAGTTTCGATTCGCGGTTTTTATAACTTTACGTGTACAAAGCAATCTGGATTCCTGTTATGGGAGAAGATCTGTACGGGAAAGATACAATACCAATCCCGTTGACCAGTACGCTGCGTCTGTTCTGAAGGGCCAGAACATATAGTGTGACACTTTCCTCGCAAGATCAGCAAATCTTTTTCGTTCTTTTTGAAGCCCTGCGAAACGGTTTGAAGTGTACAGCCACGGCTAAATACCGACATAGCGGCGAGACTCGTGGTCTACTAGAAATTCTGCGCACAATGATTTTTCAGGACTGTCGGGTATTATTGATAAATTGAATACATTACTGTTGAATTTTAGAACTGTGAGGTATGAGACATTTTCGCACAAATATACACACATTCATGGACTTGGCGCTTATTTTAGCGAAGTCTGAAAACGAGTGGGGACGCTAATGGGGGCATGGGCGCTTATTAGGACGAATGTTATGAAAATAATTTTGGCTAAAATGACATTGTACATTACAATAAGAAATCAGTTCCAAGAAATATGGTATTTCATTTGCTATGAGCACATGGACCGGTCTTCCACCTTTCTCCCCTTTTCTTCGTTTCGGACTTGTCCACAAATTCTTTGTGTACGACCACACACTCTGTTTTTTTGACGAATTGCGTAACGGGTGACATGTACTAAATCGGTAGGGTCGCACTGCGCCGATGTTTTTTACTGCCGGAGCATCGACACGATGACCAAACTGAACCTTAAACTCATGATAAAAACAGCTCAAGGAGGAGGAAAATTATTCATATTCATCTGGGAAACGATATATAGTGCTTTTGCGCTCTGAAATTTGCTCGCCACCGGGCGACCGGCAAGTCAACTTCTACTCGCCCAGCACCATTTTTGCTCGCATTGGCGACTGAGCGAGTGGCTAAGTATATCCCTGGGAAGGATACCGACGAGTTATTACTGGAATTGGTACGTTCAGGCACTGCACAGTACACCATGGCCAGCTGATGATCACTCATGAGGGTTTATCATTGTGCCTCATTTTCGATCAGTATTTACAATGCCCTTGTTTCATCATTCCAGACTCTGTTCTAGTTCTCATTGGGAAATATTTTTCAGATAACTCCAACTTCCACTATCGTCACAAAATCAGGTGACAAGCTGGGCTATACATCCAAGTCAGACATCGCGACTATCGCCCGATTCTCACCTGGACAGGGACTCGGCAACAACGTTATGACGTACACATACCCTACTTCAACGCTGCCATCTGTAGGCCAGTCGTTTCCGTTCACGGGCTGGAGCTACAATTATTTGATATCTCTCGGCGTGGCTGTTTTTGCAAGTGAGGACTCTTTTTTACATTGCAGGCTTGTTTTCTTAATTTTTTTTGGTAATGATTTAGATGTAATGATGCTAATAAGAGGTTGTTCTACAACCTTTGTGGAACAATATTCTCTGCAAATATACATTTATGTTACTTTGTTCAACAGGCAGTGTCCAGCCAGAAACTCCGACAACCAGTGCCATTACTACACCAGTGCCATCTGGCGAGTGGAAGCCACCTGCTGGAGGTTTGTGAAACTTAAAATGTTGAATTTCATGCAGATGGCATGTGTGCATTTCAGTACTTGAACGACAAAGTCTCTAAGCATCATTCACAAGGTTGTAATTATATTAAGTATCCATAATTATATTAAGTATCCATGGCAACTGTCAACACATAACAAATCACCCAGAGTTTCTTTTACAAATCATGTTTTTGTTACTTTAAGTTCTTGTAATGGATTTTGGTTACCTGTTGTTAAAACTCCTCTTTTAGCGTGGTACACAAATTTGTTATTCCTGGCCATATTTGCATGCCTGGGTATATGTCCAACCCCTGGTATAATCTTGCCATTTTTTGTTTTCCCTGTGTGAAGTACATATTCAGTTCGCTTAATTCATGTCGTATCAAATTGACATTGTCACTCGGTTGTGCCTTATCTCTTGGAGTTGTGCTTCCTCGATAACAGATCCCGGCAGCATACATTTACAAGCACACGTCAGTTGAAGCATTTTTGTGCATTCAAGATTAGCTGTCACTGACTGTTCCTTGTGTCGCGTCATTCAGACACGAATGTCCAATACAAGCACAAACACATTTTTCAAAAGAACCCATGCGCAACCCCATCAGCTTACAATTGTATGGTAATTAAAGTTTTGCGTATACCATAAGACTTATGGTGAAGAAAGTCTTTTACTGCAGATCAAGTTTTAAATTCTTGTAACCTCCCAAATTCATCGCAATGCATTAGTTGTTCTTTGCTTTACTTTCAGTTCATTATGCTGGAAACATCCTGCGGTCAGGCTCGACTTGGAACCAACCACGAGGCACCTACCTGTTTAATCGAATCTCCATACCCATGGGAACTGTAGACGGTGTGTACGTGTCCCTCACGACGGGCGGTCATGCCGTTTGGGTTCAACTATGGCAGAGGTCAAGCGGGACAACTTTCGTGCTCAAAGAGTCCCAGTTCTTTGCCGCTCAGACCGCCGGCAACTTCAAGGTAACACAAGCCTAGCTGAGAACACGGTTTGACTAGGTAGATTAAATGGTTGTTGTAGCTTTTGGTATAAATGAGGAAAACAACGTATTAGATGAAGATCGGTTGGAAGTTCATAGAGCTTAATCTTGCATGGCTTGACATTTTTTGCTAATGCCTTGCAGTGTTTGTGTCACCGCTGCCAACTCTCGATTGCTCAGTTATAATAATTTTTGAAGGACTGACCAATAAAATACCTGCTTAGTATGTGATTTTGTATTTTGGGATATATCACCTGTTTTCGAAATCAAATGTTAAAATGTTGAGATCTAAATTACGGATATGAGTATTCAGGGGAATTACGCTTCCATTTCAAAACCGAGAAAAAGGATCATGCTGACTTCAGCATCCCAGGCCATATACAACATTGGTATGAGGAATTACAGCGAGATGTCGAGATTTCTTGATGATGTGAGAAGTCAAATGAACCATGCCGACAGCAAAAACCAAAAAACATTGATCTGATGAGATGAGTTTTTACGTAATGTTGCTTTTTTAGTTAATACGATTTGAAATAGAAAATTTTCGTTTTGGGTTGTATCACACCCTCGTTCAATTAAAGTTCAATCTTTATGCAAGTGGTGGAAATCACACAAGTTTTCCATTTGCAATATACAGAATTTTAACATACAGGCAACAGATCCTGTGGTTAGTGGGTTGGCCACCCTGCTTTATGGATTTGAAATCAGAAGATTGCCGTCTGAAAGAAATTTACAAATGCTGTTTCAGCAAAAGCATTCACTTCCTGCTTAGCCACTTGCGTAATCTACGCAGCCAGCTAACTTTGGATTTTGATGTATTTTCTCCATGGTCTTGTTACGACGTTGTGTGTCTATTTCAACTTTTTGTTGTTTTATTTCAGAATTGCAGTAGGTATATTGTTACCACCGACGGTAATTTTATGTAACACTTATAGTTTTGTGTTTTACACGTTTTTTGCTGTTGGAGGGAAGTTCATTGAGTTCATCAGAAGTGAAGGAATTTTGCTAAAGATTGATAATTTAATAAGGAAATTAAAATTTTATGTAGGTTGTGTTCAGTCGGCCTGTAGAGATCAAAGATGGTTCCTACAAACTGGCGTTTACCACCGACAGTGACGTCGGAATTGTTGCCCGCAACAACCCTCCTGCTGGCGAATCGGCCGACGAGGTCTACAAGTACGAATTCGCGGGGTCCAACTTTCCTATCAATCTCGGCGAATCACACACCTTCAACTACAACTTTGGCGACAGTAGCTTCCAGTTCTCTATTGGCATAGCTATTGTCAAGTGTGAGTTACTTACTCTGTTGTTTAATATAATTGTTTATGGCTGTTTTAAACTCACTTTCCACAAAATGTATAACTTTTGACTTAGACCTCCTGCCGTTATGAAAATGGTCTCAACTTTTTTTTGCTCGTACTGTAAGTGATTCCTGGGTTTGAAACCATGACAACTGGCACGTCTTTTGTATTGATTGAGACTTGGTTCAACAATTTAGCTGTAATTGTCACAGCTGGTCATTCTATGTATTGAGCGTAGACTCAAACAATTATGAAATGTCCTTTCTCTGTGCAGAAATCACCAGCACCACCAATTTAACTAATAGAGCGAACTGAGGCCCGCTTCAGTGTTATCTAGTTCCACTTTGTTGTCTCTGACCTCATTGGTGAGAGATAATGCTTTATTTCACCGGCTTTATTTTCTGATTGACAGCCGGTGCCTCTGTTCCGCCTAGTTTGACGACAACTGTACCGTTGACAACCACGCAATCAGTAGAGGGCACCACCGTAGAGTTTACATGGTCTCCGCCAACTGGAGGTAAACTTTATTCCATGTATGGAAGTAAGGAGTGTTCAAGTAAACTATAATGGCAGCTTGAACAATGCCAATTAACAGGGCAGGCCCTGCTGAAGATATCTTGGATTTGTCTGTGCAAAATGTTAATGTATATGTGCATGATTCAACATCTGTTCAAAAGATCTGTCAGCAAAACTTTTATTTCGATTTAAATATGATGGAAGCTGTAATGAATACTGACTAAGAGAGTGAAAGCCTCAAGTTTGATGATGTATCACTAGTGACTGCTTTTTGCACCATTTTAATGGAAGCTAGGTTTTCATTTCTGTATGAAATTCTAGAAAGTGGGCCATAGATTTCACCCAGTTCATTGCGTTACAAACAAATGATTGCTGTGTAAAAAATTAGAAAGTTAACAAGATTCATCATTTCATCTTCCAGCGACATACATTGGGAATCCCCCAAGACCTGGCTCTATATCCTGGTCATCACAAAGAGCCACTTACTTGCTCAGACAGGTGCCCCTCACAAGTGGCTATGTCGATCGGTTCTATTTTTCTGCCATCGGTCCGACCTCTCTGTTCTTTCAAATATGGACACCTGTACAGGGGGATTTTTTCAAAATGGTGGCATCCAAGCAGTTTTCAACCTCCACCAGAGGAGAATATCAGGTGAATTATGACTTTCTCTGCCTTGGTCACTTGAGAACTTTTGCCATCAACCATTGAATGTTGTGCTTGTGATTCTTGCTTGAAGTGAGAAAATGTGGTTAAGGCCTGTCATCTGTGGATAAGCCTGAAAATTACCTTTGTCAGCAATGACTGCTAGTGGAATGTTTATTGACAGTGCAACGCTAGTCGTGAATATTAGTCAAACTTAAACTTCATGGAGGAAAAGGAGAACCTAAACTGAAAAGCGTGAAAAAGAAAACCCTGACACAAGAAGTAAATTCGGACTTAATTCTGATACCCCTGCTGTGTACTGACATTTGTATTATGTGTTCGTCTCCTATCACAGGTGAAGTTTGACCAGCCCATCGCGGTGACTGCAAACGACCGTTTCAGTTTTACTATTACTGTCGACAAGGGTGATGTAGCACGACGTATTCCGGCGCAGGGTGAATCGGCAGATGTCATATACACCCGAACGTTCACAGGGAATCAATATCCAAGTGTTGGACAGACATATGGCTTCTTCTATTCCTTCACAGAGTCTGTCTACAAGTACTCGGTTGGCGTAGCTATCAGACCAGGTCTGTCTTCATGAACATTATATTCAGTACGATTTTTAGGTCAAAGTATAAGCTAATAGTTTTATACCGTCCTGTATTTCGCCCTGTTTGACTGCTCGCTAAAAACAAAAATTGAATAAGACCTTTTGCTCTCATGAAATTGGTCTAACTGATTCTTTAGAGTGATAGGATTATTTCCCGGTAACGAATATTCAGGGCATGAAATTCCCCTATTTTGAGAGGACTTACTTTTTTTGGTTTCGATTTCCTTTCATTTGATTTCCAGTTTCCTCTATTTTCGTTTCTTTTTATCATTATTTTGATGTGGGACGAGGATTGGTTGAAATGAACAAAATAAAGTTTAGTGTCATTTTTTAAGATTTTCATCAATGCACGTGGATTATACATGTAGTGACCCCTAGTGTCCAATATTGTAACCATTGTGATCTTCAGTTTATGGCTTCCTTCTTGCAGAGTTTTATGTGGGAAACCTTGCTGCTCCTGGTGTTTCCTGGGACGGTAGTACTACGGCTTCCTACATATTCAACGACCTTGACCTTCCTCGTGGATTGGTCGACAGCGTGTATGCCTATTTCACGCTCACTCAGCGTCCCACTCGACTGCAAATATGGCTGCCGAAGCCAAACGGATTATTCACCCTTCTGCATGAGAAGTACTTCATAGCAGCCTCTGTTGGTGTACATAAAGTATGTTGAAAGTTTCAGTTACTTTACGACGTCTTGACTTGTTCAATCTTGCAGACGGTATATTTAACAGAGCAAGACCGGTTTTATAAATAACCACAATACTGTTTGTTGGATAACTCCATTTTGCCAACTCATTTTTGGATGACCAGGTCTGTTGGCCGATGACTACAGTTAACTTTGAGCTTTTAACCATAAGAAGAGTTGACATGTTTTTATGTCCCCCACTACAGGGAACAGAAGTAGAAGATAAGTTATTGATAATGGCTTCTGTTTAACATTGAATTAGTTATCGACTGTGTCATATTTTGTTCCATGAGTAACCCTGCAATTGAATTGTTATCATAAGGCTCTATGTCTTGTTCTTGTCTACATTTGCTTATATTTTTTACACTGTACTGTATAGATTAACTTCAACTCGCCAGTTTTGCTCACGGGCTCCGAGAAGTTTGGCTTCACCACAGATGTGTCTGCGGCAGCCATTGCTCGTAGGTCTCCAACCACTGGTCAAGCAGGAGACGTGCTGTACAAGTACAAGATATTTCAGTTCAAGTACCCTTCTGTTGGTAGAGACTACCCCTTGCAGCTCTCTCAGCCTGACTCACAGTTTTCGTACTCCGTAGGGCTGACCATTCACCCTGGTATAATTCTTTTAATATCATTAAAATTACCTTTTTAGCGTCGGATTAGTTTTATTTATGTAGGGGAATTGTTGTCTTATTTAGCACACAACATAGTCGATATGCGAAATTTTGTTTTGTCAGATATCTTAAAAAATAAAACGAAGACATATAGCATATTACTTGCATAGCGTGTAAATGTCATTAAACATTTGGTATTGTTTCCACTATTTGAAGCTGGGTAATCAGCCTTTGTTGAATGGAAAATGATAATTTCGGCTATGCAATTTTTTGTGGAATTTAGTGGAGACTTCTTCATGCAGCGCTTCATCATTTGTGTAATTTCAAATGTTGTATAACTTAAATATGACATGCATTTAAGATGCTGGTACTCATTTTTTGAAAAATTAAACAAAAAATGTAATATCTGCTGTATGGTAATGTTTCGTAAATCCTAACTTCAATGGAATTTTGTTATTTTAGATGTATTAGGCTAACCAAGTAGTCCTAGCAAAGCCTTAGCAATATATATTTAGTCATGTAAATGTAGGCTTGTCAAATAATAGGCGAAGTTGACTTTTCGTGATATATTGCGTCACCGTGAGATCCCTGAACAGACGACAAAAGATTAATAACAGTTGTGTTGAATAGGGGTTTGAATAGAACACCATTGCGTTTGGTTGTTATTCGCTACTGTTCGAATTAAATGGTTATTCTCGCGGTGACATAGACAAAAGCAAGCCAATATGCCAATCAGTTTGTTACATTTGGCAATTGATGGGAAAGTGATCTGAGCGATGCTTTTAACATACTGTAGGAACCAATTTTTTTGTTGTTGGCATTCAAGATAGGCTTTAATTTAGTCAATGTATATCATAACTTAGTTTACATTATTTTATCTGTCTTCAGGTGAAACGTCTGCCAAACCACAGACAGTACCACCAACCCAACCATTGTCAACAACCACAGTGGCACCCCCTCCTGTGACAACAGCAAAATCGGGGTGGACTGCACCTTCAGGATGTGAGTGCGCCCTTCTATGAATTTCAAGAATGTGACTCTAAATGTCAGGTGTATGAGAGGTTTTTATCTGCCACAGGTTGTGTTTTCGGCATTTTTAAAGCATGCGTTTTCTCCCAGTTAATTTTTAGTGAAATAGTATGGAAAAAAGTATCGATGATGTGTAAGTTTTGATCCTGAAGTGAATTTACGAGAAAGGCTAACCATTATGCAATGTATTGTTAAGTAATGTGCATTTTTCTTAAATTGAAAATTGATTTTTTAACTAGCCCTGTGGTGAAATTGTAAGTCTGTGTCCCTTTGTTTTTTTTTCACTTTTCAAGTTTTGTTGTAATTATTTTGTTTTTGTTTCTTGTGTCTTTATCAAATTATGCATTACATGTTAAGTGTGATAATTAGGACATGTGTGTGACTTGGTGAGCGTGGACTTGTGTCTACTAACTTTATTTATATGAATTTTAAAAGAAGGCAAATAGAACCTCTTCACAAAGGCAACCTGTCTGCTGTCTTAGGTGAAATTTACTTAAGACCAGATTCTATAATTCCGGCCCAGTGTGTACAAGTACTGTTTGGGAACAGAGCCTACTCACAACTTTGACCTTTGGGATGTAAGCTTCTCATGGTAAAAAGACAGATTTGCCTTCTTATTTTATTTTGGATGGTAAGGAGGCAGGTTAGGGTTTTCATAAGAGTTCATGGGTGAAGTTGTTTTCAGATAGTGCATAAACCTCCGGATCCACCTTCAAATTGCATGATTTTGTTAATGCTACGATCATTTTGGATATCTGTGTTGTTGCATATTAAAATAGGTGTCACGTGTAATGTGCTGTTGCACGCACACTGGTTTATTTCGAAGTTGACATTAACTGTTTCACCTGTAACCTAATAGTAGTGCCACAAACCTCCTCATAAACAAATATGTGCATTTGCTCTAACGACACTGTTGAACTGAAAATTGCCAATCAAGAATTAAAGAGGCTGCAGATGCCAAGATGGTGATGACAGAGGGAGGATATCGTGGCATTTGAGGAGCGTGTGTGGATGCAAAATTGGACTTAAATTTTTGCTCCCCAATATCCGTACCATGCCTGTGATTGTACAGAAAATTGTGTCACATGTTGGTGTATGTGCTTTTAGTGACATTTGCTGGCAATATACCCCGTTCAGGCTCGGACTGGGCATTGTCCACCATGGGGTCATTCATACTGTCTTCAGTCAACTTGCCAGCTGGACGACTGGACAGTGTGTATGCCTACTATGCACTGACCATGCGGCCTTCATTCATTCAGCTATGGAGATGGGCTGGAGGCAATTCGTACAAGCTCCTTGTTAGCAAGTATTACTTTGCCACCAAAGTTGGAGAACAGAGGGTAAGTTTAGTTGTAGCTGGTAGGATACTACATTCTGATCAGAACTTTTGTGAATTTTAGAGAGCATGTTTTGCAGTCATGAAATGTGAACAACTTTTGCTTAGTGAGGTTATAGCATTCATTTGGGGAATTCATTTTGCCAGTCATAGTTGCCATCTAGTCTGCTGAAAAATCTGGTTCTTTGTAGAAACTGTTCTGATGAGTGCACACTCAGCTTAAGTGCAGAAAAATGCACTGGAACAAAATTCTTGCTTTTGGCTGCCAGTCAATCACAGAAATCAAGGCCAGTGACTTTATGAGTTAAACATATTTAAAATACTTTCCTTGTGGGGTTTACCGCTGCAACCACTGAAGTCACGAGTTCGAATTTGTGTTGGGGTGTAATCTGATAAACAGGTTTCTCACCGTTGTGCCTTAAGATAGTGGACCTTGCAAACTAATTCCTTATCCTTGCGATATCTTAGTCAAATTAGTTAGAAACATAGTGTAAAGCGACAATAGAAGTACGAAGTAGGTTGAATATTGCCAGGTGTTTTTAAGAGTATGATTAATTTTGTGGCGAAAATGATTCGCCGCAAATCACTCAACTGTGTCCAATGAGTATCGTAATATGGTGCTGGGGAATAACACTGCATGATGCTGGCTATGTGAGCCTGCGAGGTATGTCATTAGTGCAAGGGTCACGTATTTGCAGATTTTTTTGTTCTCACATTTTTAAGTCTATGTTATGTTAAAATTTTAGTAATTGTTTAGTTTCAGGTTTAGATTAACATACAATTAGTTGGGAGCTTGCAAACACATCTTTAAGGGCTATAATTAAGTATTGGGGATATTCTAATAAGTCAAACCATTTGCTCTTTGAATAATGAAAACCTGATTGTAAATTAGTTTCTGTTCACTGTCTCTAGTGGAAGACTTCAAATTGAGAAATGAGATTAGCGGTTGTGAGTTACGTGTCATTTCCACAGCACTGTCACTTAAATGAGCTTGCTATACATTTTTTTTCAGATTTACTTCGACTCTAAAATAACTCTTGATGGAACTGAAAAGATCGGCTTTACTCCCGATGTCACCCAGTGTGCCATTGCTCGTGTGTCTCCCCCTAGTGGCCAGTCTCCAGACCGGGTTGACAAATACTTGTTCACGGGCACGAACTACCCGGCAGTAGGAAGTAGTTATGCAGTGGCGTACTCTGCTGGAGACTCCAGTTATATTTACTCAATTGGAGTCGCAGTGGACACATGTAAGTCCGTCTGACACCAGTGCATTCCTTATTGTGTAGCTTGAACTGCCCTAACTGGTCTACTTTTCAAAGCATTGTCTGCTGTCCCTGTTGACAATCTTTTTCACACTGTAAATTGGCTAAGTTTCAAAACAAAAAGTCTTAACTATTTTCTATTAATTTACTGTAAATTTTTATTCCCTGCCGGCTTTATTCTGGGATTGGATGAAATTTGTTAGTTTTTGTGAAGACTGTTGTGCGCATCTTATAGAACTGGACCTATCCTGAAGATAAGTAAAATTCAAATCCAATAACCAAATGAACTGGAGCTGTTTTCATAGACAGTACAAGTTCATGTACAAGAATCATGTGTGCCCTCTACATTAATGTACAAGTAGATGGCCCCACTTCTGAGGCTCGAAATGAAGTTTTGCTGATGTCATTTTAACAAGAATATTCATTTAAAGTAATTTTTAAAGCTGTTGTATCAAAAGCATTTTCATCTTTGGTGAATAAATGAACCTAGGAATATTTTTTTACGGAGATGTGGTCTGTTGTTAAAAAGTCTCCTCATTGTTCTATTTCAGCACCAGATGTCGCTACAACAAAGCCGGTTCCATCAACAGTAAAGACCACAGCAGGAAGTGTTGTTACAACAGATTCCTTTGTCTGGAACCCACCTACAGGATGTAAGTTGTTGATTTCTGTGAGGCTTTTGATGCCATTTGCTGTCATATGACCAATGTGCATTCCATTCTTGGTGATAGCATGGGTTTAAAAGTATGGACCAATGCTTATTGCTTATTTTGAAACTTTGCTTTTGTTAGGTTGTAAGTCATTGACTTCTGTAAAGCTTTTGATTAGGTATACCTTAGTTGTGTTCTCAAAATGCTGTCTGCTGTCAGGTAACCATCATACGTTCTGTTCTTAATGACAGCATCTGTTTAAAAGTATGGGTGGCCTTATAACTTGGTGATTTATATCTGGCATACATGTAACAATGAGATGAATTTTTTGCCTGTATATGTATGTGGTGTGCATATTTGAAATCACAATGTGGATTTCAGTGTAAAAATAATATAAGTTCCTTCCGATTAGGTATACCTTTGTTGTGTTCTCAAAATGCTGTCTGCTGTCAGGTATCCATCATACGTTCTGTTCTTAATGACAGCATCTGTTTAAAAGTATGGGTGGCCTTATAGCTTTGTGATTTACATCTGGCATACACGCAACAATGAGATGAATTTTTTGCCTGAATCTGTATGTGGTGTGCGTATCCGAAGTCACAATGTGGATTTCAGTATAAAAATGTAAGCTGCTTTATTAGCAATAAATCTACCTCTGTCAAAATGCAATAATATTGATTTAAGCTACGTTCTTCTATAAACCAATCTTGTCTCGGCCTTTACTTAGAAATGATTTCTGCTGTATACTCCTACACACTGTTTTATTTAAACATTGATAATATATACCTGTATCCTGACAGTAGTCCTTTATTTGAGTATCTTGTTAATAAGGATCTGTGTACTATTTTTTTATTTTTTCCTTTTTGTCACTGTGTGGCATTTAAGTTATCAAGATGCTTTAAATATCTGCCATAACCATCGGTGATTTGTTTACTTTGAGTTTCACACAACAATATGGCGCCAGGTGAGCCGCATGATTTCATGGCTATTTGAAGTAGAATGTCTGATCTCTATCTATGGCTCCAATCACAAAGAATACCATTGGAGAATTGAAGGGGTTGCAGATACGAACATTGAGGTGAAAGAGGGAGGGCATCTAGATGGTATCCGGGGATGGCACGTGTAGGTGCAAAGTTTGACTTGAATGTGTACCCCCCACGGTTTCAGTACTATGCCCATGATTGCGTAGTAAATGGTTTTGTGGATTTGCCTGTTCATTTGTTTAATTTCAGTGACATTTGCTGGTAATGTGCCCCGTCCAGGCTCGGACTGGCAATTGTCCACGATGGGGTCATTCATATTGTCTTCAGTCAACCTGCCAGCTGGTCGACTGGACAGTGTGTTTGCCTACTATTCACTAACCATGCGACCTTCATTCATTCAACTGTGGAGATGGGCTGGAGGCAATTCATACAAGCTCCTTGTTAGCAAGTATTACTTTGCCACCAAAGTTGGAGAACAAAGGGTAAGTTTTCCAGTATTCCATCTGATCTCGTTTAAAATCAGAGCTACTTTAGAATATATTACTCCTGAGAAGTTCAGAGGATATGTTTGGCTTAGTCATGAAAGATGAAAGCTTTTGCACAGTGTCAGGTTATAACATTGCTGATTTAACCCCTGCCGTTCTAAGTTTCCGTCAAGTCCATTAAAAAACATGTTTCTTTGAAGCAGCTTTCCTTAAAGGGATACAATTGGTTTTAGGGCAGAAAAAATTTTATTAACAAGTCCTTTGTGTTTTTGTGTTTTACTACAAATGGCCAATTCTTGCTGTTGGCTGCCAGTCAGTCGCAGAAAATAGAGACTGGTGATGTGAGTTAAATATACCTAAAATATTTCCCAAGTGGGGCTTAGATTTTGTAGTGGAGCATGGTATGGAGACTGTTTGAATTCTTCTTGGGGCTGATCTTATCATTAATTTTCTCTCTAATGTGTCTTTTTAAGAAATGTTGAGGATATTCTAGCAAATCAAAGTAAGAACGTTCATGCATGTAAAACCATCACAGAACACTTTTAATCTGACAATAATAGAAACCTGATTGTAAACTGATTCTAGTAAAAAACCTTGTAATGTGCACAACTTTAGAAATGCGAATAGCCATTGATAGTTTTACATCATTTCCAAGACGATGATGCTTAAATCAGCCTGCCACACTTTTTCAGATTTACTTTGACTCTAAGATAACTCTTGACGGAACAGAAAAGATCGGCTTTACACCCGACGTGTCCCAGTGTGCCATTGCTCGTGTGTCTCCCCCTAGTGGTCGGTCTCCAGACCGGATTGACAAGTATGAGTTCACTGGCACCAACTACCCGGCAACAGGAAGTAGTTATGCAGTGGCATACTCTGCTGGAGACTCCAGTTATATTTACTCAATTGGTGTTGCAGTGGACACATGTGAGTATTCCAGTGACACAAGTACTTCCTAATTACCCGTATGTTGATTCTCAGTTCTGTTAGTTTTCAGGAAACATTTTGAAAAATATTTACATGGTTTGGAAATTGGCAACCTTCAGTGCAAAAAATTGACTAATTTTGCTGTGGCTTACTGTTTGCTATTTCCTGCCGGGTTTCATTCTTAGTTTTGACGAAGTTTGCTAACTCCTTTGTCGAAGACTACTTCATGTTTCTAATAGTACTGGACATATGTTAAAAATATCTGAAATTTAGTGCAACTAACAGTTGAACGAGAACTGCCTTTGTTTGCACTGCTGGTATGGGAATCGTGCATGCTAAATAACACCTAAGAGGATGCACAGATACACTGGCATTAGTCAATATTTGATGAAATTTAGAATCAGTTGACTTGCTGAAACACATTAAATGCAAAGGTTACATCTTTGGTTGCCAGTTGAGCCAAGATGAAGTTCTACGGAGATGAGATAAGAAAGTTTTATTTCAGCACCAGATGTCGCTACAACAACAGTAAAGACCACTGCAGGAAGTGATGTTACAACAGATTCCTTTGTCTGGAACCCCCCTCCAGGATGTAAGTCGTTTACTAATCTGTAAGGCTTTTGATTAGGTATACCTTTGTTGTGTGCTCAAAATCCTGTCTGCTGTCAGGAATCCATCATACGTTCTGTTCTTAATGACAGCATCTGTTTAAAAGTAGGGGTGGCCTTGTAGCTTTGTGATTTACATCTGGCATGCATGTAACAATGAGATGAATTTTATGCCTGAATCTGTATGTGGTGTGCGTATACGAAGTCACAATGTGGATTTCAGTATAAAAATGTAAGCTCCTTTATTAGCAATAACTCCACCTCTGTCAAAATGCAATTATTGATTTAAGCTACGTTCTGTTATGAAATCAATCTTGTCTCTGCCCTTACTTAGAAATGATTTCTGCTGTATACTCCTGCACACTGTTTTTATTTAAACATTGATAATATATACCTGTATTCTGACAGTAATCCTTTATTTGAGTATTCTGTTAATGAGGGTCTGTGTACTATTTTTGTTTTATTTTTTCCGACTGTGTTTGCATTTAAGTTATCAAGATATTTGTCCACAACCATCGGTGGTTGATTTACAGTGAGTTTCACACAATATGTCACCAGGTGAGCCGCATACTTTTGTGGCTATTTGAAGTAGAACGTCTGATCTCTCTATCTATGGCTCTAATCACAAAGAATACTACAATTGGAGAATTCAAGGGGTTGCAGATAATTTATGAACTTTGTGGTGAAAGGGAGTGCATGTAGATGGTATCTGGATGGCACTTGTTGGTGCAAAGTTTGTTTTGAATCTGTGCCCCACAGTTTCAGTACTGTGCCCTTGATTGTGTAGAAAATGGTTTTATGGATTCACAATATGTTTAATTTCAGTGATGTTTGCTGGTAATGTGCCCCGTCCAGGCTCAGACTGGCAATTGTCCGCCATGGGGTCATTCATATTGTCTTCAGTCAACCTGCCAGCTGGTCGACTGGACAGTGTGTTTGCCTACTATTCACTAACCATGCGACCTTCATTCATTCAACTGTGGAGATGGGCTGGAGGCAATTCATACAAGCTCCTTGTTAGCAAGTATTACTTTGCCACCAAAGTTGGAGAACAGAGGGTAAGTTTTCCAGTATTTCATCTGGTATAAAAACAGAGCTAGTTCAGAATTTCTTCTGAGAAATTTGGCGTAGTCATGAAAGGTGAAAAACTTGCACAGTGTTAGGGTTATAACATTGCTGATGTAACCCTGGCGTTGTAAGTTTGCGTCAAGTGCAATAAAAAGCATGACGTAATTACTTTCAAGTAGCTTTCCTTAAAGGGATGCAATTTGTTTTAGGGAAGAAAAAGATTTTTAAAAATCCTTTGTGTTTTTGTATTTTGTTGCAAATCACCAATTCTTGCTGTTGGCTGCTTGTCAGTCACAGAAAATGGAGACTTCTGACGTAAGTTAACTACACCTAAAACATTTCCCTAGTCGGGCTGAGGTTTTCTAGAAGAGCATGGTATGGCGACTGAATTCTTCTTGGGGCTGATCTTATTATCAATTTTCTCTCTAGTGTGTCTTTTTCAGAAAGAAGTATAGACGTGTTGAGGATATTTCTGCAAATCAAAATCAGAACATTCATGCATGTGAAACTATTACACAACACTTCTAATCTCATAATAATAATAATAAAAACCCTGACCATGAACTGATTCCAGTCAAAGACCTTGTAATGTACTCAAGTTTAAAAATGCGAATAGCCATTGAAAGTGCTACATCATTTCCAAGACGATGGTGCTTGAATCAGCCTGCCACACTTTTTCAGATTTACTTTGACTCCAAGATAACTCTTGACGGAACAGAAAAGATCGGCTTTACACCCGACGTGTCCCAGTGTGCCATTGCTCGTGTGTCTCCCCCTAGTGGTCGGTCTCCAGACCGGATTGACAGGTATGAGTTCACTGGCACCAACTACCCGGCAACAGGAAGTAGTTATGCAGTGGCGTACTCTGCTGGAGACTCCAGTTACATTTACTCAATTGGTGTCGCAGTGGACACATGTGAGTATTCCAATATTTCTTAATCGTTAGTGGTGATTGTCTGTTCAGTAAAGCATCACAACTGATTTCAACAAGATTTTCCTCTTACTCGTATGTCAGTTCATTTAGTTTTCAGGAAACGTTTTGAAAATTATTAAACATGCTTTGGAAGTTGGCAAAATTCGGTGCAAAAAATTTGACTAATTTTACTGTGGCTTACTGTTTGCTATTTCCCGTCAGGTTTCATTCTGAGTTTTGACGAAGTTTGCTATCTCCTTTGTTGAAGACTACTTCATGTTTCTTATAGTATTGAACATATGTTTAAATATCTGAAATTGGTGCAAATAACAGTTGAACGAGAACTGCCTTTGTTTGCACCAAAGCCACACGAACTACAGGGTAAACGATTACATGAATTGTGCATCCGCTCAGACTTCTCATGGATTTTGTGGACATTTGTCTCATTTTCTCGGACTTATTGTTTTACTGAGGCGGACCTTTTTGCCCAAATCGCCGTAATGGGGTGGGGGGAAGGCTCAAACGAGTCCCCCCGAGCCCCCTCCCCGAGCTCCCCCCCCCTGGGTACGCCCATGGACTAGAAAGCCTTGTTTTTGTTCTATGTCAGCACCAGATGTCGCTACCACAACGCCGGTTCCAACAGTAAAGACCACCGCAGGAAGTGTTGTTACAACAGATTCGTTTGTTTGGAACCCCCCTCCAGGATGTAAGTCGTTAATTTCTGTGAGATTTTTGACGCCATTTGCTGTCGTATGACCAATGTACTCATTCTTTGTGATATGAGTTTAAAAGTATGGACAATGCTTATTGCTTTGTGAAACTTTGCTTATATCATTCTGTATTCGGTGTGTTATATTCAGAATATCAAGATCATTGACATTTCTTTCTCACAAAAACATAATCAAATAAATTAAATGTGGGTGGATAAAGATTTACTTCACGGCCGTAAACATAATGACTTTAAATTGGGTAACCCCCATCTGTCAAGAACCAACTTTTGATTTTGGCCACTTAGCGAGCAGCTTGTCATCGTGGTGGATTAATTTCAGTTGCTTAGCTACAATACAAGACGAGTAATCGGACAGAATACTGTTTTCCCGTCATGATGGCTAATTCTCTTAACAACAAAATTTGCTCGTAATAACACCTTAAGACAGCAAAATTCTAACGACAGAATGACTTAGGCTAGCTTCTAACTTTCTGTTAAGTCCTCTTCATGCTTGGTCGTGAGGGAACACTTGACTGGCGATGAATTTGGTCTTTGCTTTGCCGTCATGACTGGAAGTTTCAGGTTTATTTTTTGTGAATTGTTTTGGCTTGTACTGTATTTTGGCTGCATGGGGGAATTCCAGTCAGTTTATTGTTATTGCAAGTTCCAGTACATAAGATCGTCGTGACAAAAGTTTGGAAGCGCAGTACACCTCTGGAATAAAGTTGACGTGTTTGGCAAAGTATCAAAGTAATGGCTTTAAGGGAGGGGACATTTGTGGTTAATTGTCTTTATTTTAGTGTTAGCGCCTGAGAATTGGAATAACTTTATTACTGTTACGTAACTGTTACATAATATGTTTCCTAGTGGCCTTTGTTGGCAACCCCCCTCGATCAAGTTCGGACTGGACGTCTTCCACCATGGGGTCATTTCTACTACCATTCGTCCTGCCAGCTGGACGACTGGACAGTGTAATCGCCTACTATACCCTGACCCTGCGACCTTCTTATATCCAACTGTGGAAGTGGGCCGGTAGTGGCAGTTCATACAAGTTATTAGCCAGCAAATACTACTATGCTAACAAAGTTGGGGAACAAAGAGTGAGTCAATAATGCTGTGAATAGTTTAGTCTTCCTCTTTTACTCTCTCTCCTAAATCTTTTACTATGTCTTCACTACGCACCCACATGTACCCACTTACCATGTACCCACCATGCACTCACATGTACTCACCTCACATGTCCCCACTTAGCATGTACCCACCATGCACTCACATGTACCCACCTCACATGTCCCCCACATGTACCCACTTACCATGTCCCCACCATGCACTCACATGTACCCACCTCACATGTCCCCCACATGTCCACACTTACTAACTATGTCCCCACCATGCTCTTACAGATATTAAGAAGAATGCACATTTGTCATGTCATTTTAAAAGCATTTTTGAACTCTGTATGGCATGCCGATATAGAAATCATGTGTTTTCAAATATTTGTTCTTATCTGAGAAATATTTAAATCACTTTTTTACTTTGTCATTAAAGATTGTTGAATTGTTAATTGAACGTTTCATATTTTATTTTTCAGATTTACTTTGACTCGCCTATAACTCTGGATGGACGTGAAAAGCTCGGCTTCACCCCTGATCTCACGCAGTGCGCCATTGCTCGAGTGACTCCCCCTAGGGGACAGTCGGCAAACTCTATCTACATATATAAATTCACTGGAGCTAATTATCCCAACATTGGAAGCACCTATCCAGTGCAGTATTCTCCTGATGACTCATCTTTCATGTATTCTATTGGCGTTGCAGTGGACACTTGTAAGCTTTTCAATGTTTACCGTGTTTGTGCGTAGTTGGGCCCTGGCGCATCTATGTGAGCCCTGCCTGTATCCGCAATTAGGTGATGCTACTGTGTACGAAACCCTTGTTTACAGGCAAGGCGTGAAATTTGAAAAATAACAAATAGCTTAAGGTTGGCTTATCTGAAGCAAAATGGTTCATGTATATTTAATTTATCATCTCTTTAAAATAAAAGTGCTATTTACTAATTATACCAAATACACAAAAAGCACCTAGTTTGAAACATGCTCATGCAAGCCCATGCATCTCTATGTGGTAAACAGGCAAAAGATTTTTTGGAGAGAACACATTATTTCATATATTGTCATCTGGGTCCAAACACAGGGATATATGGTATAAATTGCTGTTAGATATCTTATGAATAGTGAAAGGAGATAGTTCAACCAGTATACCAAGTCCTGCCCTAGACTTAATGAAAATTGGCAGGTTGTCATTTGCGACCGCAAAGTATTGATTTGCCAACTGTAAGCTGACCGATTCTATCAAGGCAGTTCGATTAACACGAGGTACCTCAATTTTTGTTGGTCATGGAGGAAATTTAAGTGTACAAAACTCAGCTCCTATAAGTTGAAATACCCATGCCTTACATTTGTAAATTGGCCAAAATCTTTTCAAATGGCATGTTGCATGCAGCTCAACAGGTGTGGTTGGGAAATCATAGTACAGTCAATACTATTCAGCTATTTGGATCTAAGGGTGCAACTCTGTGACACCTCTGTCTGACAAAATAATAAGTTAATAACCAGAATAGATTATAGACAACAGATTCGTAACTCCGACGTTTTCTTGCATAATATTCTAGAGTAGGCGCCACCCTCTACATATAGCCAAATCAGCATCCGTTTGATGTCTTGCGACGGGAAATTCTTGCATTTATTTTACTGTCCAGTACAAGGATAAAAAATTGACCATCTTTAGTAAATGACGTACTTGCCAGTAGTCTGCCAGGTGTCGCTAGCAAGCTTATGCGTAAGATCACAGATTTTGTCCATTGAAAATGTATGGATTTTGCGGTCCATGTTCTAAGTAGTCTATGCTACAGCCAGGAATTTGGAATTTTCATTTTGGTGTAATATTTACTGTAGTTACCTAACTCCTATAATTGTTAATATCCAATCATAAACACAAGATTTGTCTTCGAAAAATGGCATGAAAAAAGGTTTCACTGTAAGAACCTTGTTTATGCTATCATGGATTCGCTTTTGTTTGTGGAAAATGCTCCTGCATTGTATCCATCACTATCCTGTACGCCACCCCCACTTCTTGTTCTTATAGCTCCTGTTGTGGCAACAACGAAAGCAGCTCCAACGACGACTGTCATTAGAACAACTTCAGGAACTGTGACGACAGATTCATTTGTCTGGAACCCACCTGCTGGGTGTAAGTATTTTACTTTTGTGTCTCCTGTGTGTTTCCAATATCTCACTGTTTGATTTTAAATCAGCTTATAATTTACAAGGTTGTGTTTTGCGTGTTACCAAACAGATGTTCTGTGTTTCTCAAAATTAAGATTTGGAAAAAATGAGCAACACAGTTTCATGTCATTATGGTCCAACTGACAGATTAAGTCGATGTATTAAATGAAAGCTTAATTGTAATTTTTAGATGTCAAAATTTCATAACTGTTCCACATTACCATTTTTTCATCCTTAATGTTCATTCTACTGACCTTAGAGCGCCAAAGTCACTTATCAATAACCGACTCGGAGGCATTACCAGGTCACATGTTGTTGCAATTTATGAATTATTTGCCGGCGACTATTTGTCGACTAAAATTCTATAAACGGGTGGCAGATGTTCTGAATTTGGAATATTGGTTTTATTTAATATGTGAATCCCTTACATCACAGTTCATCAGTGACAAGCAAGAGACTCCAGCCACATGTGTGGTGTCACCATTAACAACTGTAATGTGTACCGTCTGCTGCACAGTCTCTAATTATTGTTGTTGCAGTGTCATTTGCTGGTAATCCGCCCCGTCCAAGCTCTGATTGGACATCATCCACCATGGGGTCATACATTCTAACATCAGTGAACCTGCCAGCTGGTCGACTGGACAGTGTGTTTGCCTACTATTCACTAACCATGCGACCTTCATTCATTCAATTGTGGAGATGGGGTGGAGGCAATTCATACAAGCTCCTTGTTAGCAAGTATTACTTTGCCACCAAAGTTGGAGAACAAAGGGTAAGTGTATTACTTGGTAGCAAATACTTTTAATTGTGAGAACATCTAGTGCCTCTAGAGTGCACTTTTGCAAATTTCATTTTCCCATATTTATTAAGTTTCCAAAAAATGTGACTTTTATTTAGCTCTTATCTAGTCCAGTTGCAAATTCATTGATGTTTGATATATTTCAATAGTACATTGAAGGATCAAAGTTTCATCATTTGTCTTGCCCACACTTTCTACCATTGTGTATTCCAACAGCCATTTTCATGTCTTGGATTTTTCTGAAACTTCCAATACATTAAAGATGGAGTGAGCTGAAAAGTTTTTTGTTGTTGAATTTTGAAAAATGAAAATTGGTCCAGAAACATATAGCTAGTGTGCAGCAGGTGGAGTTTTTGAAAGTTGTCTAATCAATACTGATGTGAAGTGTTAAAAACAGCAGGATTCAAGAATGTACTTTTTTGATTTTGTTTGAGACTGTTGTTGATATTTTTGTGATTCTTTATACTGTATCCTTTAGGAATGACAATGTACGCACTTTTATAGAAGATGGATTTTTGTGGCAAAAGCATGTTGACAAAAAATGCCAAGAATGTGCCCGAATCATAATTTTTGTGCTAATCAATCTCTGTTTAGGGTTAGTAGCAGACGATGTCTGTTTACTTTCACTTTGTCATGATTGCTTTGCAGATTACATTTAATTCGCCAATAACTCTTGATGGCACTGAAAAGATTGGCTTCACTCCGGATGTCACGCAGTGTGCTATTGGTCAGGTGTCTCCCCCTGGTGGACGATCACCTGACCAGATTTACAAGTATAAATTCTCCAGTACCAACTACCCAGCTGTTGGAAGCAGTTATTCTGTGGAATACTCTGCCCCAGACTCACAGTTCTTGTATTCTATTGGTGTTGCAGTAGACACAAGTGAGTGCGCCGACTGTTATGTTTTATTTAATCTCCGCTTTTGATTCATGTCTTTTACCATAAAACTATTCTCTGACAGTTAATAAATTTTGTTTCTTACTCAGTTTATTACCAATAAAATCAACAGTCTCTTTTACATTTTGGGGATACAACAAAACTTGCTTACTGGCGGTGTTGTTTGTCATTTTCAAATGTATTTTGGCTTGGTTCTTGTAAACATACGGGACATTACGGAAGATTTCAATTGGTGACATGTAAACAATATCGTAAAAAACAACGCTTGTCACTTCTCTGCAATCAAATTGAAAGCTGGGGTCCTCTGCAATGACAAAATAACCGTCATAGAAAAATAAAATATTAAAAATGAGCATAAAAGTGAATAATAAATTATAGATTAATATGTCTTTTGGGCGAAAGATTCTAATCTCATTGCTTGTGCCATTCAATCGTAAAAAAGCTATTAGTGAATTGGGTTACACATGCAAAAATTATCTGTGATGTCTCTGGTTCTTTAGATTCACTCCTTACCCCAATATGAATGCTGTAAACGTGTTTGGTATAGCTGTCATCGACTTGTTGTAGCTCCTGGCACTAAACCTGTAACAGTGACGACGTCCCTGGTCACGGTAAAAGCTCCTACCATTCCTACAACAGCTGAGCCATTTACGTGGACGCCACCTGCTGGATGTAAGTTGTCATGATTCTTGTGTGTGACACTGTATGAATCATTTTTTATCCCATACGCGTTGAATCTGTCGAGGACGTTCCATATTCACCTCCCACACTACTTCAACAGTGACCTCTGACATGGAAAGTTCGAAAGGTAGGTCAGCGTCAACTTGACGTCGTTAGCCAGTTAGATCATCAACATTTCGGAAAATGGCACTTTTTTATTGCCCATCTTACCAGAGATTATCTTTTTTATTTTTATTTTTATTATCTGTATTCACTGTATTTACTTGTAATTCTATTTGTCATAATAAATGACCTTATACATGTATCGCCTACCTCGGTCTCCTTTTCATCTCTAATAACGAGCTTGCGACGCACGTATCATTTATCCATTATTTGGGATATTTGTCGATCATAAATACTATGTCGTCTACAACTCAGGCGTCGATTTCTCTGTAACTACAATATCAAATGTTGTAAAATTTAACTAATTTCAGAAGATGTTAAAAGTTCAATGCAAAGTTACCTTAAAGTTTTTTCTTTGTTATCTCTTCAAGTAATAAATTGTTACATTTAAAACGTTACTGTTTCTTTCACTAGAAAAAACTTGCAGCCTAACGCACAAGTACATACATATACTAGGGATGTGATTCGCCACGTGAACAGTCTGAGTGGAGTATTTGAAAAATCTGCACAAAAGTGAAAGAAACTTAGGAATTCGAAGCATATGGGATACACACAATACGTACAGAGAGTGGCGTTCATGAAATAATATCCCATTCGACATTATTCAACGTATCGACCGAGACAAGGTTGAGGCCGATACGCGGAATAATGTCTCGTGGGATATTACTTCATGTACGCCACTCTCGGTACGTTTTGTGTACAAAGCATCCACTGCAGGCATTAAGTTCATACATTGAACCTAGTCTATATATACTTCGATGCTGTTAAAATTTAGGCATGTTTACCTCAGGTGCTAACTCTTACTTGTAAGATCACATTTTTGATTAAAATTGTGTTCATTTTAGTAACCTTTGCTGGTAACCCTCCCCAGCCAAGCTCAGACTGGACACTGTCCACCTTGGGGTCATTCATACTGCCATTCGTCCTCCCAGCTGGACGTCTGGACAGTGTGTTTGCCTACTATACACTGACCCAGCGTCCATCCTACATTCAATTGTGGAAGTGGGCTGGGAGTGGGAGCTCCTATAAGCTGCTGGCCAGTAAATACTACTACGCCACCACTGTGGGCGAGCAGAGGGTGAGTTGCATTTCGGTGTATGATGGCCTGCTGCATAGTTTTCGTGGTGACCAGCAAAAATTTACGTCTGGTTGAGAAAATTTGAAAGTTGTCAAAAAAATCGCAATTATTCTGGACATGTTAAGTGCGTGTTAAAGCTAATTTCAGAAATTGGTCCGAAATCTATACCATCATGGCCACGGCTTCGCCTAAGTGGAATATGCACTCATTTCCGTTTTTAGCAGGCTTAGCCGTGATGGCGGTGAAATAGAATTTTGTCTATTTTTGTCGTGTGCTGCGCATTACACATGCAGGTAATACCTGCCATTTGAGGTAACTTAAGTTGCAGAAAGTGGGTGCAATTTCAGAGCGAAAATTGTCAGCTTGTTTTCACTTCATTCAATTGGCAGGCACAAAAATTTTTAGTAAAAATGTCTAAGCTTCAATATTGAATAGTGATGTCTAAGCTTGAATAATAATGTTTGCACTTGAAAATGTATTATTAAGCTTATAATACTGTCAAGCTCGATTACTGTTGCGCACTTTTTAGCTTTTCCTAGTAATGATTATTACTAGGAAAATGTTGAATTCAATCTACTTAATTTATCTATACTTTGTTTTGTCATATTTGCAGATAAACTTTGACTCAACTATCATTCTTGATGGCTTTGAGAAGATTGGCTTCACTGCTGACATCTCTCAGTGTGCCATTGGTCGAGTGTCTCCCTCTAGTGGTCAATCCGCTGACCAAATTTACATTTACAAGTTCGCCGGCAGCAACTATCCTTCTGTTGGTAGCAGTTATCCTGTCGAGTATTCTTATGCAGAGTCTGGCTTTAAATATTCTATCGGGATCGCAGTGGACACTTGTAAGTCTTTACTGGAAGAAACTGTCATTGCATTTTCTTGAAGCCCCATTTCACTATTAGCCTTTGGAAAATGTCAGTTGAAGGAGTGTGTTTACCTGTCAAAAGGAACAGTTTGGTATCAAGAATGTTCGTACTTGGGTTACAAAGAGTTTTCTGCGCATGGAAAGATCTGAATTTTTGTTTCTACTTGAAGACACTCAACTGGAAGCTGAGCTGTTGAAAGACACTGTTTTGTGGATTGGTATGGAACGCGGTTGTAGGCATCGTGTAGCAATTTTGGCAGTCATTTTTTGATCAAATGAAAAATAAGGAATGTTTTGAAATCCATGGTTATGTTTAGTAAGAGATTGTTGCTCTTCCTTTGACCTTGTCTTTAATTCCAATTCATATAAAAGCACTTAACATCAATTTCATGACATTAAACGACCCCCCTCCCTATTTCTCTTCGGTTTCATTGTTGAGTTGTTTCTAGTGCTTTCAGTAATTTTTTTTCTTTCCAGCACCTCCCACAACAACAACACTAGTGACAACACAACTGAGAACAACAACAGTGATGCCAACAACGGCTGTTCCTTTCACTTGGTCTCCTCCCTCTGGATGTGAGTAGAAATACTAACATTCTGTTTTCAATTTTAATTATTTCTTCCCAGTTCTAGAGATTTGTACCAAACACTAGATCATTATTATTTTGTAACACGCAATATATTTGGTTTTTAAAGTAACCACTGACTTTAACTGCAGTGAAGTGAAACAATACTGCACCTTTTGATCCACTCATGGATTTTAATTTTTAGATTATTTTCGTTAAGTGTTTTGTTTTTCCACCTAGCACAATGTATTGTTGAGAATTCATGGTGCTAACTCTACTTTTTATTGTTACTTTCAGTAACATTTGTTGGTAACCCACCCCGTCCAAGTTTAGACTGGGCATTGCCCTCTATGGGGTCATTCATACTGACCTCAGTCAACTTGCCAGCTGGACGACTTGACAGTGTAATCGCCTACTATTCGCTGACCCTGCGACCGTCGTTCATTCAGCTATGGAGATGGGCTGGAGGCAATTCATACAAGCTGCTTGTCAGCAAATATTATTTTGCCACCACCACTGGGGAACAAAGAGTGAGTTTTTCTTCTTTGGTTGTATTTTATGGATGTATTGCACTTAAACTGTTGATGATGTCATGCTGTTTGTAGAAGATTATTACAATTTTCTGCATTTTCTGTTAAGTGAGGGTTTGGAATTTTCCTCTTTTAAGAGGATTTCCTCTTTTTGGTTCCAATTTCCTCCTTTGATTTCCTGTTTCTTCTTTTCTCTTTCTTTTTATCATTATTTTGATTGTATTAATGCAAAAATGTATATTTCAGTTAAATTTTACAACTGACATAAAACATATTTTTATCACGCAAGCGTATTTAGTTGTGGAACGATACATCACCTGGAAAATTTCCTCTTTTTTATCATTGGTCGTTCCAAGCCCTGAGTGACAGAGGTTACAAACATGTCCGAAAATTGCATCTATTAGGTGCTGGGGGAGTCGAATCATGGTTCAGGCACGTGGTAACCTCAAAAAGGCAGTTGCTTACAATAGTTTCTACTATTATTAATAATAGTTTAAATTTGTTCTTACCCTGGTTACCACTGATAGCCTCAATCCCAATTTACGTTCGCTTAATTTAATCTTACTGCATGAATTACGATAACCTAAAAAAAAAATGCTAAATTACATTCACATTGAACTTCAATTCATGAATGACGGATATTTAATTCTAGTTTAGAATTCACATTTAACAAAAATGACATTTCGTGTTCCCGAAATTCCATTCACCGCCTCTGCAATGGTGGTCGCTGCGTAAGTGTGCTTGTTCCATGATGTAAATGTGCAGTGAGAACGTCGTTCATTTTGGATATTAAATAATCTTTGACCCAAAGTTGGATATTATATAATCTTTGACCCAAAGTTGGATATTAAATAATCTTTGACCCAAAGTTGGATATTAAATAATCTTTGACCCAAAGTTGGATCATATTAAATAATCTTTGACCCAAAGTTGGATATTGAATAATCTTTTACCCAAAGTTGGATATTGAATAATCTTTTACCCAAAGTTGGATATTAAATAATCTTTGACCCAAAGTTGGATATTATATAATCTTTGACCCAAAGTTGGATAGTACTGACCATGTGATGGGTTGCAAGTTCTGCAAGTAGTCTGATGATTAGATGCTGAGATGTTCCTGACATGTGTTGACAAATCTGAGGAAACTGAGTAATACTTTTAAAGCATAAACTTTAGTCTGTATGCTTGCAATTTTAAACTTCAGATTAAATTTAACTCGGCCATAACTCTTGATGGAAGTGAAAAGATAGGCTTTACGCCCGACGTTACCCAGTGTGCCATTGCTCGGGTGTCTCCCCCAAGTGGTCGGTCCCCCGACCGTGTTGACAAGTATGCATTTACGGGCACCAACTATCCGGCAATAGGATCTAGTTATACAGTAGCGTACTCTGCTGGAGATTCCAGTTATATTTACTCAATTGGTGTCGCAGTGGACACGTGTAAGTATTGTTGTTTAGAATTTTTTGTGTTTAGTCATTTATATCATGTTCATAGAGCTTGGATATGAACAATTTTGTCACAATGTATTGTAAAAATGGTAATTATAGTAGTTACAATTGAACAGAAGTTATCCAACAAAATGACAATCCCCCATCATGATATCTAATTCTGTTATTAACAACAAACTTAAGATAACTGGTAATAAATATTTAAGTAATAGTTTTAATATAATACAGAGTGGCTTAGCCACACAACTAACTTCCCATTCGTTCTCATTCACGAGGGCAGACTACTCTGACTGAAGTTTGCTTTCTCCACTTTTCTAATTAATACTCCTGTCTATGTCTTATATAGTGTTTATTTAAAGCGTGCACTTATTTTGTAATTAATATTTTAAAATCATGCACTTTTTTGGTCATATTTGTCAGATTGTTAGTTTTTAATTGATTTTGTTGAAATCTGCCTGTCTGAGTTTTTACATTTTCTTTTAGACCTTTGTTATTTGTTTATACCCTACAGCTCCTCTAGTGGTGACCACTGTTACCATTCCTAAAACAACTCCACGGGCAACAACTGCTGTTCCTTTCAACTGGAACCCTCCCCCTGGATGTGAGTGATTTCATTCATTGCCTATGCTATATTGCTGTCCGGTGCAGTGTAGATGCTTTTAACGAAATTAAATTGTCGTTTGGTGTTGTTCAGTTATGTTTATCCCTAGGGACATCCTTGAAATAAAGCTTTTTTGCTCCCTCTAGCATTGCTTGCATTTCCGGCATAAGGAATTACATTTTTGCCTTCAAAACTGACGGATATTTGATTGTTAAGTGCTTTTTGCAGATGCTGATGTGGTGTTATTGTTAACAGTTTATAATGTGAAATACACTGGTTTCTTCAATCTGAAAATCATGTTGCAGTGTTGTTTGCTGGTAACCCACTGCGTCCTAGCTCAGACTGGACTTTGTCCACCATGGGGTCATTCATTCTGACGTCGATCAACCTGCCAGCTGGACGACTGGACAGCGTGTTTGCCTACTATACACTGACCCTGCGACCTTCGTATATTCAGCTGTGGAGATGGACTGGAGGTAGTTCGTACAAATTACTGGCCAGCAAATATTACTATGCTACCAAAGTTGGGGAGCAGAGGGTAAGTTGCACACTAGGTGGAGTTAGTTGTTTAAACTAAGCAGTTGTTGGTGCATAATTCATTACATAAATTGTGCTATCCCCCATTTACTAATTCTTGGAAAGTGATAGTTAGTTTATGCTCAGCCTTCGATAGTTATTGTGTTATATGTTCCAGTTCAGAATGGCTACAATTCTCACTCAAATCAGGAATTGGAATTTTTCTCTTTTAAGAGGAATTCCTCTTTTTAGTTTCGATTTCCTTTCATTTGAGTTCCAGTTTCGTCTTTTTCATCTCTTCATCATTACTTTAACTTTATTCATACAAAAGTTACATCTATTTCAGGAAAGTTTTAAAACTCACAAAAATATTTCTTTCTCACAAGCCTGTTTGTGGAGGGTTACATCACCTGGAAAATTTTCCTCTTTTTGTAATTGGTCAATCCAAGCTCTGTAAAAAATATTTGACTAAATTGTCATTTTCAAAGGCCGATTATTTCACTGCAAATAATGGAAAATTTTACCAACAGTTGTTTTCTGACCCTACATACTATACGCCACACACCAAAATCTATTCACCTTTATTTTGTGTCGGAAAATTGTCAAAGTAGAATTTCACCCGTTGGCCATATCATATGCTCAACATTTGAAGAATGTATCGTAGGTTGACTTAGCTTACTTTAACAAAGGTTGGCTATGTTGTCACTGAACCCAAAGGGGTAGCAGTGGTCTTGCCATGACTATATTCAATAATTTATAATTGATAGTAAGTAATCATAAGAAGGACTACATACTCATCTGAGTTCTAGCTCCGCAAAGTATGCAACTCAGTTACCTTTGAGTAACAAACGCTCAGCTTCAGCAGAACGTACTCTGGTATGTTGGCTGCAATTCCTTATGTACAAATCACCTATATCTTTTATTAATTTTGCTCATCAAGTCCTACATCCCCGACTGGGTAAGCGCGCTCCCCGTAGGTTTCTCAAAAGTTTCATTTTTAGTCATCCATGTTCAGGGGAACGACTACGGCTCCATTTTTTTGAGTTGGCCTGGACGTTAACCCAGACAGATATGGTATGTGACCATCGACCCCGACTGCAACTGTTTGATTGCCTTTCAGATATACTTCAATTCTCCCATAATCCTCGATGGAAGTGAAAAGCTTGGCTTTACCCCCGACGTCATGCAGTGTGCCATCGCTCGGGTGGCACCCCCTGGTGGACAGTCTCCAAATTCCGTTTCCAAGTATAAGTTCACAGGAACAAATTATCCGAATGTTGGAGCCAGTTATGCAGTGGAGTTCTCGTCTGAAGAGTCCAGGTTTATCTACTCCATGGGTGTAGCTGTTGAGAATAGTAAGCTAGCCATCTTGTGCCTTTAGTTTCCAAACAAAATCTAGTTTGATCTGAGGAAGATGCTAAAAATCGGAAAATTCACAACTGAAAGCTATAACCAAATTCCAGTTTTTATAAAAGAATTAATTTTGGTAATGTTTGATCATATTCATCTTGCCTAGTTATGTAAGGGTTTATTTGATGCCATCATAAACACAGTCACACCTGAGGTGGCCGGTACCCTTCAGCAGAAACATGGTTTAGGTGCCACCTCCAGTACAAGTGATGGGGACTGCGTGACCTTTGATAGCTTCTGATGGGGGAATTCCCTGTGTGGTAATTTTCCATATATTACATTAATGTCTCTTAGTAATCACATGTTTGTACTCTGTTGAAAGCTTTTTTATGAAGTAGGCTAAAGTGTTCTTTTTCTGATGTCACACCTCCAGCTGCCACTAGTGTTTAACCAGGGATATTTCAGTTTGGATCACATCCATCTTTGTTTTAGTTCCTGTGACCACCACAGTGTCTACAACAACAACCAAGCAGGTGACTACAGCTGCTCCTTTTATCTGGAACCCTCCCTCTGGATGTGAGTTTTCTGTTGCAATAATGACAATTCCAATGACTTTGAAATGAAATTGTATTGCAGACTTAATTTATTCCAGTTTAAACTTAGCGATATTGTCTTGAGCGTGGTACTCTCTTAGGAATTAAAAATCTCAGTGTTTGTATTAACACATATGAAGCTAAGCACCTCTTCTTTCATATTAATTTTTTTAATTGGTGCACATTTCCAACTTGCATAATTTATGATTTCCATCATTTAAAACTAGTGGCTTGACTTAACATAAACCTTTGTATTATAGTGTCATTCAGTGGTAACCCTCCTCGTCCAAGTTCTGACTGGACGTTGTCCACCATGGCGACGTTTCTGCTGCCTTTTAAGATCCCAGCAGGACGACTGGACAGTGTGTTTGCCTACTATACTCTGACTCAGCGACCTTCGTTCATTCAACTGTGGAGATGGGTTGGAGGCAGTTCCTACAAGTTATTAGCTAGCAAATATCATTATGCCACCAAGATTGGGGAGCAGAGGGTATGTTGCACAATAGGTGGAGTTAGTTGTCATTATGGGAAACAGAGAGTAAGTCTCTAACGAATATCGTATGTCATTGTTTAAATAGTAAAGCTGTTCTTGCTTAATATTGGGTCGAAAAATCTGGATTTGCATTTCGTAATGTGGACATCTTTTCAAAATTATGGAGATGTCCACCATCTGCTTTGTCATTTCTAGCTGTGACTGATGTAAAACAAAACATTGTCTGTTGTGACTTAGTGGATCTCTAGATCTTGATTTTCAATCCTGAGTGCTTTTTAACATATGTTTACGAAAAGGGTCAAATATTGTGTAGGGAAACGTTTTCAGCGTCATTTCGTTTCAGAGCAATTACCTTTTTGTTGTTGTTGTGGCACATCATTTGTAGTAATTTTGTTATTGCAGGATAATATGTTAGCTCTAATTGACAAAAAATTCATCGGCGGATTCCGGGCAAGGGGGGGAGAGGGGTCCGGACAATACTTAATGGACGCTGCTCAGCGATTTGCAGTAGATCATGTTGCCACAAAACTGGTTCTTACAAACATTTGACGATTTTCATCTGACTTCGTCACTATATGTTGTGTTTCTAACTGATTTGGGCAAGGAATCACTGAAGTAAGGAATTAGCCTGCAATTACGTTCCACTTACCTGTGTTAATAACCTCTGAACATTCTACATTCAAATGGGATATCTCATGCTGTTGTAATCAGTAGCTGAAATTCAAGTGCTGGTAGTTGGTGCTTTTTTGCTCAATTAATGTCCTACAGCTATGAAATCGGACTTTTATGTAATCTGGATATTTTCCACACGTCGTTTATCAGGAAAAAATTTTAAATTTTTTGTCAGAAATAAGTGGCGAATCACCACAAATCTAAAATAATGGAACAGATAAGGTGAGCTAAAACTCCCAGTCATAACGTCCTACTGCACCCTGTGTGCCCAAGTTGACGGCATGAACTTGAAACTTACAGAATTCACCATCAGAGTGGTTGCAAAGATGAATTATAGGTCTTTCCCAGGTATGACCCATCTTAATGGGGAAATGGAATGCCAGATTAGTTTTTATTGTAACTGTTTTGCCGTTATCTATCTCAGTTATAATGAATTTTAAATATTTCAATTTCTCATTGTCACTCCATTCTAGATTTACTTTGACTCACCCATAACTCTCGACGGATTTGAGAAGCTCGGCTTCACTCCGGATGTCACGCAGTGTGCTATTGCTCGAGTGACGCCACCTAGTGGACAGTCACCGAACGCCATCTACATATATAAATTTACGGGAACAAATTACCCCAACATAGGAAGCAGTTACCCAGTGGAGTACTCGTATGGAGACTCTAATTATATGTATTCCATTGGAGTGGCTGTAGACACAGGTACTAATTGTAGAGGTATTAGATGACTAGATACATGGTATGGTTTGTAGAAAACTATGACCATTGCAAAGTCTGTAAAATTTAAAACACAACTGGTCGACATTTGAACTTTTACTTTTTGTGTCTTGTTACGAGACAAGTAACACCCAATTAGTGTTAATAAAAATAATTGTAAATATCTATGCCACTCTTAAAACCTGACAATGATTCTTATAAATTTTGGGCATTCACAACAAGGTTGGAAGCCTTTAATGAAAAATGCTAATTTGATGATTATGTCAGAAATTTATGAGATTTTATCGTAGGTTGTATTTTGAGTGTGTTATCGTGTTTTCCGGTAATCTTTCTGGTGAGTTTACTAGTGACAAGAGGTCATCAAATGTCTGAAAAACCTGCTGTTGGTCGTACTCTGCAGGTGTGTACCAGATGGGGTAATTGGAATTTGTAGTCTCAAAGGAATGTCATATCCAGCCAGGGTTGGCTAGTTGATATGTGGGAAAAATGCGATGGTTTATATTTAGGGGTGTACCAGGTAAATGCGTATGGAAGGGGGGACGGCAGTTGATATTAAAATTCATTAGTGATTGTCTCGTGAAGAAAATTCAAATTATGGTGGCCCTTGTTTACAAGTGGTGCATATTTCACCCTAATTAAAAATTTGGGTCATGGGTTGGAGAAATAAAAGAAAATTATGGGCGATGGGTAAAAAATGAAAGTGCCTTCCCCCCTTCCCATACATTTTTTGCTGGAACAGCCCCAATTTCCACCAACTGTAACGTAAGACATTGATTTGACTTCTTGTGCAGAAAAAATCGTTGAAAGTTTTAAAGGTCCTCTTCCCTTTACATTCTCTAATTGCGAACACAACATGAGTTTCGTCAGTCGAAAGATTAAATTGTAAAGCATTTCATAACATTCAGCCTTGTTTGCGTTTGCCTTTTTACTATTACTTTTAAAAAAAATTGTAAAAAGTGGGCGGGGTCATTTTAGGTGGTGGTACACCACCAAACATGAAAATTGAGCCAAAAAATTAATATTAAATTCTGTTAAGTTTGGAAAAAATTGAAGTCGTATAATTGAATGAGCATTATTTGGGTTTGGTATAGATGCTGAATGTTGACCAATAGTGAATCAATCGTTAAAAAAATAATTGCAGGCGGTCTGATACTTGTACCAGACGTTCGCAGGCTGTGCGAGTGGACCCATTGCACTGTGCACCAATAGTAAATCAAATTTGGGTTTTAGTTTCAGCTGAGCTAACTTTCATTAAAATCCGTGTGATGAAAGAGCATCTTCAAATTTAAATGTCAAATAATGTCCTTGCTTAGTATTTGTATCGCTTTGTAGGCTACAGTGTGCTTACTATTGCAATCTTATAGTTATTTTGTCAGCATAACTGAGAAACGTTTATACGTTTTTGTTGCATTCTCTGTGGTTGAATGTTCTTGGGGTCCATCTATAACATAGAAAATTGTTGTTCCAGCTCCGCCCCCAACAACCAGCACAGTCGGCCCAACAACCACTACAAGGAAAGTGATAACAGAGAGGATGACAACAGCTGTGCCGTTCACTTGGAGCCCTCCCTCTGGATGTGAGTTATCAGATGAACAATCGATGGCTTCATGGCGACCTCACAACCTTGCGTTCTTCAAACTGCGAATATTGTAATTTTAATTGCTACAATTTGTGGTTTGTTCTGGAGAATAGGTTACATCTACAAGTTGTGGTTTGTGGAGTTGCACAAACTCGTACAATTGCTGAAATTGCGATCTTCGGATGATTGTACAGACCTTCAAAGCACAAAATCTTTTGTTACCGTTAAGTAGCCCAGTCCTCTGCCATTTTTAAGGAAATGGCAGAACCACCCATACTGTAAACACTGCTCCTATTTTCATTTTTATAATATAATGGCAATTTGTTCTTTGACAGTCTGCACAAACAGTAGCAATTCGAGGGTTTCGGTAAGTTGTGCAAAGTTGTCGCTACGGAAAATTGTGACAGTTTTTGCTTTGAAGGTCTGCTCAACCTATACTATCACATTTGAAGAATGTGGCATTGAAAACAGTTGTGACTGGTTGTGGTGTTACATTGTTGGCTGGTTATGGTATTTCTGTATTTTCCATCCACAGAAGAATCCAGTGCCTTCGATGTTATTTGCATAAAACAGTAAAACTGTTACAGTAAAATGTTATTTCCTCGTAGTTTAGTTGTTTTAACATTTCAGTGTCAATTAACAGGACACTAATTAGTTATGTATACACACAGTCTGACTTGATGTAGTTGGTGAATGTCTGGCTCCTGCATTTTGTTAACTCAGCACTACATACCATATAATTGTGCTGTTATGAATCAAAGAATTGAATCAAAATTATGAATTATTATAAACAGGAGATTTTTAAACAACTTTTTCTTTGTCATTAAGCAGACATTCATTTTCGGACTTTAGAAGTGGGCCCCATATATTAATAAAGACAGCTCTGCCCGAAGGTCTTCAAATAGCAGGTCCTCCTATATTAATGATACCTTCCTCCACTCTTGAAGCGCAAAATTAGATTTTTTGCCTGTGCCACTTTAATGAGAAAAGTCCATGACCTGCTTAGTCTTGTTACGTCACGCGGTTTGTTGGTCACATCTTGTGACCTATTATGTCTGAACCAAGCACCTTTCTCTGTTTAATCTATAGTCAGTGGTTGAGTTTGTTCAGTGTAATGAATTGCAGGAACCATGGGCCTTCAGCGCATCATGTACATCACTGTGTCAGTGTTGCATTTAAATCCAGGGGTAATGTATTTAACGATGAAATATCTCCAGGCCATTTCTGTTTTAGATGAAGATAGTTATATAGGAGAGAGGTTTGATGTTCTCTTTCAACTTAAGGTAATTTTTTATGTTTTATTTTTTGGAAACCTGAAGTTGAAATTAAACCTACTGCAGAAACTTTCGATATTGTCTTGGCTATGTATGGCTTGCTAATATTTTTCAGTGACGTTTGTTGGTAACCCGCCCCGTCCGAGCTCTGACTGGGCTTTGTCCACCATGGGGTCATTCATACTGACCTCGGTCAACCTTCCAGCTGGACGACTGGACAGTGTGTTTGCCTACTATACACTGACCATGCGACCTTCATTCATTCAATTGTGGAGATGGTTGGGAGGCACATCGTACAAGCTACTGGAGAGCAAATATTACTTTGCCACCAATGTCGGGGAGCAGAGAGTAAGTCTAGCACATATTCCCTTTTAGGAAAAATAAACTTGAAAACTTGTGCCAAAGTCAGCAATAACCTCTGATTACATTTTATTCACATGTCGGAAACACATTGTCTATTAACTGACTTAGCATTTTCCAAATTTGTTGCCATTTTGGTGTGAAGCATACAATTTGCAACCATTGCCTGCATTTGAGAAGTCATAGCTTGAACAAGTTTGCCCTTAAAAATGGATACCATCTGGTTTCCCTTGGCAGATATTGCATTTTATAAAAGGAGTAATATAGCGTCAACACATTTGTTACCTTTCGCTTATTCCTGAGTGCAAACTATCCGTTGTGTCTGCTCATTTTTTATGGCTTTGGTACATTTTGTGCTTGAGGGGGGTAACTAGATTGCATATTGTCTTAGAATTTCGTGGACATTCGTAAATCGAGTGTCATTCATGCACATTAGGCCTTTTGAAAATGACGTGTAAGGTCAGGGAAACAGTTATAGTTAATCTTGCTCTTAGATACAACTGCCCCAGTTGGCTTGTGTGAGTATACACACTCTGGTTGATTGAGGGTTTATGATCCCAGTGAGAAGATCCCCTCCCCCCCCGGGATCCATAGGTTAGCCCAGAAGGATGTTGATGTATTTTAGTTATTTTGACTCTTCCTCAAGATTGAATGTGATCCTGCTGGAAAATGTGTTGTTTATAACTCATTATGACAGATTTACTTCAACCGCGTCATTACACTGGATGGGACGGAAAGGATTGGCTTTACGCCTGACGTCACGCAGTGTGCCATCGCTCGTGTGTCTCCACCTACTGGCCAGTCTCCTAACCAAGTCTCCAAGTACAAGTTTACAGGCACCAATTATCCAGCTGTGGGGAGTGACTACATTTTTGAATATTCACCCCAAGACTCCACTTACATTTACTCTGTTGGCGTCGCCGTGGATACAAGTGAGTTTGCACTGCAGGCTTCATTTTACGGAATGATGTTGCAGTGTGCAGCATCCAGTGGTTGTACCATAACTTCACAAAGTTCATGCACAGTTTCCTTTTATGTATAAATCTCTTTGTTATGCTAAATATTCTAAATTTACAATTTTTAACATTGTCTCCTGATTTTTTGCAATTTTTGCAGAAACTGTGTTACTTGCGATATCATTTTTTTTTCATTTTCTTGTCTTTTGTAGCTGTCCAGCCGTCAACTACTGCCAAAGCTACGACCATTGAGACATCGTCGCCCTCATCTGGCAACGGTAATGTACTGTAACGATAACAGAGACTAATCTAGTGATTATATACTTCCAAATTCTTATCCAATGCTACTTCTCCGAAAATTTATTTCGCAATTTTTTTTAAGTCATTGTCTGGTCTTTTGCCAAGAGGTCCATTGTGCCTGTTTGTTGCAAACAGCACTCACATACTCAAAGAAATGAATGACGCAGTTGAAGCCACTGTCTTCTGTCGTGACGGCTCATTCCGTTAACAACAAATTACTGGCGAAGTTCTAACAACAGATGGCTTAGCCAACTATACTAACCTTTCTGTTATTCCGCTTCCTGAGAGAAGGCTATATGCTCCGACTTTGAAGTTAGCTTCCGCCCAGCTCTCATGACGGAGAATTCCGGGTCATTTTGCCTGAATACTTTTATCTTGTACTGTAGGTTGTAATTGTGGTAAATACTTAACATTTTTTTAAGAATTCTTGATCTCTGATGAAAATGGTGCTGCACTCAGTGATGAATCCCTGAAGTAAACGTTTTGGTAAACCTTTGTCTTGTAGAATTCATAGTTGGAAACGCGCCTGTCGCAGGCAACCAATGGGGTCAGGCCAAAGCTAGCTTCGTCCTGACTAACTTTGATCTGGTGGAAGGCCTTCTGAAGGAGGTCAAGGTCTACATGTCGACACCGTACACCGCTACCCATCTGGAGCTGTGGCGCTTTGTTGGGGGTAACAACTACAGGCTTATGGCGTCCAAGTATTTCTTCGTCGAGAGTCCAGGAGTGTACACGGTTAGTGTCATTGCTGAAGGATCAGTGCTAATATGCGTGAAGAGACGTTGGCATCACAAACACTCACACACACACACACTGCTTCGCAGTTATCTGTGGATTTGCTGGATAAAAGTGAAAGTGTTTAGAAAAAGTTAGAAATGTCAGATTAAAATCATGAAAGCATTGGTGACCACTGGCTGGGGCTATGTGTTCTGCGATGTGTGGGCCATTTGAAGAATACAGTACCATTGATCAGTTGTAGTTAATATTCCTGTGGTTGCATCTGGATAATCTATACGTGGAATGTATATTATTCAAGGCTTGGAATTTTACGCGGAAACGTGGATTTCCACTTTTTTCAAATCCTCTGCGCATGTTATTACATTTCCGCGTAAAAAAAATCGGATTTGGTATGAAATTTCCGCGGCAAATTCCTTTCTTACCGCGGTGTTGCAGACGACGTTCACCTCGAAAAGCAGAAGTTGCTCTTTATGTTTCGGAGGAACGTAAATTGTCAACATTGCCGGGGCATCTGGGATAGCGTGGTGGGATTTTCAATGGCGCCTCGTGTTATTGTAAACCGCGGCGACAAATACTACGGCTCCGCAGCCAAAAATGTGTGGGTTGGGAGTGGACGAATGAGCTAAAAGGACGCAGACGCATGCTACTGATGGTGGTAACGTTTTTTTTTTTTTTTTTTTTTTTAGTCCCGATTTTTGTCGGCGAAAGGTTCACATGGACCATTTCAAGGCTGGGTAGCGCGCATGATTTGGGCCGTAAAAGTTTCCGCGTTCTTTGTCATTGGTCATTCTAAGCCCTGATTATTCAGCACATATTGTTGTGTACAAATTGAAGTTTAAGATGTGTGAACTTACAAAAATGAAGATTAAGCAGACGTCAGGTCATTAGATTTCCTCATATGAATTGAGGCAATCAGTCTATCAAAAACTGTTACAACAAATTACTGGTTTGCACAATTTGTGTGCTTAATAAGAATTACCGTCGGCGTCAATTAACATTTTGACAGTTTTAAAATCTACTGTAGGGAACTCTTGTTGTCAGCTACAGATACAGTTTTTGATCTTTTTACACAGGTCACGTTCCCAGGCACTGTGGCGACCTTGTTTGGGGACAAAATCGGCTTCACAAATGAGGTAACCACCAGCCCTATAGCACGGCGGTCCACTGCTGGCAGGGACACTGTCTACCGCTATAACTTTAATGGTAACAATTGGCCACAAGTGGGGGACAATGCACTCTTCGCGTTTTCACAGACTGACTCCAACTTTGCTCATTCATTACAGTACTCTATTTACACTGGTAAGTGGAAATTAAATCTCATTTTTGGCATTTCCCATGTGGAATCTATTCTCAAGTCTGTGGTTGGAAGACCGAGCTGAGCTGTTTGGATTAACTGGCATGCTTGCAATATGAACATCTTTTTCTCTTGACTCCCAGAAGATGTCACTTTACAAAAATTAAACCAAAAATTGAGCAAACGGTACATGTCAAGAGTGTATTGTTTCGAAATCGACTGAGTCCGAATTTTCTTTTTTTAGAAAAGCAGATGAGTGATTTAAGAAAGTAACGTTGATTAGATTGTGACCGAATTTTAGGCGTCTCTTGAGTGTCGGACTTGCAAAAACACGCACTTGGCAGGACGTGCTACAAATTTGTAAGTGAACAGCAAATAACAATTTTCATTTATAAAGGGAATTTCCACTGATTCCCTTTTTTGTGCCTGAAAAGTTGCTGATTTTTTTCTGCGCCTTGATTTCCATCATTTTGGCTTAAAAATTGAAATTTTTCATTAGAGTTGTGGTGAACTAAAAAGGTGTATGTTGCTAAAGTTGCCTAGTCGTTACCCACGTCTATCACAAGCTGGGTTTTGACGTTCAGTCATACACCGAGCAAGATAGCTTGGAGGTCTCCTACTGGTCTGCTTGAAATCAGCGGAGCAGCCGCCTATTTTCCAACCAAGAACCGAACAAAAGTTTGTGACCTCAAAATATTTTCAAGCTTGCTCCTAACTTATGAGAGTTGACATCTTTAGCAGAACATTATATCATTCTAAAGATTTAGAAAGTTATACCAAATCTGGGCTTAGTATTTTTTAAGAGCTGCCAGCAACATCATGACTTTTACCTAGGAGACGCTCGTGTCAGTTTCATCAGACAAAACTCATCATTTGTGGAGAGTCTTTCTTCAAATGTGTCTTGTTTCGTTACAGGTGCTATACAGTACATTCCAGGACCCAGGGGACCGCCGGGAAAAAGGGGCCCACCTGGGCCGGTGGGCCCGAGGGGTGTGTCTGGACCTCCCGTAAGTCTCAAGAGATGCTGTTCCTCCCTATGTAGCCAATCAGTTTGTAGTTGAATACTCCATGCGGATATATATCATGACAGAAAAAGGTTTTGTGAGCAAAACGGATTCAAATTGTGTAGGGACCAATAACTGTTCTCGCCTGACATTCACTGACAGTAATGGTGGTAACATCATCAGTTAAATACGCTTTGAAAACTGTGGCGCAATTTTTCCATTTATCTGTCAGCATGCACCAGTTGACAATGTGCTTTAAAGGTTTGATTCTGCTCTGAGGCTGATCTCTGAAAATCACTTTTCTTGCCAATAAGGTCACGTTATCGTCTGGTTGGACAGTTCTGTGCTACTAGTTGGGCTGCAGTGCCCAGTTGCGTGAAATAGTCCCTAACAGGCACTCAAACGAGGTTCACAGAATGGTGTAATATTTTTCTACCATTTTATCTTGATTATGAGTTCCTCTTTGTCTAATGACTTTCCTAATAATATGAATAAAATCTCAATCCTTAATTTGTTGAAAATGAATAGGGTCTTAGCCTAGTCCTTAAATTAGGAGCATTGCTCGAAAAAAACCTTACATACATGTATTTTCAATGATATTGAGAATTCACTCTTGCTTTGTATCAAAGCCAAAAATTGATGTAATGACACTTAAACAGTATGGGGAAGGACATTCAATATTTTCACAAGTTCTTAGTTAAGTCGCTATTGGAGACTGTTTCATGCAACCGGGCACAGACTCCTTATGATGTCACTTTAAATCTTAATTGTGTTGGTTGGCAGACTATGAGCAATGCACTTGTGCCCAGTCTTACACTGAAGGTCTGAAAGGGGAATGTGGTGTCGATGTATCATGTAGGCACATGGAGTGAATGTTGTGTGAATGTATCAGGGAACCTCATTGGTTTTATGGGGTGTGAATGTATCAGGGAACCTCATTGGTCTTATGGGGTGTGGATGGAGTTAATTTAGTGTGAACGTATCAGGGTGCCTTATGAAGTAAATGTGGTGTGAATGTATGAGGAGCCCTCATGGACAATAGTGTTGGGCATTTGTGAGACTTCCCTGACTTTAACAAAAGCTTCAAACCCCCTCCCATCACAAAAAGTATGACTTGGCTTGTTTCATTGGATAGCCATCTTAAAATTTGTAAATTTTCAGGAAAAACTCTGTACATTGTAATTCTTGGGTACTAAATGTTGCCATATGCTTTCAGTTGGGTAGTTATAAGAGTGTCTTTAAACATTACAGGGGCCTCCTGGTAACCAGGGGCAGCAAGGCCTTCTGGGACCCAAAGGTCCCCCTGGACCCTACGGTCCGCCAGGCCCTAAAGGTCCGCGTGGAACTGAGGGGCCAAAGGGTCCACCTGGCCCTCCTGGAGAGAATGGGCCGGTAGGGTTCGCTGGGCCTAAGGGCAGCCGAGGTCCTCCTGGAAGCGTGGGGGGTGCTGGTGTGAAAGGTGTCAAAGGCGCACGAGGTAAGTTGGCCGGGGTTTGGTCGTTTTCTTTTTATATTTTGATTCACACACATGGTATTTACCCGTTGCTGTACATGTTGTGTTAATCCTGGTAAAATCAAAGTCACTCACAATACACTTCCTGGCAGTCAAAAATTGATCTTTCATATTTGGCAACATCGTGTTATTTTATTGTGATTCACTCAAAATGCCTCAAACAATGTGTTGACTTTAAAAATTCATCAAAGGTAAGGTGTTAGTTGCATTTTGTTTTTAATTGTGAGCATACCTTGATATAGTTAATCATATGAGATGCTCGTTTGAGAAGTCCAGACATTGGTTATCTCAAAATTGAGATGATTCTACAAACGGTAGGTCTCAAAATAACTAGAAAAATGTTGACAGAATTCTGTCGGACTCTGCCAAACTTTGGTAGACAGTTAAGTTGAACTTATGTTGTAGCAAAAGATCATTTTTGTTGATTTTTAGTCAGTCTCATGTATGCAGTTATAGTGCCTCTCTACTAATTATTTATTTAATATGTAATGTACTTGCGCAGTTGATTATTGTGATTTTGAAAAAGTGCATGAAGCAAGAACACCTATTAAGATTCTGTCAAGGTTTAAACAGGATTGAAGTAAGTTTTAGTTGAAAAGAATTGGATTTGGATGTTTAGTTAAATTTGATAACTGATGCCTGCCGTTAAATTAGGAGTTTCTTTTTCAGGACCACCAGGGAAGGCTGGTCCAATGGGCCCTAAAGGGGTCCAAGGCCCTGTTGGAGACAGGGGTCCAAAGGGTGACCCTGGAGCCAAGGGCAACAAGGGAGAAATGGGAGTAAGGGGTCCAACAGGACCAAAGGGTGCCAGAGGTCCCATGGGGTCAGGGCTGGTTGGTGAGTATACTCTTATCGTTCTGTTGACTGATGTATTTTACTCACAGCACTTCAATAGCTCACTTGCGAGTTTCTCGCTAGTCACTGTGACGTCACCGGAAAGGGGGCAAAACCCGCCATATTGCTCTTGTTTTGCCCCGAGTCTTTGGAGGCACAGAACAGTTCTCACTGGGTTTTGCCTTGCAAAACACACATCACTTGATTTGTAACCTTTTCTTCACTCTGTCAAAAACAGGATGCAAAGAATGGCATGTTTTCAATTATTTCACATAAAAAGCCCAGCAGATGAGCACAGAAACTTTATTCTTTCTTGTATTTTTGACCATTTCATTCCCACTGAAAACCAAGCTAGACTAAGAAAAATAAGGGCAAAAAAA
>NMRA01000082.1:1019365-1052062 GCA_002633005.1 Phoronis australis
GGTGTAGAATGTATTTTCGACGAGGTGAAAACTTTATCAGTGAGCGGATTTCGCCTACCGCCCGTTTAAAATACACGGGACGAAATTAACCCGATAGAACGTATTGTAGTGCGAATCTGAAGTTCATTTGCCATAACAGCAATGCTTTTGGACATTTTTCGAAGTAAACGGCTAAAAACTCGAAGACAATAACAGAATACACTCTGCTACCGTATTGGGCAAATGACCAAACGACAAGCTTTTGCCCCACTTCCCGTGACGTCACAGTTAAGTCTCACATAATCTCGCATTATTGTTATAAACTCGCAAAAGGCCTATTAATCTGCGTATTGCATTGGGACGAGCTTATTACTGAGTTGACTATTGAGTCTCTATACATTAGAGATAAGCAGGTTATTTTTTCTTTGACAATGCAGCAGTGTATATCACTACACCACGTGACTGTTGATCTGTATCAATGTGCATGTTAGCTGCGACCATTTGGCCTTATTGGTTTAACTGTTGATGACATGTGGTGTGTATGTACCTTAGGTGTCTGTTCCTGGAAACTGACTAGACTCAAGTTAGAAATTTGATTGACAATCATTTCTGAACACTTGAGCGAAGGGCTAAGTCTCTTAGGATGTACACCAAACTGCTAGTTACCAAAATAATTTCTAGACTGTTGTGCTCAAAATAACCATTAAAACTTTGTTAAGGGATAAGGAACCTAAGACCAAGAGCTTGGTCATGACTACACTCATAGTTACCCAGATATATGGGTGGCCATTAAATGGAATTGATTATACGTGTTGTTTTTGGCACAAATGGCTGCCCATACACGTTGTTAGTGAATTGTTTATATCTGACAGTTGTAGTTTGGAGCATTTTCATTGGTTACTTTTGAGAACATATTGGTTTAGTGCATGCATTTATTACCTTGCATAGGCTTGTCCTGTTACGTTCTGTTGCATACAGTTAACATCAAGTCGTCTCTCTGTGGTTTCAGAAGTCAACGAGTGTCGTACCAATAATGGAGGATGTTCAGATACGTGCGTAGATGACTACCTCAGTTACGCCTGTGACTGTAAACCAGGCTACCACCTGCTGACTGACATGCGCACCTGTACAGGTATGCATCATAAGCCTGTGGCCACTTCTCGTCAGTACACTGTACAATTACGCGATCAGTTAAATTTTTGTGTTACATTAATTCATCTTTTGCCGATTTTATTTAAACCTAGTTTATTGACATGAACTGTGGATGTAAAAGTATGGCTTAATGTGCATGCCTGAACATTCCGTTAAAGTTGACTACTTCGTAGAGTGTAAATTTTCGTAACGAGGAATTGTCTCCCATGTTAATCGGTTATCATATTGTTCTACAGATGTTGACGAGTGCTCAGAGAACAATGGCTTCTGCCAGTTCAACTGCACCAACACCCCTGGAAGCCGTGTGTGTTCTTGTGATGATGGCTTTGTATTGAACAGTGATGGAATGAGATGTCGCGGTAAGACTCTTCATAAATTATGCATAAATTATGCTCATATTGACGATTTTTTTGCTTAATGTTGCTTGAACTCGTTCGAGTTGCTTCCAACTTCCGTTTGATTATTGGGATTGTACTTTTCAAAAAAGTTGACAAACTTTGACTCTGTGTCTGACTCTGTGACACCTTGAGTAAATATCCTGGCAGAATTAGGTCACACTTTAGTCAAACTTTTGTTGTGATAAAATATCTTTTTTGTTGAACTTTTGTCAAGTATTTAGTGTTATATTGTTGCGCCTAGCCACTAAATGTAATGGAAACTATAAATTGTCTCAATATAGATTTAGCAAAATTCTAGTAAGTTGATATTTACCCGGGGTTTTGTGGGTAGAAAGTTTGAAAAATTTAGACATTGAATACTGCAGCTGTACATGCTGTGATCAGATTTTCATCACATGACAAAAAATGTTTGCATCGCTCATTACTTGAAGTAAGTTCCTGCAAATTGCCCCATTATTTAAGTGTGGTTGTGACCTCATGGTACCTGCCAGTTAAAATATTGATTCAAGCACAAAGTCAATTTTTCAGTTTTTATGCTCTGTTGCTTCATGAGGTTAAAAGAGAATGCCACCGGATTTAATTAGTCTTTTTTGCCTTCTTAATCGGTCTATATCCACATCGCCTCGCATACGGTCGACCTTACCTTGCCAAGAGGTGTCGCGCTAACCTGTGAAGAAGGTGAGAAACGACGCTAGCGACGTCAGCGGTTCATATTCAGAGTGAATGCCACTATGTTGCAGTGCATCGTTCCCGCTTGTCCGAACTAAGCAGCTGCGAGGAAAGCGGGTATATCGTTTTCTTTACTTCCTCGAGAGTCCGAAATGCTTAGGAAGTGGCTCATGGTAGTGAAGAATGAAATGTACGCTGTAAATAGCAAGTATGAGGCAAATAACTCCGTACGTTCCGTTGTCTGAGCTTGTTCACGGCACCTCTCTAGTATTTCTTCATTACTGTATTCCTGTTCGAATTGATAGCCTGTAAAACTTAACGATCCACCTGCGAAGTCGGGACTGGTGAGATCTAGCTCGCCCTAAGTCGGGATTGCGAGTTGCCATCATGTTGGCGTTTATTACTGAGCGTTCTGTTTCAAAATGAATTATTCTCACCCTAACAAATACTTATATAAAAATGAAACATAGTCTGTCTCATTAGATGCACTTTGTAATGCCTTTGGAGTGTTCGTGAGTGCAAATGATTTGAGAAGCCAGCAATGAATAAATCAGTTTGTTACCGGCAGCTTTAGGTGCAATAAAACTAATTGACGGGACACCTAGGCTGTGTGAGCTCATGCTAATTTAGTGTTTGCTGGCAGAAACTGTTGTGAAACAACTCGATTTCCATCCCACGGCCAGATGTTAGGGGAATCTTTATTTGCATTTACATTACTCAAATAATGATTGTCAATGTACAACTTCTGCCCTGACGGTGCTGTGGCCATAGCGGAACCAGTGAATTCGCAACCCCCGATGAGTAAGTAGATTTGCAGTTTCGCGGCTAATTCACCAAGTTGAACATAATCAGATGCACATTACTTTGGCTCACTGGTATAGTATTTTCTTGACTGGAAGTTTAATTTCCACTGAACTTTGGCTGCTTTATGTTCGTGATGTCTGATCAGTTTCCGAGCCACTGGCGGGAATAACGAGTCAATCCGGCCGACCGCGACGGGCCTGATCGGGCTCCGAGCCACTGGCCAGGAGAACAAGCGTTTTTGTGTGTTTAGAACGCAAAAATCACAATTCTAAACAACACAGATCTAGGTACTCCTGTCTGTATGTCACGGAAAATACTTCGAAATTATCTCCGAACAGACCCCCAACTCCTGCTACGGACCTTATTGGCCTGCCGAGCTTTGTAGGCTACGGTGTGTCCAAATACCAATAAATCCGTAAGAGCCAAATAAAGCAACACTTTTTTATAAGAACTGGTGTATTTTTAAGGGTTTTACATTGAAGTTTGATGATTTATTGGTGTTAAACAATGACTTCAAGCGATAAGCTGACACCAGTAACCCGTATTGTGAACTGCTGAACAGACTGCGTGAGAAACCGATGACGTCATTGGATAATTTCTATACCTCCGTCTGCCGTCAGGTGGCAGGTAACGCAACCGTTATGGAGTAGAACTACTCGATCTAAACTGATACAAATTAGGTTGTTTTTTGGGTGGCATGCTCCTTTAAGGTGGAATGAATAAGGTTAATAGCTGGTGGTCTGCCAGCTGTCGAATGTACTTTGAGCAAAGCTACTGTAGCTGACTCCAGTATGTTCCATCATAGTTCTCAGATTGTTTTCAGTTATCATGAAGCTTCTTTACAACATTCTTTATAACCTTGTAAATTACGTAATATTCAGTAAAGCAAAACATCAGGTTTGGGGTTCGAAAGCGATCTTGTCACCTGTAATTATTTTAGGGGTCATTCTTTTGTCTTGCATTTTAACAGAACTTCTCTACTGGTGAAGGTGACCCGCTGTTTGCTTGTCTTTTCATCATGTGTATTTAGGGAAGCCAACTCACCATGATATTAAAACGCAAAATGTTCCATCACTAAACATAAACTACTAAACAGTACAAGAGAAAAGCAGTCAGGCAAAATTCTGTTTTCCCGGCATGATGTTTGCTTCTGTTAACAGCAGGAATGACTGGCTATAACTACAAGGGCGGCAAAGTTCTAATTGCAGAATGGCTTAGTCATCTTGCTACCTGTCCTCTTCAGCTTAGTCATCTCACTACCTGCCCTGTTTAGCTTCATTTCCATTCATTCTCAGTCATCAGGGGAGACTACTCTGAAGATGAATTCATATATCATGACGGATTTCTCGGACATTTGTTCTGTGCATACTTTTGACGTGCGCTGTAGTAAAATAGTTGTTTTTATTCAAAGGTGGTGCTGCATGGAGCCATTTTAGCAAAATCTCCCAGATGTTTTGTCCGGCAAATGTGTTAAATTTTGCAAGCAAAGCAAAGTGAACCTCATTGGCTGCTACTAATACATGTATATCTGTTTTAATAATATTCAGGGCTCGCAATGAATGGATAAGCGCTAGAAAATACAAAAATAACAAAATGCGCTTAGAAATTTGACTCCACTCCTGTTACTTGTACCAGAACAGAGCAGACATCCAGCATTTTTTTTCTAGTCACCACTGTTCACTATCTCAAATCCTGGAATACGTGTAGTAAATATGCCATCACTTGTATTTTCGAGCGGACATTTTCGGCTGTGTCGAGCGCCGATATTGGTCCATTGTGACATTTTAAGTATGATATAGTAATCAAATCTTATTATGCCTGCAGACGTCAATGAGTGCGAGGTCAGCTCTACTTCCACACCCCCCTGCCCTGATGACACAACATGTATCAACACACCGGGCAGTTATGCCTGTCTCGGGTTTAAAGTTAACATTGGAGGTGAGTCACAACTGTCCGTTCTTGTAGTGCAGTTTTGATGTTCATGTTTTAATTCATTGATTCAAGTTAAGGAGATTTTCTGGTCTGACTGTTTTGTATTTATTTTTTCTGTTGCTCTGGTCTTAAAAATTATTTTTCGTGTCTCAATTATAGAACTTGCTCTACTGTAACAAAGAATTAAATTCAAGTTGTACACATCGGGCCATACCTACGTGTTGAATTAGTTAATATGCTAACCGAGGATCTTTCTTGGTCAAAACAGAAAGTCCACCATATAATTTTGCTTGTAATTTCCAAGAAATTATGAAAATGGGCATAATTCCTGACAATTTAAGGATTTTTGTCTGACTGTGAGAAAATATAGACGATGGCTCTTATCATAAAATGAAAGACAGTCAGAAAGCAACTGATTACAGTGGGTAGGTTCATGATTTAGAAATGTTGGTCTTTTTTGAAATGTTAAGAGGACTGTTTTGGACACTTTTCAATAGTTTACATTGGTGTAAAGATTAAGCATGAGAAATGTACCTTGAACTCATAAAACTAAAGCCAACTTTCTGGAACAGAGTAACACTGCTTTCGACTGCGTTCACCCTCCATTTTGTGACTTCAGTTTTCTGTCACCATACGATCAAAATCCCCAGAACTTGTCCTATATTTTCAAGAATTTCTTAGTGGACTGGTGGAAAAAATGGTGTGACTTCAAACAAAGCAAGCCGGCCTGGAGAATAGAAAAATATTATTGAACATGTATCGTTTTTTTTACTTCAGAATTTTTCATTTTGACTTTGACTTAAGCAATAAGACTGAAAACATTGTTATGTGGGTTAAGAGCGTGACTTATGGATTTTTTATTGACTTTAAGTTCAGCGATAGTACTGATAGTGTTTCTTTACACAGGTTCACGGTCAGCCGCCTCAACATCTGCGTATCTGGACGACATGCTGCTGTCCAAAGACTTGATGATGGTTATCCTTGTCTGGCTGATCATACTGTCCGTCGTAATGGTCATCATTGTTATCGTGGCTTGTAGTGAACGGCAGAGACAGACAAAACTGAAGGAGTATTCGATTAGGAACAGTCTGTATGATTCCCAGAATCAGTTTGACACGAGGTCAAATGCGAGTGGGCCAAATGGAACAAGCCAATTTCAATATCCCACGTACTCGATGGCAAATCTCAACGCATCGACAAGTAGTCAGGCCCACCTTATAGAGGCGGATAATATATCGTTATAATGTGGGATGTTTGTAGAGCAGATGTCTCATTCTGATTATGGTGTAATTTTAAATTATTGCAGCTTTTGGAGCTGGAGATATTCCAGGCATTTTTTTTCTATTTGACAGTCCCCAGTATTTGCCCGAGGTAACGTATACAATATGTGGGTATTCTACTTCTGGCAAATACTCACTTTCTAAGGTGGGCTTTAGTGATTGGTTTAGACAATATAGACTTTCTTCCAAACTTTATTTTGTCTCTATGAGCTGCGTTTCCCCATGTTCGTATTTTATCAGAATCTCGAGGGAAATTATGTCATTGTAATATCTAGTCTTATGCAACGATGTTCTCATTTTTATTTACACGTTTTTCAAATGGCACTTTTGTGTATTTTACATTCCTTGTATCGAAGGTTGAATTGAAATGCATTTTGAAGTGTATTTTTCATCAAGATCAATGTTTTCAGCCATCCAAATTGTGGAGATAAATGTATAATATATTCGTCAGGTGATGGAAAAATGCAAGGAATGTTGTGACTCAATGCTCAGGATGTTGGCTTGCAAAGCATGGTTAAACACATAGCAATCTCTTTGTTGCTATACGTTTTTGTTACACTGTAGTCAATTGTGACTTTCAGATCACACTACAATCATAGGGGGCGCTTTAAATTGCTTCATTGTATTCATGAACAAGTTAATGGGTGGGCAATTGCTGAAGTTTTGTTATTGTGACAGAAAAAGACAATCAAGAGTTAATATTTTGGCTATTCATCTGAGGTGGCTTCATTCCTATTTTTGTGATGTAGCATTGGAATGTCTTGTTGACTATTATACCTATTCAGAAACTCACTTTCTGTTGTTTTGAAAGATTGTTTAAGAAAAAGTTTTAATTTACTGTTAGTGTTCCATTTTCATGTATTTGCAAGATCATTTTAATTGGTGACATTAAAGATTTTTAAAAAAAAATCTTATTCTCACTTGGGTAGATGTACACCATTATTGTCAAGGAACACCAACAGGGGGCGATGGAATTTTCTTGGCAATCGGACTTCACAGTTCTTCTATTACTTAGTATTTTCATGGAATGCTACAAAAAACCTTGATTTACTAAAAACTAAAACTGACATGCACTTGGCTGTGAAAAAAATAACTTTTTTAATATTTAATGCCACCTGCTGTTAGTAAGGTGGAACAAGGAGTTAGACATGGGCTTGAGAATCAACAGTTTATATTCCTGGAGATTAAGGTTTTTAAACATGGATCGACTGGGTTGAATTTTCATGTAAGAACCAAATGCATGACAACTAGAAGTAGGGGAGTTCAAGAATCCATCATTTTAATGTTCTTCAGAAACAATCGTGATATTTTGTTATAAGAATGAAGAAAGATCAGGAAGCATGGCTGATTAATTTTTCGTTGTCACCATGTTTGGTGGTATTGGGCAACATTATAACTCTGTCACAAAATGATAAGATTTATGCTGTATTGAATGCAATTTATTATTAATTTAAAATAATTTATGCAAAACCGACTAAAAATCTTAAAGCACCATTCATGGACTAAAGCTATTATGTTACTCCATGCTATGCAGTCTGAAGCCACTGAATCACAAACGAATCGATTTTGAAAAAAAAAATAATCGTGCTGACAACATACAATGTAAGGCCAACTAATAGAAACGGGGTAGGCAACTTTTCTCAAATTGCAAGTGCACAATGCAATTATTTTATCACAAACTGCACTACAGCTTGTTTATAAATCAGCTGTAGCTTGTGGAAAGAAGTGTGTCATACAACAGAACTGTTGCACATGGAAAAGGCTTGGAAGAAAATCGTATTTACAGTAGGAGAAAAGAGACTAAAGGGCATGCCACATGTGGTACGCCAAGGAGAAAGGTTGTCTACGTAGTTTTCAAACAACGTTTGACAAAACTTCTGCCTGTCGGAAATTGCTAAAATTGCAAAGCAAAAATTTCTAGCCAATTTTCAAATGATCTTGTGTCATTGCTTGTCTGGTTTTGTCTTTTCAGTATATCCCATAATTTCGGCGAATTGAAATGGATTCTAGATCTTTAGTCGCAATGTGCCTGAAGGTGAAGGATTCAGGTGACACCTGTTGTCCATAGTCTTAATTAGCTCCAAAAGAGAAAAAACATGTCCTCACAAATTTGATGTTCTCTTCAACCATGCTTTGATCAGCTGATGAGCAATCGCCTGCTGTGGGGGAACAAATAGTCCATCGGAATGTTGGTGGGTCAACATCAGAGACACCTGTTGTCGGGAAAACCAGCGAGCGTCTTCCAATTCCTCTTTATCCACCTGTTCCTTACAAAAAAGTTTCAAATTTAATCAATTTTGGAAACTTAAGGTACACTGTAGTTTTCAGATGGTACTACTAGAAACGTAGACTATGCCAGAACTCTGCCAGACTATGCCAGACTTGTAAAACTTGGATAAACAGTTGTCACAATAAAATAGCTTTAGTGGGACTTAAGTGAGATGTAATTATTGCACTTGGCTGCTAAGTGGACTTGCAAAGCAATATGTCACGATTTCGACAAAGTGGATGGAGCAACAATTGTTGAGATTGACCCAGAACTGAAACAGATTTTGGTAAAAAATAAATGGATCACCGAAACTATTGTCGAGTTTCGACGTTGTCTAGTTTATTTTGAGAACTGGACAGTATAAGTCCAAAATCTGAAACTATTCTCACAATCATTGATTGGTTGGTTGACAGAATGCCTTGTACACAAACAAGCTCAATTGTAATGTTATGAGCATGACTTGATGACCACCACTAAAGATAGAAATAGACTTTAGAAAACTTAAGGAGGCAAATTTCAAGGACTTTGTAGAAGGCAATGTCAGAGACAAAAATAATACTACTAGTTTTCTGCAGAAAAGTCCAGGGCATTTATTCTCAGACTGAAATATCTGTTAAGGGATCAGAAGTCAAACCTAAAAATTTTATGCTGTTAACATCCCCTTTAAAGGAGATAAGGATAAAAAAATTCTCCAATGTCACTTGGTCACCTGGGCCAGTTCTGCCCACTTTCCATTCACAATAGGGAGATAACAGACTCAGTGACTCTATTCACTAGGTCACATAGTTAGGTAATCACTGTTTCTTAACAGAAGATATCTAAATAGAAGGCTTGAAAGCATCTAGGCTCTATTTTATTCCTTTGTACATGAACACCTATAGAAACTACAAAATCTGATCTAAATAGAAGGCTTGAAAGCATCTAGGCTCTATTTTATTTCTTCGTACATAAACACCTATAGAAACTACAAAATCTGAATAGAGTAAAAAGTAGACAATGTGGGTTCTTGAATTTCAAAACTGGACAAGTAAAAGCGATTTTGTCAAAAAGCCTAGCTTTGAGCGATTCATTGGAAAGTAGTTTCCAGCATAGCCTATAATCTAATTAACTGCACCACTAACTCACAACAGAAGCTGTGCCTGAAAGATTGTGGACAAAACCTCTCCTAGTGTATGATTCATGTTTAAAGGAATATTCAAGACATGATGGCTAGTTGTATAATTACTAGGAAGTGGTGAATATAAGGCTCAGGTGTATGAACCCTGTAGCCAGCACTTTTTATACTAGGAACATCAAAAGACTTGCAGAAAATTCTGGTACATCATTTGAAATCACCTGGAACTGCTTAGAATTGTGCCAATTACAACGTGAAGCAGTGTTATATCATCAACCTTAAAAACCACTATTATATGCGGTTTTCGTTTTCTGTGCCCAACAATTAAATCATGAAACCAAAAATAAATGGGCCTTTTATGACAGCAAAAGGCCAAATCGGATTTTTTGTTTTTAGTCAGCTAAGCCAGATGAAATGTCACCTCAATTGCTGATATTAAAGAACTTACCGTGATTTTCTCTGACGTAGCATAGGCCAGACAGCCAATCATAAGCGAGCACGGAAATGGCCATGGTTGGCTGGAATGGTATTCGACGTGACCTACATTGACATCACTTTCTTCCTTCACTTCGCGACGACAGCAGTCTTCGATACTCTCTCCTGTACAGAGAAAGTCAGTTAAATTTATGTTGTAGGTTATTATTAACAAGCTCGACTGCATTTGGCCAAACATTTAAAAAATTGCTGCAGAAACTAACTTAGTCAGTAAAGGTACATATTTCCTGAAAGAAGAAAGACGGTCACAGTAGATTTTTATATTACCAATCTGTCAATCGGGTCATGTAACCAATTTTTTGTCTGTTTATTAAATGTCAATAGCATGACCAAATTTCATTTGTCTGTGATGACATAAATGTATAAATATCGTCTAAACATTATGATACAGTTTTCTATAATCACTTTTGTTTTATGCAACGCCTGCGCTGTTTCATAACATCCCCGTTTTTGCAAGCTCTCAGTCGAAAATGGAACATTCTAGAAACAATATTCCTGACAGCAATTCTGAGACCAGCGTTTACAGCATAGTATATCAAGTTTTGTATGAATTTAATCTCTGATATGACAATCCAAAGTTAAATGCAGCCAAATGTGGACATAATCTTAAGAAAACTTAAGATAATGAAGAAATAAATTTGACTGTATAGAGTCAAGCTTTCTTAAAACTGGAGATTTACGTAATTCGGACATCTGCTAATGGCAGGGCGTAAAATAAGGACACCCATAGATAAACAGAAATGCCATTATGCACAATGAATTGTGGGAAAATTTAATTTCCTCACAGGAGACAAAATATCCAGGCACCAAGGAGGGGGGAAGAGGTTTTCCACAATTTGTAACTGAGGTATGTATAAGGGGAATCTTTAAAACAACAAGAAATATGGAAAAATTCATCTATTACAGAGCAAAGAGTTTTAAGTTAGTACTAAAGGCACTCCTGTGTCAATGAAACAATCCTCAATATTTGTCTCCGGTGTCTTAAAATTGTGAACTTATTTTGGACACTTTATCAATCTTGAAAGACAACCAGACACAAGTGCAACATGAGAAGCCAGACGATTGTTGCATCCACACCACCAGTCATGCAGAACACCACCAGTCATGCAGAACACCACCAGTCATGCAGAACACCACCAGTCATGCAGAACACCACCATCTTAAAGGGAATGTTACAGTAATTCACCTGGCTCCATGAAGCCAGCTAGACATGACCACATGCCAGCAGGAAACCGTTTCTGCCTTCCCAGCAGGCAGTTCTGGCCATCAGGGGAGACAACCAGCATAATGACTGATGGGTCAGTGCGGGGATAGCTGACATTGCTGATACCTGTGAACAGAAGTGAAAATAGAAACCTCCGAAGCAATACACCAAACCAAAACTGGCTCATATACTATCAAAAATGCCATCATGCTATTACTATTATAATAGAAGGTATTAACGTATGATGTGCCATTAGTTATGATCAACCCATATTCGTGATGAAGAAAAATTGGCAAACTTTTTTGTTGGTGATATGCACAAATTTGGACAGTTTAAAACAAATCTGCAATAGAAATCTCACGGGTCCACAAAACACAGCCATGGTAAGTCCGAAAAGCGAAAAACCACTTTTTCATGAAAATATAGTTCACTTTTATTCCATAATAATGGTGCAACAATGTGTGCTCTTGAGTCACTCTCACAATTGGTTCTGTCTAGTCAACTGGCGAAGACATCTGATTGCTCTATAAGCCGGGAGTCATCATCGAGACCCAATCAGATGCCCATTGGCCCAGCAAAATGAATCAAATGCAGTCAGAATGAACCCAATTCAGTTTGTCAAGGTTTCATAATTTTCATGGAAATGCCATATAACAATTATCAAAAATTGATTCCTTTTCCTAAGTACTACACAAATGCATTCTCACGATTTTCTTACAAAACCTCATTAGTGATGTAACATACCTTTGCGACTGTCACAGTCACTGTTCACACACTCTTTCTTGTGTCCTCCATCTTTAATAGTCATAGTGCTGCCACACGTTGGACAAAACCTGTACCGCTGGTGCCAGTCTAACAGTGTCCGGGCCTGGGCACTAATTGCTGCCTCAGTCTTGGAAAGTTGCAGGAATCCTGGGAAGGGATTCGTCAAGTAGGAGCCTTCTCTGAGTTTCACGACATCGCTATCGCTCAGAAATGAAACATCAATAACAAACCAAGAGCGGAAATTTTCCGTAGACTTTTCATCTGTAGTCGGATCATCCGTATTAATACTCTCATTTCCAAGAAAGACAGTCGCGGGACTTTTATCCATTAGGTGCATTATGTCACCATTTTTCAATAGACATAACTCAGCTCTGTTCCTTCCATCCGCTTTACTGTTTAACACCAACGGCTTTAAATGAGCAAAAACAATGAACACAGTTGAGGGGTCTTCAAGCCTGGAAGAAATCCACGACTTATCAGCTCTGTTTTCCGAAGCATAATCCAGTGGATTGTGACAGAAAAAGTTTCGGACTTGTTCTCTAAGTGAAGCGCTCACACCCGTTGTATCGCCACCATTAAATAGATGCACTACTTTCTCGTGATTCCAAAATTGAGCAATTTCCGCAGCAGTCTGACCAATGGAATTAAAAGCAGATGGGTCAGCTCTGTAAGAGAGAATGGGAATTACTTGTATGGACATATACACCTACATTTGAATCAATATCTCACAACAACAAACAAGAGCAACGCGGAGCATTGAAATGCACCCATGCATGCATCGCAAATGGTGTGCTTTTAGGGTTACTTATTTGTATCATAAAAATGGCCACTAGATGGCGCAAAAATGAACAATCCATCCAAAAAATGGGAACATGCCATATTTTATAAAAAAATGTCAAGGAACTTCAGAGATCAACAAAAGAAAACAGAATAAAATGAAATTGCCACTTGTGGACACAGCGTCCGTTGGATCCACCTGAAAGATGTCGTCTGTTGTTATCTTCATATAAAAACACTTACTAAATTTAATAAAGATCCTGCAGTGGGTTTAGGAAATACAGCTATGGACGCAAAGCAAAATAAAACTACCACTAGGAGGCGCCACAATAGTCAGTCGCCATCATCTAACGTCCCCTTCACACTGAGAACATATATGCCAATTTTCAAAACCATACATAGGTTGATAGAGGGGTGGACGCCAGGTTGATAGAGGGGTAGACGCCAAAAAACAAGATTTGAAAACAGCAAAAACGGCCACTAGGTGGCGCAAAATACCTCAATTCCATCCAAAAACAGGTGGATAGCATCATCCCACCAATAAATGCCTATATTCAAAATTTTATGAAAATCTGTTGAGGACCTTTGAAGATACAGAGGTAAACGTAAAAAACTAAAATTGCCACTAGGGTGCACGTCAGTAGTCAGATCTGTTCGAAACTCGTCGTTGTCCATTCTCAACATTATTTAATACACTAGCTAAATCAAGTAAAGATCCTACAAACAGTTTAAGATATACAGCCATGAGCGCAAAAAAACTGCCACTAGGAGGTGCTACTGTAGTTGAAGTCGTCGGAAAATCATCAGCCGTTCACTTCATATTGAAAACATACATACCAATTTTCACAATTACCCTGAAAGCAATTTGGTTGATAGAGGAGTGGACGCCAAAAAACAGACTCGAAAATAGTAAAAATGGCCACTTGGTGGCGTAAACTAGGTTGAATCCATCTGAAAACGGAAAGATAGCATCACCTTATTACCAGATGCCTGTACGCCAAATTTTATGAAAATATGTTGAGGACCTTTGAAGATACAGAGGTAAACATAAAAAAATTGCCACTGGGTGGCACACCAGTGGTCAGACCTGTCTGAAAGTCGTTGTCCTCCGCTGCTGACATCAAATAAATAAACTTACAAAATTAAGTAAAGATCCTGAGAACGGTTTAGGAGATACAGCCATAGGCGCAAAAAAATTGCCACTAGGAGGCACCACAGTACTCAAAGTCGTCGGAAAATCATCGTCATCTGTCCACTTCATAGTAAGAACATACATGACAATTTTCACAACCATCCTTCGAGGGGTTTGGTTGAAAGAGGGGTGGACGCAAAAAAACAGACTCGAAAACAGTAAAAATGGCCACTAGGTGATGGAAACTACGTCCAATCCATCTGAAAACGAGAGGATAGCATCATCTCACTAATAAGTGCCTATGTACTAAATTTTATGAAAATCCCTGAAGGACTTTTGAAGATACAGAGGTAAACGTAAAAAACTAAAAATGCTACTAGGGGGCACACCGGTAGTTGGATCCGTCCAAAAGTTCACTCATGCCGCTCCGTTCATGGAAGGAACACGTGTACAAAATTTCATGAACAAACGTCAAGGCATTTTGGAGATAGTACAGCAGACTCCGGACGGACAGATGACGGCATAATGCATCCACATATAAATATATTTATATGTGGGTGCATAAAATTGAACACTAGCCAATCAAAAACAACTAGTCAGGGGCCCAACTTGAAATTATTTTTTGCATATTCCTTTCTACTATTGAGCCGATTTAAGAATGAATTTTAAGTCACTCCGGAGACAATATTGTTATCAAATTAATAAGCATTTGGTGTGTATACAGTTGAAATGGTGTGCAGATTAGAAAACAAACACGTTCACTGCCTTATTCCTGGGAATGGTCTGAGCAACTAATCCTATGATGGAAAGCAGCAACAGGGGGAGCCTTCACAGTGTCAAGGTAGATTTTTCCACAATCTAATGGTGGATGGATTGTATGGAAGAATAAAATCCATGTTCATTTCTGTCAAAAAGAGGGCAAGTTTGTGGTTCAACTTCCATGGACATATTTCCAGGCCCCGGGTGTACTTTCGGGATGTATTTATTAAGCTCATGTAATTTTATGGTACCCTATTCATAAGGCTGAGAAACCAACTCACCCATTGTCCAGCAACAGTTTGACCACATCGCTGTGTCCATTGCGAGCAGCTAACATCAGTGCAGTCCAACCTCGGTCATTCCTACAGTTGACATCAACGCCACCTATGAAATAAAAAATGGAAAATAAAAACAAGAAACTGATAAGACATCAAAATATTGACATAACTAAAGAGCATCAAGATTGGCCAAAGTATCCCAAAATATCAAAATTCAAGAACGGTAAAAATTCTCCTATGTGGGACAATCTCTAGAACTAAGGACATGGAAATTCCCACAAAAATGCATTTTCCTTATTCTGGAATTTGTGACCAAGGCGATTTTGGCATTTATCAAATTTCTTAAATTTCAGACTAAATGTGTTTTCAATCAACAGAGAGCCTGGTAATTTTGATTTCTTTCTGGTGATTCTTGAGACGGTCAATACTGCCCATTTCCAGAATTTGGGGCAATTTCAACCTTGAGCAAAATAATCATTTTTTCACTGTCCCAAATTGAAAAATGTTTACCGCACTCCCAAAAAATTGTATGTAATCAGACTGAGACACTTCACCTAAGGTTACATCTGACTTCTCTGAAGGACCAAGTGAGTGCAAGAACTTAAACAACTAAATTGTAAAAACGAAGATCTGATTAAGGTGCATCGAAATAAGGTTACTAATAGTTACCTTGTATCGACATATTGAAAATGATCAAAAATCAAATGTCAAGATCAGTAACCTAAAAGGCTTTCTAGGTTTAACTCCATTTATAGGGAATTCGATTTTATGTAATAAGGAATAAAAAATATCTTGGGAGCCTTGCGAGAAAGGAAGATCTCGCAAGACCTTGCAAAATTATTCGCATGAAAAGCAACTGTTTGTAAGTATTCTCAGGCACTTACTAGCTTATCCAGCACTGTTGCATTGTGGTATTGAATTCACAGTTCCCATGCTACAACAGCAAGCTAGTGCATTGTGGTCAGGAGAGCTCTACCCTGGCTGTGGATTCTTCTCAAAGTAAATCATCGGAAAGTATCAATGACACATTAAATTATGGTGTCCTCAATTTGGAGAATTCCACTGACCTCAATTTGGGGAATTTCACAGACCTCAATTGGGAAATTCCACTGACCTCAATTTGCGGGATTCCACTGACCTTGCGTGACAGTTTAAAGAGGACTCTTGTGTGCGAACAACACTGATGATTTCAATCACACACAACGATCTAAGCCACTTTGTGGACTAGTTAGCCCCTCCAAACCCACCAAATACCTTTTAGTAATGACTGGACATCCTGAACTTGACCAGAGGCTGAACTGTTGTGAAGTCTTTCTATAAACTGTTTCTGTGCACTGGTGTTCATATTATAGATCCTGTAAAGAAATGTTTCTGCTCCATTAAATATCAACAGTGAAGTCTCATGAACATGACCAGTATTAAGGCCTAAATTAAAGTAGGTTTCAGGATGCCATGAACCCTTTTTGTTACATATCGAGTTTCTTCATGTCTTCACAGGAATGTTTTCCCCTGTAACAAGTCATCATGCATTTCATCATTTCTGAAGTCCGTACAATATACGAAACTACCAGAAATTTATCAGACAAACACACTGCCTTCGCGAGTGAAACTATACAACTTAAAGGACAAAAGTATGTAAAGTAACTTAAGAATTAAGACAGAATTTGGTCTTACATTGTGACAAATACTGAATAAAGATTTAAGATTAGCAAAGCGATTATTAGCATAACAAAACCTAGAAATAATTTACACGTCAAGTAATGTCTATATGCATGTAGAAGTAATGGCCATATTCTCAGAGACCTTAAAGGCGAAGGCAACCTTTTTCATGTCTTTTTTAGCAAAAACAAGGTCCGTTGATTATCCCAGACATATTTTCCACTTAATCACAGCTTTTCGCAATTTAATTAATTATTTGTTCTCTACTCCGGTAGTTAAGTTTTGGGAGGCAAGAATTTCGCGCCAATTTCTTTTCATATAGTCTGACTGTGAGAGCTGCCGAGTCAGTCATTGTTCTATCTCGGTTGTGATAAGTTCGGTCGTCATTTGCTTTTGTTTACGAGTCAGTCAACATGCCACACTGTACCTGCATACTGGGATGTACTCATTATCGTCTAACCGACAGTGTACCAAGTGTCCCACTTGCCCGAGTGTACCGCGACACACTGCCACTGGATAGTGACCTGAGCACAGAAACTGCTTACACCCTGCCGTGTGACTCCCTCGCCACACACCTGGCACCTTCTAAATAGCTCCAATATTTTAGACAATTCCACAATAAACTTATCAAAGTTTGGCTCACCGATTTGTTCATTTAACGATAAACTGTACTCTTGATGGGCGTGTAAGGCTGTATTCACTCCCTGTACTCAAAATCGCAGCAGGGCTGCTTACAGGCTTTGGACCATATTGAGTACATCTCGGTACACAGCAACAGTGTGGCATGTTGAATGACGTCTTAAGCAAAAGCAAAAGACGTCACTGAAATTATCACAACTGAGGTAGATCAATGATCGAGTGACTTGACAAACTCTCATAGTCAGACTTTATGAAAAGAAATTGGCGCCTCCCCGAACGTCACTTCCGGAGTAGAGAACGAACAGTTAATTAAATTACGAAAAGCAAAATATGTCTGGGATATCCAACGAACCATATTTTTCCTAAAAATGACATGAAAAAGGTTGCCTTCGCCTTTAAAATGCTTGAGTGAGATTTAAATATTTTTTAGAAGATGTGTGGAGCACAACTGTAGACCAAAGTTCTGACTTAAGCTAATATTATGAAACAGGCCCATGGTCCAAAGAGGCAATCAAAATTCTACGTCCCTGGACCATTTTCATACCACGTAATCCCATTTCTGACTGATCGTACACATACAAAAGGCTTAACACAGTCCCAGAAGGGCTTTGAATTGTACGAGTTATTGATGTCACAGTTTGTTCGGAAGTACTGGCTGGCAGTGGATTTTCTTTTCAATTTAGTGACTTGATTTCGTTGAGATCTATGATAATTGGTCTTTATTGATTGGAGCATGAAAGGGCCCCTCTCACAAAGCATCATCAGATCACTTTTAAATCTGGGCCCAACCCACCCCACTATTACAACCGCTGAGAGTAGGGAGTCAGGCTAGGCAATTAGTACCAGCCAGCTAGCTGCATGAACCCCATGAAGCATACACGCTTGCACAAGCACATACACACTTGCACAAGAGTTTAATATAAGCAAAACACCCGTAGCCCCATAGGCGAAGACATCACCGTCTACGACTTAGCCCTACTTTTCAAGACGATCTACCTCAAACTTGTAACTCCTCTACAAGACAAACTTCTCAACAACGCGATCATTAATCTTTATCGGTGTCCAGTAGTCCAGTGAAGTTAGGTCAAAACCCTACAGCCGNTTCAATACTTCCTTGTGAAAGAGAATCCTACACTCGTCTCACCTGGTCATGAATACTGGTTAGTACCGAGGGACTGGAATAAAAAATCACTTAAGGACTGTATTGTTATTGCATGTCCCTCAGTAATGCACCGGCATTCAAGGTCATAGCCCTACGCCTACGGCTACGGTGGACAACTGAGTCGTATTATTTCTGTGTTGCTGCTTATTCCAATACAAAAAAAACATTCTCTAACTGGTTGCAATACATTTTAAATGCTTTTTTCTATTACCTTTAGAGCACTTCTGCGCGCATTCGCTGTTTTTTCTACCTAATTCCAAGTTTAAGCAAGCCACGCTGGTTGCTTAAGCTTGGAATAATTCAATTTCTTCTGTAAAAAAATCGCGAAGTGAACCAAACCTTCTCTTAATGATTGCAATACAATGTAAATGCATTTTCGAAACACTTATGAATGCATTCGCAGTTGTTTTCTACCCACTTCCAAGTTTAAGCAAGGGCGTGGCTCGCTTAAACTTGGAATAACTCAATTTCTGCATCACAAAAACTCACTTGGTGAAAAACATTCTCTGACTGGTTGCAATACATTTTAAATGCTTTTTTCTATTACTTTAAGAATACTTCTGAGCGCATTCGCAGTTTTTAACCCCGTAAATTCCAAGTTTAAACAAGATACGCCCTTGCTTTAACTTGGAATAACTCAATTTCTGCTTTACAAAAAACGCATGGTAAACCAAATATTCGGTTATTGGTTGCGAGACATTTTAAATGCATTTTCTATTAATTTTGGAACACTTCTGAGCGCATTGGCAGTTTTTTCTACCCAGTTCCAAGTTTAAGCAAGCCACGCTGGTTGCTTAAACTTGGAATAATTCAATTTCTTCTGTAAAAAATTCGCGAAGTGAACCAAACCTTCTCTTAGTGATTGCAATACAATGTAAATGCATTTTCTGTTACTTTCGAAACACCTATGAATGCATTCGCAGTTTTTTCTACCCAGTTCCAAGTTTAAGCAAGGGCGTGGCTCGCTTAAACTTGGAATAATTCAGTTTTAATTCAGTTTCTACTTTACAAAAAATCACGTGCAATACATTGTAAATGCATTTTCTATTACTTTTGAAACACCCCTGAGTGAATGCATTTCGTAGTTTTTTGTACCCAATTCCAAGTTTAAGCAAGCCACGCTCTTGCTTAAACTTGGAATCATTCAATTTCTTCTTTACAAAAATCGTGTGGTGTTGCAAATTTTCTCTGACCGGTTACAGTATGTCATATATGCATTTTCTATTACGTGTGGAACACCTCTGAATCATTCGTAAATGTTTTCTACCAAATTCCAAGTTTAAGCAAGCCACGACCTTGCTTAAATTTGGAATGATTGTATGTTAGCTTTACAAAGTCACACGGTGAACCAAACATTCTCTGGCTGGTTACAATATGCTGGAAGCACATTTTTTTCTTATCTTGAGACTTTATTGAACACGTTAACAATTACTTTCTTCCGAATTTCACGTTTAAGCAGGCCATTCTATTTTCCCTTTACATGTGCTGACATTTGGCCCTGAAGGACTTTTGCTCCCTTCGAAAGCCACCACGCCTTTGCTTCATGTTTGAGTTTTTAATAAGGCAAATTACCATTCCTAATTACAAATGATACCTCTATGCACTACATAATTTTAGTGATTGCTCTATAATGGGGGATCAGGATGTAGTTGCCCACAGGTGCCTGGAAGGGGGGTACACGGGAGGAGTGCAAAACAAGTTAAATCTAGGTTGGCGCCAAATGGGTGCTGACCCACTCCCAGGGGTACATGGGAGGAGGGCTAAACAGGTAAAAACCAAGTGGGCCCCAAATGGGTGTTGACGGCCCTCCAATTGGGACGAGAGATAAACAGGTAAAACCAGGGAGCCAAATGGGTAGGCCTATTGACCGCTGCGCCTCCCAGGGGAGTGCTTGAGAAGAGTACAAAAACCAAGGGTTTGCCACTTGGGTGTTGAGCCCCTCCCATCTGCCGTAACACACATTTTGGTTGCTAAATCCCCCTGACCACATATATACATAGATACATATATATATATATATATAGATCACATATGCGAAATTGTTGGATGGAGACGACACCAACAATGAGCTGCAGGGAGCACCATATGTTATGAAAAGTTACACGAGGGTGCTGACATAACCACAGAGTCATGGACACTGCTAATTACAAAATATCCTTAGGCCATGTACCCTCTTTGGTGTCACCTGAGGGAAACTCCCCCTGAACCCCCAGTAGCAGTCACTAAAAGTTTATAGTCCATGGAAGAATGAAATGTTATTAAGAACGGTAATTTGCCTTATTAAGAACTCAGACAAGAAAACAAAAACATGATGGCTTTTGAACGGAGCGCCATTGCATTTTTATTTGTACGACTGTCTTTGGTGGGACCCCTTCCGGTTCCGCCTCGTCTCGGCTGCGAATTAAACTCGTTAACTTACAACTCATTGTCTAGTTTATCTGACAGCGACATGCTTACAACCCGAGCTCCAAAACAGTGGCCACTCTCTAAAAATGAGACTATAACCTCATTTGATAGCTGGAGGCAGAATTTATTATACATCCTTTCTTTGGATCCTCACTTTGCGCCATTTCTTGTCGACGGCGTTAGTTGGCTAAAAAAACAGCTGCTGCTCCACTGGTCAGACCGACGACCCCGACGACACCTCAGAACCACAGCTGCGTTCTGCTTACATGAAACACGTGGCTTATTTAGAGCTCATGCTGGGACAAATTGCTAATTTTTGTCCAGTCATATCCCGTAATTCTATCGTGAAGTCATCCACCTCTGTCCAGGACATTTGGAAGAAAATCCGCCAACATTTCGGATTCGCTTCCACAGGAGCACATTCTTAGACCTGGGACTCATATCATGAGATCGAAATGAATTGTCATGTATGCATGTAAACGAGACGGAGTTTCAACTGCTATATTAAGATCAGAACTAATGCATTACAGGAACAGTAACCGAGGTCAGGGGTCAACACAGGGTTACGACCTCCATATATGACATCCCCCTTTTAGGCAAACAAAACTAGCAAATATACGAATGTCAAACTACTTAATAAGTAAGAACAAACAACTAAACCACTAACACAACTGAAACGTTCGTTAAACAGAGAGTCCACTATAACTAATGTCTATGTCGTATAGTCCTGAAACCTAGGCTTTCGTCGGTGTGATCGTTGACTGCGACGCACGACCACGGGTGGAGAGCTGTGGTTCGCTCACTCGTGTTAGTCTGTGACTGCTCGTAGATCGGCGGCATCACGTGGGACTCATCAGGTGATTTATTGATGACCCGCCGATTGCGTCGGAGTGTCTCACCGGTCTCCGTAGTCACGAAATACGACCGGGGGGCATTGTGTTTTCCAGTGAAGACCGCGTGCGCCCATGTTTTCCCTTCCTGAACCCGCACACTGTCGCCGATGTTATGATCAGGAAGAGATTTCGCACTACGATTATAGAATCCTGCTTGCGCTTCTTGACGGTCGCACAGCGCTTGTCGGGCATCGTCGGGTACCGACGGAGACAACAGCTCAGACCTTGTAGGTATTTTGTCCCCCAGTCTCGGCGACTCATTAACAACTGAGCTGGCGAATAGCGCAAGCCGGTGACCGGTGTGTTACGGTACTCCAGGAGGGCAATATTCGGATCCCGTTCTTCATGTTTCGCCTTCCTGAGTAATAGACCGGCAGCCCAGAGCACTTAGCATAGATTAACGAGGTACCAACATCTGACCACGGGAGCATTTAAAGTCCACCTCAGTATGTACAGAAATGGACGTCTGCCGTTGTTTGCACTCTGGGTGTGACCCCTGGGGGCCTTACAAACAGCCCAAAAAATGAGCTAGACTACATATTCGAGGTACCAACCAAAACTGATTCAAAACGAATAATAGTACCGCACTGAACACCGAACGACCCATGACAGACAAATTGCACTCTGGAATGGGTCCGGCAGAAACCAAAAAAGGACCCCCCAAAAATGAGCTAGCACATACATTCGAGGTACCACACAAAACCAATTCCATATGATTCAATACATGTCACAGATCACTAAAACCCCTATGACAGACAAATTACACTCTGGGTTGTGCCCGGCAGAAACCCCCAAAAATCTCAACCATGGTATGCCATCAAAAATTTGAGCTAGACTAGATTTTCGAGGTACCGGCCAAAACTGATTTTAAACGAACAATAGTACCGCACTGAACACCAAATGACCCATGACAGACAAATTGCACTCTGGAATGGGTCCGGCAGAAACCAAAAAAGGACCCCCCAAAAATGAGCTAGCACATACATTCGAGGTACCACACAAAACCAATTCCATATGATTCAATACATGTCACAGATCACTAAAATCCCTATGACAGACAAATTACACTCTGGGTTGTGCCCGGCAGAAACCCCCAAAAATCTCAACCACGGTATGCCACCAAAATTTGATCTAGACTAGATTTTCGAGGTACCGGCCAAAACTGATTTAAAACGAACAATAGTACCGCACTGAACATTGAATGACCCATGACAGACAAACTGCACTCTAGAATGGGTCCGGCAGAAACCAAAAAAGACCCCCCAAAAATGTGCTAGCACATACATTCGAGATACCACAAAAACAATTACATTAGATTCAATACATGTCACAGGTCACTAAATGCCCTATGACCGGCAGACAAAATACACTCTGGATTGTCTTTGGCAGAAACCCTCAAAAATCTCAACCACGGTTTGCCATTTTTGAGACAGTTAGATTTTCAAGGTATCGGCTTAAACTGATTTAAAACCACCAATCGTGCTGCACTGAAAACCCAATGACCCGTGAGAGACAAATTTTACTCGGAAATAGTCTGCCAAAAACCCAGAAAGGACCTTAAAAAATGGAGGTACAATCGTTCATGCAGCTTTCCCCTGCTAGTTCAAGTACTCGGGTGGGAAATCCAAACAACTGGACAACAAGATATTAAAAATTGCACCACGAAAATCGAAGTACACAATTGGTGACAAAAGTTGTGTATTTAATAAGTTAACTGCAAAAAGCGGGACCGCAGGAAACAAAAACTAATTATTAAAAACTTTCGTTCACTAAAGCCTGTGTTTACTCTCATGATCACTACAAGCGAAAAGCAGACGGCTGTCAAGATGTAAGACAGTTAACTCGCCTAGTTGTAACTTTTTGAAGAAATTTTTACATGGTGTCGAAATTCAGTGTAGTGTATAGTGTTTGCAATGTTTTAGTTTCGCGGAGTCATTTGTCGATGGTCGACATAATGTCTTCCGTGATAAAATACAAATCACCCCTAATTTGGTGCGCAGCCACGTGGCGGAGTCCCAATGCTACTTAAATAAATATATAAACAACGATGTGTTTCGGTAACAAGGGGTCTCGCTGCAGCATTGCCTGAAAATTGCATGCAATGACAGGGTGTGACGTCACAGCAGCACTGTTTAGGAAAGGGAAAGGGAGGCTTCTGGAAATCCTGATGAAAGACTCATCTGGGACACTTATCAGCTTCTTCTCAGAGTTAATAAGCGTAGATGTCCCAGACGGAAGAAAGTTAGAAGAAGACACATGCCTCCTATTTAATGAAGGGAGGAGTCAAAGATGTCAATGAAGCGCCGATATCTGAAATTAATAGAGACGACCGGAAAATGAACAAGGTAATAACTGTAATTGATAAAATATAGTTCATAAAAGCAACGAAAATAATTTCAAATGTTTTCATAGTGTTAAACCAAAATGCCCAGTTTCACGTCAAAAAACAGTAAATGGTGGTGAGATTTCATGCGCGTACCCAGGAGGGCTCGGGGGCTCGAACGAGCCCCTCATTTGGCGAAGTGGGCAAAAAGGTCCGCCTCAGAGAAACAAACAGTCCGTGGAAACGAGACAAAAGTCCACTAAAAAGGCGCAGACGCACAGTTCACAGTACTGAAGGTGGTACCCCGTTTTTGTTAGTCCGCCAGCTTTTCTGTTAGTAAAATGGTCCACTTGGTCAGAAATTCGAGCCCCCCAAAACTAGAGGCTGGGTGCGTGCATGGGTTTTATGTTTTTGTTCGTCAGCTTTTAGACAATTGGTTCCTCGTCAATAAAATTTTCTCCGATGTCCAACATCAAGAAGATAGACTGCGCATTTTTCCTCCTTGCCGAAAGACACTTGAAAAAGCTCAAAAGAGCCCATTATGTTGCCTTTCTCTGAGGCCAAGTGGATTCGGCCGATCCGGGAAACGGTTTGGAACCTCTTACCTATGGTTGGAAGGCACAAGATGGATACTACACTCCCAAATGGTTTTGTGGATCTGCCGTTCCTGATGTCCTTTTTGAACGTGCTGGTCTTTTACAAGAAAACCAAGCTGATCAAGAGGTAAAGGAAATGGGCTATGACGAAACAAGCGAGCCCGAATCAAGCTGGAGTAGCAGTGGCGGTATTGAAACGTATTAAAAACTAACAAAAACTACTGTTGACATTAAACATATAGTATGTAGCTTGATGTTCTTGTCGATACAGTGATTTTGACTATCTGTTACTATGCTGTTTGAAAGTGTTGCTCTATTTCATGTAGTTTATTTTGATTAAAGAAGGTTTTTAAAAACACGTCTGTAACTTTTCTTTCAACGTATTGTTTAGTAGTCAATGAGATGAAAGGGCTCCTTGGAAATAACTTTCGTGGTTCCTCGATCAAGCGCAAATTTAGGGGCCATTTGTTGTCGCTGACGTATCCTTTCTGCTGGCAGTTTTGATAGCGTTTTATATTTTACACAATCTGCGTTCTTAAACTTCACTGAGTGGGTTGGTTTTAGACAGTTCCTGGTATCCCAAAGTTTTACTGTTATCAGACTTACTCTCCGCCATCATCCATTTGACATCCACTGTGAGAGCTCAGTAGACGCAAAAGTATAAGCTCATTATCTAATATGTCATATATATTCAAAATTACTGACCGGTAGTTGAGATTTCTGGGGCTGGCGAGCACAACCCACACTGGGTTTTAACTGTCATAGCGTATTTGGTAGCCAGTAACATCTATTTGAATCACATGGAATTGTTTATTGTGGTACCCCGAATGATGACCTAGCTTCTTTTACGGTGTATATTGAGTTTCTGGCGAACGCCTTCCAGAGCACAATTTGTTGTCTGTCATGGATCATCTGGTGGATTATTGGTTTTAAGTCAGTTTTAGCCAGTACCTCGGGTATCAAATGTACCTCAAAGTTTTGATAGNGTAGTCACGAAATACGACCGGGGGGCATTGTTTTCCAGTGATGACCGCGTGCGCCCAAGTTTTCCCTTTCTGAACCCGCACACTGTCACTGATGTTATGATCAGGAAGAGATTTCGCACTACGGTTATAGAATCCTGCTTGCACTTCTTGACAGTCGCACAGCGCTTGTCGGGCATCGTCGGGTACCGACGGAGACAAAAGCTCAGACCTTGTGGGTATTTTGTCCCTCAGTCTCCGGCTCATTAACAACTGAGCTGGCAAATAGCGTAAACCGGTGATCGGTGTGTTACTGTACTCCAGGAGGGCAATATTCGGATCCCGTTCTTCATGTTTCGCCCTCCTGAGTAACGCTTTGATTGTGCCAACAAACTTCTCGCTCTGTCTGTTGGACTGCGGGTATCTCGGTCTGCTAGTCGTGATCTGAAAATTCCACTCGCAAGCAAACGATTGCATTGCGTAACTCGCGAAAGGCATGTTGTCACACACTAGTATGTCCGGAATGCCATGTCTGGCAAAAATAGGTTTCATGGCCTTGATGACACTGTGTGCCGTTTTACCGTGCAGGCGCGCAACTTCAGGATATTTGGAGTAATAATCAACAACGACCAAGTAATCATTTCCTCCAAAATCAAAGATATCCGCACCAATTTTCGACCATGGCCGTACAGGGTATGAGCGGGTCCTTGGGGTTGCTGCGCTTATAAGTGGCACACGTAGCACAGCTTACTCATGTTGGGCCAATATAGACTGTCACGTGCGTGAGACTTGCACTTGTCTATCCCGAGATGACTCTCGTGTAGTCTTTCCAACATTTCAGCTGGAGGAACGATTAATTTGCTTCCCACGAAGAATATACCATCCTCTTCGTGAATTTCATCTTGCATGGGCCAATAAGGCTGTAAGTCAATCGGTACGTCTCCTCTATGTGCTGGCCATCCCCTTTGTATAAATTGACGCAACTTTGCAAACGTGCTGTCGCGCGCTGATGCTTCGCGTAGACATTGTAGTTTTGCAGGCGATGCAGGTAATGACGACGTAACCGTATGAACGCGTAAAACGTCAAACCCACTGTCCGCACCAGCACTATGAAGGTACGCGCGAGACAAAGTGTCCGCTATGTACATTTTAGATCCCTATACNGTTTCTGCCGGGCACAACCCAGAGTGTATTTTGTCTGTCATAGAGGTTTTAGTGATCTGTGACATGTATTGAATCATATGGAATTGGTTTTGTGTGGTACCTCGAATGTATGTGCTAGCTCATTTTTGGGGGGTCCTTTTTTGGTTTCTGCCGGACCCATTGCAGAGTGCAATTTGTCTGTCATGGGTCATTTGGTGTTCAGTGCGGTACTATTGTTCGTTTAAAATCAGTTTTGGCCGGTACCTCGAAAATCTAGTCTAGCTCAAATTTTTTATGGCATACCATGGTTGAGATTTTTGGGGTTTTCTGCCGGGCACAACCCAGAGTGTATTTTGTCTGTCATAGGAGTTTTAGTGATCTGTGACATGTATTGAATCACATGAAATTGGTTTTGTGTGGTACCTCGAATGTATGTGCTAGCTCATTTTTGGGGGGGTCCTTTTTTGGCTTCTGCCGGACCCATTCCAGAGTGCAGTTTGTCTGTCATGGGTCATTCGGTGTTCAGTGCGGTATTATTGTTCGTTTTAAATCAGTTTTGGTTGGTACCTCGAATATCTAGTCTAGCTCATTTTTTGGGGTCTTTGTAAGGCCCCCAGGGGTCACACCCAGAGTGCAGACAACGGCAGACGTCCATTTCTGTACATACTGAGGTGGACTTTAAATGCTCCCGTGGTCAGATGTTGGTACCTCGTTCATCTATGCTAAGTGCTCTGGGCTGCCGGTCTATAACGCTTTGATTGTGCCAACAAACTTCTCGCTCTGTCCGTTGGACTGCTGGTATCTAGGACTGCTAGTCGTGATCTGAAAGTTCCACTCGCGAGCAAACGATTGCATTGCGTAACTCGCGAAAGGCATGTTGTCACACACTAGTATGTCCGGAATGCCCTGTCTGGCAAAAATAGGTTTCATGGCCTTGATGACACTGTGTGCCGTTTTACCGTGCAGGCGCGCAACTTCAGGATATTTGGAGTAATAATCAACAACGACCAAATAGTCATTTCCTCCAAAATCAAAGATATCCGCACCAATTTTCGACCATGGCCGTACAGGTACACTGTGGGGTATGAGCGGGTCCTTGGGGTTGCTGCGCTTATAAGTGGCACACGTAGCACAGCTGTTAATCATGTCCTCTATATCCTTACTCATGTTGGGCCAATATAGACTGTCACGTGCGCGGGACTTGCACTTGTCTATCCCGAGATGACTCTAGTGAAATCTTTCCAACATTTCACTGAGCTCAGCTGGAGGAACGATTAATTTGCTTCCCACGAAGAATATACCATCTTCTTCGTGAATTTCATCTTGCATAGGCCAATAAGGCTGTAAATCAATCGGTACGTCTCCTCTATGCGCTGGCCATCCCCTTTGTATAAATTGACGCAACTTTGCAAATGTGCCGTCGCGCGCTGATGCTTCGCGTAGACATTGTAGTTTTGCAGGTGAAGCAGGTAATGATGACGTAACCGTGTGAACGCGTAAAACGTCAAACCCACTGTCAGCACCAGCATTATCAAGGTACGCGCGAGACAAAGTGTCCGCTATGTACAATTTAGATCCCTGTACATACTTCACCTTCAGCTGATACCTCAGTAATCGCAAAAGCATGAGTTGTAGACGAGGCGACGGCTTAAGCAGTGACTTCTGGAAAATTGCTTCCAGAGGCTTGTGATCGCTCTCTACCTCCACTTCATGTCCGTAAATAAATTGATGAAATTGTTCTGCTGCAAACACAATTGCCAGCATTTCTCTCTCAATTTGCGCGTATCGCGTCTCCGTGTCCGTCAAAGCGCGTGACGCGAACGCAACTGGTTGCCGATTTTGCAGGAGGCACGCACTTAGTCCAGTCGACGACGAACTGGCCTGCAACGTGATCGGTAGTTTTGGGTCAAACAAACGAAGAGTCGGACTGTCACTGATTACACGTTTAATGTGCTTCATGGCTTCATCATGTTCAGGAAGCCATTCCCACGGGACGTCTTTTTTCAGTAAACTCCGTAACGGGCTGGTCAGAGACGACATATTTGGTATGAACGGTGCAAGGAAATTCAGCATTCCGATCAATCGTTGAACTCCGGATTTATCCACCGGATTTGGCATAGCCATTATAGCTTTTATTTTCTTATCGTCTGGACGTATACCATCTAGTCCGACACGGCGACCCATATATGACACTTCCGTCAATTTGAATTGGATTTTCCGCTTGTTGAACTTCACGTTTTCTTGACGGGCGCGTTCCATCACTTTCCGTAATATATGTCATCATGTTGCTGTTCGGAATCCGCNATATCGTCCGAGATGACATGAACACCCTCAATGTCACCGAACGTCTTGTACGTTCGTTTCTGCAAAATCTCACTGGCACTGGTTATTCCAAATGGCATCCGCAAAAAACGGAAATGACCGAAAGGTGTGTTAAATGTACACAAATACGAGTTCGGCTCATCTAGCACCACTTGCCAATAACTATCTTTCTAGTCAAGTATCGTGAAAAATTTCTTGCCGCCGAGTTGCGTAATTACGTCAGCGAAAGTGGGAATCTGAAATTGCTCCCTCATTTTGTATTTGTTAAGGTCTTTGGGGTCTAGACAGACACGTAATGATCCATCCTTTTTCTCAGCAATGACCAAACTACTCACCCAGTCGGTGGGTGCATCCACTGGCGTTATAATGCCTTGATTTTGCATATCCAGCAGTTTTTGCTTCAGTGGCTTCAACAGAGTGGGAGCGATGCGGCGTGGATGTTGGACCACCGGCTCCGCATCCTTTAGCTGGATTTTGTATTCGTCAGCATATTTTCCTAGTCCGTTAAAATTGTCCGCATATTCTGTTGTAAGTTTCTCGAGGGTTAACGGAACCTTAGACGACGCCGCGTCCAACTCAATCTGGTTCCCGTTATGTCCAGGCTTAATGACCCCAAGCTTAAGGCATGCGCTCAGCCCTAGGATAAGAATTGTTTTCCCTGTTGTAACATAAACATCAGTGGCGTGACTGTTTTGGCCAATCGACAATTCTACAGCAGCTTTTCCTGCCTGGTCGACAATGTTGCCATTGTATGCGCGAAGCACTGCAGACGATTGCATAATATTCGGCCTGTTGGTAATCTTTCTCCACGTACGTAGTGGTATGGTGTTTGCCTCAGCTCCGGTGTCTACTTTCATTTTGATCAAAGAACCACATACCGAGACCGGAACGAACGATGACGCCACATCCTTATTATCTCGCGGGCATGTGTCAACCTGAAGACACATGGCGCCTAGCCAGAACTCATCTGAATCATCCGATTCACGCATAGTATCCACGCGTTTGCTAGGGCAATATTTTGTAAAGTGATTCTGTTGGTTGCATTTCCTACACGTTTTGCCGTATGCTGGACACCTGTCACGCTCGTGTGTAGCGCCGCAGCGTGTGCAAAGAAAACTGGAGGAGCGGTTAGCCGTCAGGGGTTTTCCAGTAGGTTTGTTATGCCGTCCTCGCGGCTTAGCGACAGCAAAAACATGCTTATCAGACGAAGTTTCTCCCTTCACCGACATGGAGCGAATTTCATTTTGAGTCACCTCAAATGCCTTACAGAGGTCTTTTGTTTTCCCCAAAGTCAAATTTTCCTCACGTAACAGACGTTCTTTGAAGGGTTTTTCAGTAATCGAGAACACTATTTTGTCCCGTATCATATTGTCACATTCGACAAACTCGCATTGGGCTGCTAAATTTTGCAGAACAGCTAGATATTGGTCAAACGGTTGCTGCTCACCTCGTTTATACGACCAGAATTGGTATCTCAAAAACACCGTGCGTTTCAGACCTGAGAAATGCGCGTCGCATTTCTCCATGACGATATCGTAGCTTTGTGAGTCCTCGCCTTCGGCATACTCAAATTGGTTGTAGCGTTCCACCGCCTCGGCTCCGATGCACGTTAACAACATCGCAATCTTTATTTTGTCGTCTATCTCGTCTGCTTCTTTGGCGGTCATAAAATTCACAAAACGTTGTTTCCAGAGCCGCCACGTTTCGGCCACATTGCCCTGATGAATGTTCATCTCGCCTGGCGGTTTAAAATCCATTTTCACTTGGGTTGAGGTTGCATCAGAAAGTCAAAATATGAGTTACCACTCCTGACACCATGTCATGTATGCATGTAAACGAGACGGAGTCACATGTTCAACTGCTATATTAAGATCAGAACTAATGCATTACAGGAACAGTAACCGAGGTCAGGGGTCAACACAGGGTTACGACCTCCATATATGACAATTCCAAAAATGTAGTACTTGTATTGATTAGGCTCTTCTTATTCATGCATTCATTGTTTTTACGAGGTATTCTTTTGCGGCAACCGATCTTGAGTGACTGCCATTACAAAGCTGCGACCCCTCTTGGCAGGAATGACAACTACAACCCCAAAATTGGCTAGTACTTTGAAGATACCGCTTGGCACATTAGGGAAACTCTCAGTAAAACACAGTAATGGTCTTTTATAAAGGATTGCCTCTTCAAAACTTCCTTCTTTAGAAAAAACACAAGAGTGTGTATTCTCGCGGACAAATACCGTCCCCGAAAACACTTGACATCTCACGGACATGATTTTGGCTCGTGTTATGGCAGACAGGTGTCGTCTCACAGACACAAAGTGTTGGAATTTGGTAATACTAAGATAACTTATGTCACTGGCAGACTAAAATAAGCAAACACAAACACATTCTGCATCGAACCAACTTCACTCTAGGTTAAGAATTAGTTATCAATCCTGCCAAAAGGTGTCACACTTTTGAAAATGGCTGCCTCACTAAATCCGCGTTGCAAATGAACGCCTTGGAAAATCGAAAATTATGAATAAGTTCAGTACAAGTATTACAGTTTTGGAATCATCAGGACTAAAGGATTCAGAAAATAGTAGTATCAAGTACGTACGTTAATAGAGTTGGATTGTAAACAATAACCCTATTTTGATATTTACACACACAATTTATCCCCAAAAACCTGTTCCGGTATCCTAGAGGCTAAACCCAGTCCCAGAGGCAGATGTTCCGCTTTTTCATTCCGCTTGGCTTCTGACTGCGTGAGTGAGGTAGGCCTACTGCGGATTCAAGCGTCAATAAAGAAGACACAATTTGACGCCCGGGAAATATCAGTTTATGTCCGATTACTGCATGAAATCAAACATCATGCAAATCAACTATTGCCACCGAATATGCTTCAAGTTGTTGGTCACATTGTGATGTGATGATCACTTCTTCATCAATGTACGGAAGTCCACTGCATGCCGGGTAAGGGGCTCGGGTTTCACAACTGAAGGTATGGGTGAAACTATTTGAGTTTAAAATTGTCTATTTTTCAAAAAACTGTTATATTGCAATTATTTTTTAACTTTTAATGTTTTATAATGAATTTTGTTTTAACTTTAAGTAGTTAAACGGTAGATTGCGAATATTATTATTTATTTGATTGCATTGTCCATCATTATTTTATCTAAACTGGTTTGGGGAACGGAACGAAACGAAACTTTAGAACTTGACATGTTTGTGTTTAGATGTCATAAGCTGTTAATGTGTGGAATTTGTGAATAACTTAGCTAAAGTGGCATCTTCCTAAGCATGGTATTCTTGTGACAACTTGCTATAATCAGCTCAAAGGGCAAAGTTAACAATTCAGGTACGTAGCAGATCTCTTAGCTCTGCCTCTGCTCTGTGACTGTGTAAGTGTGTTGTCTATGCCTTGGCAGACTGTGCAGGCAGTCAGAGGTGATAAATTGTCTGTTACGAACGTTGACCATCCTCATAAAATTGACCTGGTCGAATATTTTCGCTGTTTTGTGACCCATGGTTAACAGTAGAGAACCAGTTCGTCCATGGGCTCGTTAAGCTGTTATTGCCTTGTTCTCCAAATAAGGGA
>NMRA01000082.1:1053148-1077899 GCA_002633005.1 Phoronis australis
ATGACCAAGGCGTGGGCCGAAACTGTTAAGCACCCAGCGTGTTCCATTTGTCTGCTGCGTTTTTCCTTTGGCCTAACAGATGTCGGTTAGTGCCTGGGACAAATAGATACATTGCATAAACAATCCCTGGGTTGCTTTTTGTTCCGTCTGAAGAAAATTTAATTTCGAAAATATCTTCTGAAAATGAACAAAAAAGTGCATTAGTAAAATCAACAAGTTTTTAAGTGGTCTCAAAAAAACAGTCGGTAAATGCATTAATTTTAGTCTCAGTTCTTCCACGCGTGTTTCTCCCGAGAGGTTAGTACCTAACGTGCAGACGAGCGTTCCAAATTGGAACGCTAAGTCCCGCGTGGCAGCGCTGCACGCGAAACAAGATGGCGGACGACCTTTGGAGACTGACGACGAGAGGTAATCGGACTATATTACAGTTTTGGAATCATCAGGACTAAAGGATTCAGAAAATAGTAGTATCAAGTACGTACGTTAATAGAGTTGGATTGTAAACAATAACCCTATTTTGATATTTACACAATTTACCCCCAAAAACCTGTTCCGGTATCCTAGAGGCTAAACCCAGTCCCAGAGGCAGATGTTCCGCTTTTTCATTCCGCTTGGCTTCTGACTGCGTGAGTGAGGTAGGCCTACTGCGGATTCAAGCGTCAATAAAGAAGACACAATTTGACGCCCGGGAAATATCAGTTTATGTCCGATTACTGCATGAAATCTAACGCAAACATCATGCAAATCAACTATTGCCACCGAATATGCTTCAAGTTGTTGGTCACATTGTGATGTGATGATCACTTCTTCATCAATGTACGGAAGTCCACTGCATGCCGGGTAAGGGGCTCGGGTTTCACAACTGAAGGTATGGGTGAAACTATTTGAGTTTAAAATTGTCTATTTTTCAAAAAACTGTTATATTGCAATTATTTTTTAACTTTTAATGTTTTATAATGAATTTTGTTTTAACTTTAAGTAGTTAAACGGTAGATTGCGAATATTATTATTTATTTGATTGCATTGTCCATCATTATTTTATCTAAACTGGTTTGGGGAACGGAACGAAACGAAACTTTAGAACTTGACATGTTTGTGTTTAGATGTCATAAGCTGTTAATGTGTGGAATTTGTGAATAACTTAGCTAAAGTGGCATCTTCCTAAGCATGGTATTCTTCTGACAACTTGCTATAATCAGCTCAAAGGGCAAAGTTAACAATTCAGGTACGTAGCAGATCTCTTAGCTCTGCCTCTGCTCTGTCTCTGTGACTGTGTAAGTGTGTTGTCTATGCCTTGGCAGACTGTGCAGGCAGTCAGAGGTGATAAATTGTCTGTTACGAACGTTGACCATCCTCATAAAATTGACCTGGTCGAATATTTTCGCTGTTTTGTGACCCATGGTTAACAGTAGAGAACCAGTTCGTCCATGGGCTCGTTAAGCTGTTATTGCCTTGTTCTCCAAATAAGGGATATTGCCAATATTGAACTGCCCAAAAATCATCCTCGAGTCTAGACACTGACCACCGTCTCTAGCTGGCTCAATAGAGATGGTTTAGCTCCTATGGGCGCTTCATATGCTTGAAGCTTTTTGACGAATTATGCCTTACCCCGACTAAAACATCAAAGTCACGTTGTTCTAAATACCTTATGTGCATAGAGGGACACCTTAGGAGGTCATCGATGTTTTTATTACCTTCCAACTTGAACAAATACTCCCATTATCAAACTTTTTCTTTGAGCAGTCATTCGTTCAGTTCCCAAACTCCTTAAGTGGCCATTTTTACACTGCACACACCAGGGGATATGACGTCATACCACCTGCTCTAGGCTCATGCTAGACTTCTAAGGGTTTTAGTCAAACAATTTCTCTTTTCCTAAGCCCTGCAACTGATAAAAGTACATTTGCACAGACTGAACTTTTTATTTTTCATGTTGTGCTCAGGTCCTTTTCATAATGTACTATAAGATAAGACATTTGTCTTAAGAAAAAAACAAATGATCAACATTCCAAGGTCATATAGCAACCTAATAAGTTGGAGGGGATGTCATCCAACATGGGTTTTATTATGACCTAACAAGTTTGGGCAGAGGTTCCCCTATACCCCAGTTACTGTGTGGGTACGCTGGCCACATGGGCATTTAAATGATGTTGACCTTAAAAAAAATTGGGCAGGGGTTCCCCCATCCCCGGGTTATGGCAGGGGTATGCCGGCCACATGGGCATTTTGATGAGCAAGACATTTACGTTCAAAAACGTTAGAAATATCTTGTGGCTAGCAAAATAAAGCTAAATCGTGCTGAGAAGGTAATATAAAACTCGTTAAGTAACGAACTGATATTTACTTTATATCTTTCTTTTTTTCGGCCAGTGCCAAAGTTCAAACACGTCCTAGACTCCCAATCTCTCAATAAGTTCTTACACTCGCGACATTTAGCGAGTTGACTAGATATGACATGCTGTATTTTGATTTGAAAATAAATAACATACTCATTCTTCCCGTTGTCGACCGTGGATTTTATTCCATGAAAGAAAACCTGTCAATGTGAAGTCTCAAACAATTTTTGACACAACAAATTATGTGCTGGAAATTGGTAAAGTTAGTAATGAATTAGGAGAGATTCATATAATTTGAAAATAATGATTTTACAACTTGAGTTCAAATTGCATGTTTGAGACAGCTCAACTCAGTCCCTTGGGTAATTAATGCCGTAGGACCGACTCACACCACGTAGCCAGTGTAAAAAGTTATTGAGAGACTTGGTTACGTTTATCGCCGAAATAGTCTTTTAGTCGTCGTTGACATTGTCGCAAGCAGATGACAAGTGGCAGAATCTACACGAGATCTGGCTTCGTAGCCATTACCGAGATCGCTGACCGGCCTACACAGTTGAACATTTCGTTGTGGTAAAAGAGTGATTTCAGGGGGAATGACAGACACAAAATGGAACATTCACTTGCTATTTTTAGGACTCAGAATCGAATTGAGAATGCCGTTTGCGGCGCGACTTGATGGGAGCTGACTGCGATTCAACACTCGAGTAGGTTTCCCGAAATTAATTTTCATATTAGTCAAGTTGGGAAAGCATTCGTCAAGTTGGGGAACGGACTTAGCTCTGCCATCACCAGTGCCGCTCAGAATTTGCTAATGGCTAGAGTGAGCCTAGCTGCCGCGCGCAGTATTAAAACAGCCAGTTAACAATTTTGAGAACTGAACGAAGTTGGAAGGAATGAAAGACATCAACGGCTTCCTAAGGTGTACCTCTATGTGCATGAGTTATGTATTACAGCATGACCTTGATGTTTTAATTGGTGTGAGGCATAATTCGCTGAAAAGCTTCCGGCATGTGAAATGCCTATAGGAGCTACACCGTCTCTGTTGAGCGGCTACTTTGAGTCTTGACCATGTTGAGTGTTGTGATTTGCTCTTGATGATTGTCTGAGTTGAAATCACAGTCATGCATTGACTAATGATGTTTTTTGTATTAAATGTACAGGTAATGACATAGAATACAGGAAACACCTGATAAGTCTATTTGTGGCTGTGCCAATGATATGCTCTCTCCTTATTTTAAAATATGCATTTTGTAGTAAAAGTTGGATACTGGTGGTGTTCTCGCATTTTGAGAAGCAGTTTTCTCCATTAAGTAAGAGGCAATCAACAGAATCTAAAAATGTGGGACCCACCAATCCAACCATTGCTCATTTTGGGCTTAACTTGCTTTGACAAAGAAATTTAGGGTTGTATCAATACAAATTCACAGTCATGGTGATAGTGTCTTTGAAGAGTTGTGATATTAAAGTCAGTGATATAGTGAGTTTGGCTTAGTGTTACAAATGTATAAACATATAATGTGACAGTCACTTCGTCATATATGGCTAGCTGGCTGGCTAGGCCTATTGTGAAAATGGGTGTTGTTGACTGATTAATATTAATTTTTCATAGTGGAAAGGACTCCTGCTTGTGTGCCTTGATGTTGTTACTCAACTTTTTGTCTTTTTCAGATTATGTCATTCGTGAGAAGAAAAGACAAGCCCTCTATTGAAGACGACTTAGATGATGATTTAACAAGAGGTTTTGAAAGTAACACATCCTACCGTGATCTCGACTGTCAGCATGTAGAGCATAGCACAGATCACTCTGAGGATCATGGTCTCTTAAATACAACTACTGAATCATATTCCAACAATTGTTTGCATCACAAGGATTGTGAGAAACCAGCTAAAACACGATGTCATAATGGTTCTACTGACAAGACAACCTCATTACGACAACACCATGCTGGAAATTACCGAGACAGATATTTTCATAGCCGCAACTCGCCGTCTCATAGCAAAAATGAGGAACTGTTACCACATGACATTCTAAGCCCTAATGACCGAGGCGATGGTTCATATCAGCGTCCCGATTTTGCCGGTTCACACCTCCCAGTTTGCGATAGAATCCCGGGTCCTATCAATGGTTGCAACGGACTTCAAGACACAAGGGCTTCCGAACACTTGTCATTAGGCAGTGATGTGCGACCTAAAGTTTACACCAATAGGAAATTTGTAAGTGGCAGTGCACAATCAACTTGGGGGGATGTACTGAGTGACTGTTCGGAGTACAAACTTACTTGCTATCGCGAAAATTTTAAAAGACTTCCTTCTTCTGGTAATGGATTAACAGTTACAGAATACGGTGCTAGTGCCAGTCTGCCTTTAGGTAGCACAAATGATGCCATAGATGATGATTTCATTGATGCTGACATACCCAAAAGCAATCCATATTTTGACAAAGAATCTTCATCTGAGGAGGATGAAGTTCTGTTAAGACTTAGTAATGACCCAGTTCAAAGCTGTAAAGATTTAAATGGAATTTCTAGCAGCCGCGCTGCGCACGATGAAACGCCTGTGCCAGGTAATTTATTTAGCAGCATCAGTACAAGTAATGGTGATGCTGAAGTGGAGAGCTATGAGTCACTGTGCGATTCCTTCAGCCAATGCACCAACATAACATCTGATGAACTTACATTGTCGGACAGTGTTGATATTTATAGTACACCAGATTTACTTCCCCTTAAGATCGATGGAGACAGCATGTCAAATGGGGATCACCAGGGAAAGCAACTGTCACTGGAGAACAGTAATTTTGATAAAAATAACCTGAATGTGAGGAATGACGTGAAATCGGTGATTCCTGAAGACGAGGTTTCGGTCATTAGTCTTGATGACGACAACCTTTATGGCATGGGTACTGAAACCGAGAGAAGTCTTGTTGAAATATCTCACAAAGAGGCTGAAGTGAATGAATCACTCGCGTCTCCAAAAAATGCTTTTGAGGCATTCAAAGAACATGAGTTTAAATCTACTACTAATGAGGAGGATTCTGGCATAGCAAACACAAACAAAACTGGGCTTTCTCGTAGCGCTTCATTCCAGACTACAACAACGGGCTGTTTAGATACCACACAGTGCAATAAAAATGAAGTCATAGGTGACTACCTAGAGCCCGAAGGTCAGGAGGAAGTTGTCACATACGTCAGTGCTAAAATTGCAAGTAAAGGAGACAGATTGGAGAGCAGCTCAGATGAGGATGAGAGCGGATGCTGCCAGCCAATCAGGCGAGACAAAGAAGGTAGAAAGATACTGCCGAAGCCGTCATTTACCATCACGGAATCGCACCGTTTACGACCACCTTCAGTAGAGGTCAACAACCAAATGGCTCGTCTGCGTGCCCACATTTGGAAACAGAAGGGCAAATGTTTGGACTACAAGGTCGTCTGTACTGGCATCCCTCATTACTTGAAAGTGCCACGATCGCAACGCTACCGAGACCCCAGTCGAGATATGGAACGAGAAGATGAGTCATCGACGGATGAGGAGTATTACGAACCTGTGCCTTCAGTCGGATCTAAAGAATTCCTGCGCTATCATTACCGGCGACGTGCTCTGGCAGAGGAGAAGGGTGACCAGCGTACGTGTGAATGTCACCTGTGTAAGTTGCAAAAGAAGGAATACATCTATAATGTTACTGACTATGACAAGCCTTGGCCTGATTATATCGAAACTATCATCATGCATAGCAAAGCTGTCGACTCTGCAGATAAAAACAAGCCGGGACTTACTAAGAAAGACAGGTAGGACTTGTTTTGTGTTAGTTTAAATGAACTTTTCATGGAATGCTAGATGCTTGTTCATGGCAAGACATACTAACATATTTTTTATGACAATGTGCACACACATATGCACGTATCTATGAGACCGCATGTTGTCACCATCCTGTTCGGGCATCTAGTTGTCCAGGTACACACTCCATATTTCAAAAAGTCAGATCTTGATGAAATTTGACACGTGTAGGGCATCACTAGGGCAGTGCATGTTGCTTTCCAATCTGCTCTGCTCCCTAGGGCCAGAGGGATGAGGGCTTTTCAGTGTTGTTTTGGCAGGATGAGGGTTTCCAGGTCATATCTAGAGTCTAACCAATTGATGGATTTCAATGAAATATGATGCAGAAGTATGTGATGGCAATGTGCCAGCATCAATTGATTTTCGAGTTAATTCAACCATTGTAGCAGCCCTGGTGGCTGTTTAAGTTCTTTTGGAGAAGAGTGTTCCCGGGTGATATCTAGATTATGGTTGACGGATTTCAATAAAGCTAAAAACAAAGGTATGTGATAGCATTGCACCAGCATCAGTCGATTTTCAGGCAATTTCAAGTACTGCAACATTCCTATTTGCTATTTTGTCTGCTTATCCTTTTGGCCAGTTGTCTGCTTAACATCTCCACAAAGCCTGGTCTATTTTAATGCAATTTGTCACTAGGGTGTAGGGCACAAAGGCCGTACATGCCTCTTCTCAACTTGCCCTGCTCCTCAGGCCTAGGGGCGGGGCTTTTGAGAATTTTTTGGGAATATTGTTTCAAAATGACATGTAAACAACCTATGGATGCAGAGGTATGTGACAACAATTTGCCAGCACCAGTCAATTTTCCATTACTGCAGCGTCCCCTATTGGCAATTTTAGTCTCAGTTGACAAGATGTTGTTTCAGTATTTTGTGGGGAGAGCACGTGTGGATAAATTTATGGATACCTAGAGTGCTCTGTTCTTTTGTGACACAAATGTTAATAACTTCATTTTTAAAGCTTTTCACTCGATGTTATTCTTGCAGCTGCCCCTTATGGTCGAAGTGTTGCACCACTAGAAACATACCATTTGCCGTGCACTTAGGGCCCATATCCATGCTTCTTATCACTCTTGCGCTTGGTATAAAACATTTCAATGTCCAACAAAAACATGCTTTTGAATTCTACCTTGCGTAACAGACTTTAGTTATCAAAAAGACTAACTCAACTAAGTCAATAACCTCATTAACAGAGTTACATCAGACAACACACATTGAATACTGTGTTGATGATGTCAAACCCACAGTTTGTGTTGTGCTGGTTGTAGTGATGGGCCAATCTAGGATATTTTGACTAGGTAAATGTATGTTTTGGATTTCATGACCTCTGCTGTCATCCTTTAAGGATTGATAAAGAAAAGATTTAGGTACCATTATACACTTCTCCAAAACAAACAACTTCTATGAACTTCAAAGTTTAGTAGATTTGTTAATTTTACGCTGTATTTAATTTTTCTTTTTCATAATTCATGTTGCAAGACAACTCATAGAAACCACAGAGACATTTTATGCCTTTTCAGCCGCTGGTCAATGAACAGATGTGTGCCATTCATTCTCACTGATGCCCACTCAATCACAGGCTTTATGGAGAGGAAGTTTCTTGTTGATATTGATGGCTTTGAGGTAAGTAACGTGAAGAAAACAAATCAAGGCAACACCAAGTTTAAAATGTCAAATACTATTTACACTGGTGTGCTATGCTTCTGTCACAGGTAGTTAGGCCACGTCTACCATGTTTACTGTTGCCAAGTCCTACAAGCACAAAGTAATTATGGCAAAAGCCCTTTGCTAGTTTACTACACGAACATATTCTCTATCATATATTTTGATCACATCTCACTGAAAGGGATGTCATGTGGAGCCGCGTTATCAAAATGGATACTGGGGGCGCAAGCGATTTGTTGCACTCTGTGGTGTATCCATGATACCAAGCCTGTGAGCTCGTTCATATATCACACCAGCCCATTGACGCACCAACCTTCATTTATGTGGGTGTCTGCTCTATTCAGACACTGGAAGCAGTAGTTGTTTCTCATTGTATTCTTATGTTCTGCGGCAAAATTAGGTACTCTAGTACGGTACTTCAGACCTCAAATGATTGTGGGAAAACTATTTCCTTGCAGTTTGACTGCTGAGTTTGTAAGTTTGTGTCCAGTGGTGGTCCAGTGGAAAGTGTTTTGGTTGATGTTTTTGTAAGTCAGGCTGCCATTCACATTCAGATTTCTCGATGAATTGTTCTTTCACATTAAATAACATTAAAGATATTAAAATAAAAAACATCTGTGAAATGTTGTGAAAGTGAATTTCTTTCACTTTGTTCTTAGTTATCTCAAGATTCTTGATAATAGTCTATGATTTATCCTGGAGTAAGTTCATCTGATCACCAAGTCTATTACATGCTTTTAGCAGTGACAGGCACTTTCCTGTTTCATTCTCTGTATGTCGTTGATCTATACTGCAAGTGCCCCTAGAGCATCATAAAGCCAAGAGTGGTTTCTTCATAACCAATGTTTGTAGGACCAAGATGGCGGACTATCTTTGTTTTCACACATTCCCCCAATCTGATTGGCTGAAGTTATTAGCGTGATTTACATGTCGGAATTAAACATTCTTGATGTCTGCAAGAAAATAAAATGGATGGACAAGAAATCCGATTCATGACTTACAATCCTCATTTTAGTATTGTCTTAGCCTTGGATTTCAGTATGTAGCAATGTATCATGTTGTAAATAGTGGTCAAATGACAGCGAGGTGTAAAAAGGGTCTTGGCCAATGCAGCTTCTTCATTTTCTGAACGGCCACTCAAACGTACGTACTTCAGAAACCCCTGAAGACATCTGCTGTTATGCAGTGACGGTATATTTTGTTTGCAGGAGAAGCATGGTTCTGATAGAAGGCACTGCTACTATCACATGTTTATCTGGAGTGAAGATGAGGTGCGAGCCATGCAAGTCAATCAGATTGGTGCTTCAGCATGTGGTCCGACAGCTGCTCTCAATGTGCTGGTGGGTGGAGACGTGTTTATTATTATTATTATTATTATCATTATCATTATCATTGTCAATATCATCGTTAATGAAATTTGGGTCTTGAGCCATCCAGGAAATTCATACTACAGTATAAACCCCCCCCCGCAATTAGGCGTATGCCCCTATATGTGAATCACTGCGTTTTTTAACAAGATTTTTTACTCAAATGTCCCACATATAGGCGCAGGTGGTGCTCCTGTTATAGGGGAACCTTGAATGGTTTTAAAATATACACTAAATTTATTTTATTTCACACAGCGTGTGGCGTTAATGACACTCTGGCTGAGTACAGGAACATTAAAATCCTAAAAATACACAATTTTAAAACTCATTGCAGGCTTTATTTTCATGAACGACTTACGAATAAAATAACACTTGGTTCATTTCCTCATCTAAAAGATGTATGTAAGTGCTACAATTGTTTATTTGCAATTGAATCGTGCTTGTTGAACCTGACTGTATACTACCGTGACATTGGCTTTCATTTCTAATCCGAATCTACTGTATCTGTTTTGCTGTCTGTGTCCGAAGACAAGTAATCGACATGTATACAGAGTCCGAACAAGCATTACAGATTCTTCTTCAGTATGTCAGAAAGAATTTGCTCTATAATCCACATGCAAACTATGAGTGTTTTTATGCGCCCACATATTTATATTTGGACGCATTATGCCGTCATCTCCGTCCGTCCGTCCGTACGGGCGGCGTCCGTCCGGCGTCCGCTGCTCTATCTCCAAAACCCTTTGACATATGTTCATGAAATTTGGCACATATGTTCCATTCATGAATGGGACGGCATGTGCGAACTTTCGGACAGATTTGACTACCGGTGTGCCCCCTAGTGGCAATTTTAGTTTTTTTACGCTTACCTTTGTATCTTCAAAAGTCCTGAACGGATTTTCATGAAATTTGGTATGTAGGCACCTATTAGTGAGATGACGCTATCCTCCCGTTTTCAGATGGATTCGACATAGTTTGCGCCACCTAGTGGCCATTTTTACTGTTTTCGAGTCTGTTTTTGTGCGTCCACCCCTCTATCAACCAAACCGCTCAAAGGATGATTGTGAAAATTGGCATGTATATGCTTACTATGTAAAAGGCGGTTGACGATGATTTTCCGACGATTTCGACTACTGTGGCGCCTCCTAGTGGCAGTTGTTTTTTTTCGCTGTATCTCCTAAACTGTTCGCAGGATCTTTACGAAATTTAATAAGTGTAATTATATGATGTTAACAACAGACGATGACCTAGACTATTGAGGAGACAATGACCATGCCTTTCCATTTTGAAAAGTACAACAAACTACATATATGCCCTCTACTGGCCACTTTATGGTACCAATAAACAACCCTAGAAGGATACCGTATACGGTGCAATTGTGGGCGCATTTCAACGCTCTGCGTTGCTCTTGTTTAAAAAACATGAAGGTTCTCCGAAGCACCATAATCAACACATGTTCTACTCAAATGTCCTGCATACAGGCCTAAGGTCAGCAATTGGGCGCAGCCCCGCAATTAGGTGCATGCGCCTAATTGCGGGGCTATGCGGTATCACTACTTGAACCTAAACTGCTAGACTGTATTTACTTAGATTCCTAGATCCTCAGAGATGTCTCTTCTCCTCCCAAGAAATGAGAAGGACTATTACTAGCCGCGTGAACTCTGGTCACGTGGGATTTGTTTGTCTCGTAACATTGTTAATGCTCTCATTCCATGCAGACAACAAATTAAATCTGGCGCCACCTAACTTATTGAGAGAAGGTGGGTTGTGAGTCCTGGTCTCAGTAACTTCTGCCTGAGTGTAAAAAAATTTATACCTGAATTACAAGCATAGCAACAGTTTGTGTACTTTGAAAGTTGCGGTTAAATTTCTGTGTTTACTTGAATACAAGTACAATTGCAATACACAGCAGTAAAGGTATTGGCAAACCTAACATAGAATAATTCATTTTGAATTGAGATTTTCAGTAGTCATTCTGCAGCGATATTGATTTATAATGATAGGTTTGAAGATTACACAAGCTTTGGTTTTCAGAAAGCCTTTGGTTATGAAATGTCTGCTGAAGAAATCCAGAACTACATACCTGTGAAAAGGAGACTGGACAAGGCACCGATCCCTGACTACCTTCTGTCCCGCTCTTGCGCTGGTGAGTGTTTGTGCTCAGGTAATTCAGACATTTGAAACTCAGTTCACTTTAGGTTACTGTTTTGCTTTGAGCACATGTCCTACGCAACAAATGAGTGCTATCTACTAAAGCCTTGAACCTGTGTTTTGGAAATTCCTGGCAGTCGCACTTATTGAGCTGTTGATTCAAGCCATAGTGTGTTCATTGACCTAAGATTTGGTAATCTTGTCATCACTTCAATACCACGACTTACCAAGCTCATTTTCAGTCTCCAGGAAAGTATCTCTTGTTAATTGAAAGGTTGATTTTTGTTTAGTGGATTGAGCTAATTCTCATGAAAGTGTACACGTCTAGTTTGTGGTCTATGACTGAGGGAACAACATTGGTATCGGCTGCGATAAATGAAGACTTGAGATATTTTTATAGAAGGTCTTTGATTGCTGATATCTTTGTTGTTTGAGAGTGAATAAGAAATCTGAGTCACTGTTCCCTGTTATTGAAAGTAAGAACATACTACTCAAACACAAAGTCACCTGCAAATTCTAGAAGTCCATGCTGAAAGCAAAAATGGCTATGGTTATAAACGGTTGTGTGACGGTATAAGGCATAAATTAGGAAATCAATCATGGAGGATTCAGAATGCATATATGCATATATTACGTATACTTATGTGGATTGAAAATGAAAAGTTATAAGTGAAACTTATTTGATGAAGTGTAAAATAACTTGTTGAAGATTAATCGTGGAGTTTATCAAGTCTCGCTATTGGAAACGAGCACTGATGTTATATGTGCAGACTATGACAGGTATGTATTCTGTGATGTTGAATGATGATGACTTCAACAGAAGCGCTCATTGTTGGTTATTGGAATTACATTTTACAACTCTGACTATGCCTAGGCACAACTGCTCAAGACATTGTTGAAGGAATTGAGAAGGCCACAAATGGAGAAATAAAAGCACGGTTTTTCAGCACTTTCCCAGAGAGGAACTTCAAAATACAGGAGTTTGTGAACTGGTGGTTATCTAAAGGTAAGTTATCAGTATTGATTAATTAGTGATTTTCAGCATTTGTAGAAAAAAGGCATAAATTGTGATAAGCACCTGTTTAGGCACATGTCTGTATGTGGAACTTCACTATATCGTGAATTAGTATTAATTGATGAAACACTAGAGTAAAAATATTATGTGAGTGAAACTTATCCATTACAGAGTGGTAGATATTGACATGCACTTAACTTCACCTGAACTATTAAGGGGAAAATACTTAGGATGGCCAAAACATGCCAAAGCCCAGTTTAAGACATTCAGGCATATGTAGACGAGACAGTACTGTGTAGGTCTGAAATACACCTTTGGTTTTAGAATTAATAGTATTCTAGAGTGAATAGTCACTGTCAGACAGGGGTCTTAAATTTTGAACCAGTTTCTTCCACTGAGTAATGGGCATCCAACTGGTTCTCAAATTCTGTGACTGCAGTAATTAACTAGTGCCATTAATTCAATGGACATTACCTTCTTTTCTGCACTGATGAAGATTTACGCCACCAACTCCTGCAATTTTAATAAACGTATACCAACTTCTTAAATGTTGAAATTCATTTTACAGCAAACAATAGAATACCTTAAAAATAACGCGATTGTTATGAAATAACAAGATAAGAAGGACCATCCTGGAATAAAGTTAAAAATAAATGTTTGTTGCAGGTGCTGCCTGCATTCTAACCATGAATCTACAGCGGGGTCGAATGTGGGGTCGTCCGGTGCCGGACGCATGGCATCATCAAATGGTTTATGGTGTCAACTCTTCAGGTAACAAGCTCTCTACTTTGAGGTTATCTCAAACCTTATNATGGTCTGCTCTTTTTCGAAAAGCACTGGTACACCTCACTTTACAATAGTGGCGCTTCGTCTGCATGATAATAGCAGGAAAGGTTTTAAAATGCTGTTCAGACGAGTAGGTTGAAACCTCCCGTCTGGATTACATGTGATCTGTAGGTGGCGCTGAATGCCTGTCCACTAAAGACCTGATCGCCGTCTGGCAGATTAGTGAATTTCAATATGGCGCGGCTATTTCGAAAGTTAGCTGTTGGCGTAGTAGGCTCCTCGAACGGCACGTTTGGTGGCAGTCATCCTAGACCAGGAGTAGAGGACACTAATGTGAGACAATCATGTGTTCACTTGCAGGTGCCATGCTTATTCCATAGGAAAGGGGAAATGTTGTGATGAGAAACATGCTTACGGTGAAACATACTAGTATGGGTCTCTGTTAGACACTCTCTAATAGGAATTTGCCTATTAGCTGAATGGTTAGCACGCTTGCCGATTTTAACAGGGTGGCTGATTTGATTCCAAGACCCAAGTCGGGTAATCTCGACAATCACCACACCTTCGTGGCTGAAGACATCGGCCAAAGCGTCTTACTGCACAGCACTCAGTCGCATGTACCTATACTGGTTCACATGAGTTAGCTAGCAGCTCCAATGGCTGAAATGCTACAGCTTATTAGCCAGACAGATGAGCAGTCCACAAAGCCTAGGTCAGCTAGTTGGTGTAATTTTTGCCAGCAGTTTGTTTCCTCTGCCGCCTGGCTACAAAATTGGTAGAGAAAACACCACTTGTCTTGTGGAATAATGGCAGCGGCAGTTTTTGGGTGACTCAACCCACCAACAAAAGTGACAATTGTAACCCTTCACATGACTGTTTTTTGTTACCAGCAGCGAAAACGCTAGCATTCTCGCTAGTTTGTGAACGGGCTAACCTACAAAATCCACTTGCGCTGACTGTATGCATTGCCTACTATACAATACAGTCAGACAGTGACTAGGTACACCAACAGGCACCGCGTGTATAGTAAGTAAAACTCACAATAAATAAGCCCTCGTGGAATCTAGTGAATGTTGGCCGATCATCGATGACTCCGTGGTGTAGCAAAAAAAAAAGAAAGTTAGACACATGACTTACTAAAGCTCTGATTTCATCAGTCGTTGTCATCCTCTACTTTCCTTCTTCATGTTGTGTGTGGACAACTGACCCATTTCGTTGAGGTCACCCGTATGTATTGACGCAACTGACATCTACTGAGCAAAGGCAGTCTTCATCAATGAGATAAATATAGCTCACTGGTCTTCACAATGGCTTTCGTACCGAGGCAGGTGCAGCCAGAGCCAGGGTCATGGCGGGAGGGAGCCGATCCTAGAGTCTGAAAATCGATATATTTCTGTTCATCCAGGCATTTGAAAGTAGTCGGTGAGCAGGGAGCTCGATCCCTACCCCGGTGCCCTTATGCCCTGACGCTGTGGGGTTTTACCGCCTCAGCTCAACAAGCATTGGACCCATTCATTGGACTTCAAAAGACAGTAAATCACCGAGCCTACCGAAAACACGATTTCGAGGACATTAAATTTCTTCAAGCGTAATTAGTTAAAGTTCGTAATTACTCATGTAAGCTCGTGAATCAATTTAATTATCGGGTACAAATGTCTAGCATTAGAACTTTTTAAACTTTCCGCCCACCATCATGATGTAGGCCCATGTCAGGCCTCCACTGAGATTGCTTCGAACTGCGCCAATCCTATAACTTCTTGGAACAAAATGCCTTACCCAGTCTCGAGATTTCGTTCATCTACTTACGGCCTAAACTCCATACGTAATCGAAGTGTCTCCGTATGGGGAACGAATTGTCTGAATCAATCTGTTGCAATGACCTGTCAAAATTAAATAGGCCTACATGGTCTCGACTTTTGTCGAGAGTGCCAGGACTATGTCCAGTGTGTCCTGTCTTTTGCTATATGTTGGCAATCATCAATTAGAGTTTTGACTATGCTTATTTACATATATAGTTACTTAAATTCTGTATAGTCTATATTCTTCTATACCTGTCTAGCTGTGAAGTCTACCAAATGACATGCATCTGGAGAATTTCTCGCTTACACTGGTCACCCGACCGCTCAGATTCCCTTAGCCCCAGACAACTTTTATGATGCCTACTCAACACGCCCTTTGTATTGATGTAGATCTGAGCTAATGAAGCGGAAAAGTAACAGCTAGCATCACTGTCTCAACAATGGTTGTTGTTAGTACCCCCAGTTTGGTTTTCTCTGACATTTGCAGAGTTATAGCTTGCAACTCTGGAGAGTAGTTTTAACTTGGTACATTATAAATATTACAAAGTGACTAAAAAGGTTAACTTGTGTTTATCTTCACAAAGGGCCACTTCCCAAAGGAACGACAAGTTTCATATTAGTTTTCTTTATTCAATTTTTAATGCTTCTGCCCGCTTGCTTTTTTTCTTCCCGGGAACGGGTTGACAACATTTCATCTAAGATTTGAACTTGAAGTACCAAAACAGTGGTAGATTTTGATGGCCAGCTTAACTTAATTAGTTAAGTTCATTGTGAGCCCATCCCTAAACGCACCACATTAAGGGTACACTAAACATTTCAGATGTCATTAAAGTTTAATCTTTATTAGAACTCAAACCATAAAATACATACAAAAGTGCAAAGATGGTGATAACCAAACTGAAGATCTGGAATCTCTGGACAATTTTGATGGCATTGACTATATAACTATTCTAGCTCTTTGTCAGTAATAAAAATTGAAAAGTGGGCACAGCAACTGTTTCCTGGTCAAAAATCTGGTTAAACGAGATTGAAAGAATAGTAAAAATTGAAACCATGTGATATTGTTAACTCTGATCAGCGTTTTAAATGTATATCCACCGAGTATACATGTATCAATACGCGCAGTAGCTTATCTTCAATCGTACCCAATGGTTGTAGTTTTTTGGATTATTAGTTTATCGATTTTTAAAAATCGAAAACCGTACTTGGTTGTTTTTTTTCCAGCTGAATACCGCCGTGGTGTTCGTTTATAACGAAAATTACTGGTTAATGCATCTTGAAAACTCGCCATTATGTAGTCAGAGATGTTTAATGAAGTATATAGTCGGATAATTACATTTACTTGGGTCTTGCTCGCATCGGGTAAAGCGGTCATCACAACTGTACCTGATTCCGGCGCCTCGCTCTCTTTGATCCCGGTACAAGCCGCTCAGAAGGACGAGCGGTGAAAATTCCCTCATATCTTTAGAAATGCGTGACTTCCTGGTAAGCGTACATGTATTATTAACGGTATTAAACTAAATTAAAACACCCTGTCCAAATTATCGGATGATTACATGTAGCAAAGTCAACAATGATCCTTTGGGGCAATCGCTCAAAGAAATCGGAATCGTCTTTATTTGGACCATAAGTATTCACTATCTTTACAATTCTATCATTTACAGCTATATTGAGTAATAGCATATTGCCGTTTCCATCTTGTTTTTTTAGTAAAAAAATCAATTCAAAATTATTATTCAACAAAATAGCCACACCCCTGGAATTAGACTTGTATGAGCTAAAAAAAAATATTCGTATCCCCACTGTGACCTGATACATTTCTCATTCTCTGCAGAAAGTGAGTACCTTGCAGACATTAAATTGAGTATTTTTTGTTTAAGAAAGTTAAAAACACCACTTCGTTTTTCATGGTAACCCAAACCTTGACAGTTTAAAGTCGCAATTTTTAAGTGCTCTGAAATAAAACTACTTGAAAGGCACTACATGTAATGAGTGGGCCCTCATGATCACTACCAGTTAAACTAAAGGACCTACTACATAACCTGACAACAGCTGTGAAGATTATACATTCACGCACGCACGCACGCACGCACGCACGCACGCACGCACGCACGCACGATAACACATAACACGAGCGCTAGTGCTCCCCCGGCTTTAGCTCTCATAGCGTCCCTACGCAAGCCTGTGATAAAATACTACATACTGTAAATCATACCGCACCCGCCATAGTCTTCAAACGTGCATGAAAAAGAAACCTCGAGCAAAAACACCACAATTGACAAGCCCTTCAAATCTTTCGGGTTCTTCACTTGGTGAATACAATCAGTCTTGTCTTTCAAATAAATGCATCCGTCTCTGGTCCAGTAACTGTTAATCCGGGGTCCTAGATCTCTGACTGCCTTGAAAAGCACGGCTCTCCTCTGGGTAAGATTCTCATTGATGAAATTGCTAGGCCTTTCCGCATCTCCTGATCACAGCGTTCTTGTATTCCGTATAAACTTACGGCCATTATATGTTGTGAATTTTACAACAATAGAACGAGGTTTCTGGCATTGGGATCCATTCTATGCGAGATTAAAATATTTCTGAATTTCAATCTTCCTCTAAAGTTGGTTGCTTTAAACCAGTATTTCCAGCCAAATCTCTGAGTTGTGCGGTGTCATTGTTCGACTGACGCTTAAGTGACGGTGTCTGCTTGCTCATTTTGGTGAATACTTATAATATGGAGAGCTCACTCGCAGCACTTACAGAAGGTGTCCGTCCTCCATGACAGGTCGACCGGAAGTTGGGAAAGAAAAAGTTGATGCCCTGAAATACCATTCAAATGCCAAGCGCTGCGCCAAAGACGCACCAAAGCACTAACTACAAAAATCACACATATCACTGAGAGGGAGGGTGGGAGGGGGGGCGTCTCTCTTATTCCAATCTCCCTAACTCAGTCAAGACCCGAAACAGCAAACATCAAACCGGAGGTACCGCACATTCCACGATGAGCTAAACGACTAAAATCGTCACCATTAATTTACAACAGTACTCGGTAACCCCTGCTATGCATCACGCTGTCATTTTTCCACTCGTGCTTTTGACGTAGGCCTACATGACGTCATACATCACAATTACACTGACGTTCAGCGATGGCTTATCTAGCTCAATTAGACCCTGAAATAGGAACAGAGCTGTACATTGTCAATACATGTACATGTACATGGAATTTCCGAGGCCTTGCTTATTTTCCTCAGTCTGGTAGTTGCTGAGAATTTCCGTACTTGAAACAATTAAGGTCCACAGAGCGGTAATAAGTTATAAGCTCTTAGTAATTTAAAACGCTGTAAAACTGGCCCTAGTTGTATTATCCCTTTCAGTCTCCCGTTCAGTAACGCTAGGACCTCGCTAAAAAGTAAGACTTCGCGAGATTACGTGAGATATTGCCGTGCATTTCAAATAAAAACACGTGACTTTGATTAGGTTTTGGCTAAGTCCTAGCGTAGGTCCTAGCGTCTACTGAACGCACGCTAGGATTGACATCTGAATTTTGACTCGAGTGGGCCGCCAATTCATGACGGCATGTCTAGCGGTCAAAGCAGGGTCGGTGACAAAATAAGGCTAAACGTTGATCGTCATCCAAACTAGAACAAACTTGGAATTTTTGCATGCACACAGAAATAAATATATCTCTGTGTTGTAGAGGACGGGTATTGGAAACCCTGGAGTCAGTGGTCTGCCTGTAGCGCAACTTGTGATGGAGGAACCCGCTCGAGGACCCTCACTTGTGTCCCACCGAAGTATGACGGGAAATCGTGTCAAGGGAACAGCAGTGCCAGTGAAACCTGCAACGAACAGGATTGTTGGGAACTGGTGTTTAAAGGAAGTAAAGGCATTAGGTCGTCTACTCGAAATTTATGGGTTGGCACCAGCTACACGTTATCACCTTCTGTGGACATGTTACTTACGGACAATACGTCGTCTGCGCACTACAAGAGCCCCATAGTAGAATATTGGTCGAGTTTAAACGTTAAAAAGGTAAGTGTCTTGATATTTCTCTCTGATTCACATAATAAGCTAGGTTTCGATTAGTTTTTTCGGACCAAAAGCGTTGGGGACGGTGTGCTAATGCACATAAGAATATCAGAGAGATATCATCCAGTGAGATCAGTCCTCTACATACATGTACAATGTATATATGAACCTATTTTTGACACACGTACACCACATTCGTGACAGCTAAAATCTGCTTTGAAACAAGCTCTGTGTGAATATTGTATTTGTTAAAATTTCGTAACTGATCGAAGTGGGCCCTCAGAACTGTACTCCAAGATGTAACTTGTAGCCACCAAATGATCTTTAAGGCCATAGAATCTAACATTTAGGCCAGTTATTGTATTAAAACAGGTCTAATTTACGCGAATAACTGCAGTTGTCAAGTATGAAATCACAAAATTGGTTAAACCTTGTTAAATGTAGCAAAATCTAGTCGGATAGTTTTTATATGCGCTAACTGCGAAGCGATACCGAAGCTAGTTTACAGTGAAACAACACGTGTAGTTGATATAAAAGGTCATATATATTATGACAAACTAAACTACTACAGATATCGGTAATTACAAAAGTTATATAACATGTTGCACTGTAAAGGTGGGTGACAATCTGCGAAACAATATGCGGAAGAATAACAGCAACACCGGGACAGCGACATGTGAAATTTGAGGATAATAGGGAAAGGATGAAAATTGGTTTGAGGGAGGGAGGGAAAGAGAAATTGAGTGAAAAATGAAAGTTGGAGAGAATTGTGGACGATGGCCCAGTGTTGCAACAAGACAAAGAGATCACGTGGTACAATTAAACCAATAATCGTAAAACAAAGAGGGTCACTGACCTGAGAATCCAAACAATATGATAATGAGGAGGAGGCAGTATAGCTTACATAAAATAATTTAATACTTAAATAATTTTTATGGCACAGGAAGAATTTTTTGGTGAAATTGTACGCTAACATAAATTGTATTCACTCATAAAATAGTCGATCCCATATACATGTAGCGACCCACCTTAACTAGAGAAAAACGTCATATTAAAGTCACATTTTCGTCATCAGGTAACATGCCTTGACCGCATGTAATAACTCAGTTTGAAAACCTTTTAACAATTTATCGATTGCCATGAACATTTGAGCCTACTATGCGCAGAGCTATCAGTTAGTGATGGTCTCCGTCAATGAAAGTTTTAACGCTGAAGTTAAATAGCATTGGGTTGCTAATAGCTGCAATTCGCCCCTGGATAAATCGAAACTCGAATTAGGATTTTTAGGGTTAAGTCACACAAAACCAGTCTCTTGGTATACATCGTTGTGATGGGATTCTATTTTCGTTGCCAACAAAAATTTCAAAACCAAAAGCGACTCGAGAAAACGGCAACCCAAAAAATTGCGAATTTGAAAATGGCGCATCGCATTGACTGTAGCTAATGAGTTGGTGAGTTATTATAAAATACAATTCCGTCACGGTAAGGGACATTCTGGGACTAAATTAATGAAATCAAAAGGCCTGAATCGATATTCCTCTTTACAGTCAGCTAAACAAGGCGAACTGCACTTTTAAGGTTGCACCTGGAAGACATTACCATGTGGGACCCCAGCAACAGTGTACAAATTCGGAAAATCATATTGGATTCCCGGAAACAGCCGATTAGTTTCACATGAAACTTTCAGATTCCATGTTTTAGGCACCTTTCTCTAAACTCTTTTAGGAATTGCTTTTAAAACGTTCCATGAAGGAATATCAAATACATGTATAGTACTTTAATGATTTGCATCAAACAAAACTATATTTTAAGAAAACTAACACAATTTTTGAGATCTCATCTAGAGCATATGTATCAAATAAAATTTGATCAGATTATTGATACTGATGTTTTGCTATCAATGTACCTTTCTTTTTGCTAAATTTGAACAAAAAGACATGGTCACGTGATTCAATCGAACAATTGAAAATCTCAAAAACCATGTTCTATAGGCCTTCTACCGTCGATTACACACCTCCGTGCTTTCTGCTTTTAGTAAATATACGCTTTTAGCGAGTTATCTTTATAGCTTTATAGATATTCGGCTAAATACGCAAACCTGTCAATAAAGCCATGCAAAGCCTTTGATTTTACGTGGTATTTCATGACCATTTCCTTGTGAGATACATGGAGGTACTAATGCTTGCCTTCGCATTTTATGTATTATACATGTACAGCACGGTACACGTTCCTGCACCTGAACAGGAATTGAAATACGCCTTAACACATATTGATGCACACGTATTTTATGGCTAAAAGTGTGTGACAGTATTCAGCATAACCCCTGTTGAGCGTTGATTCAGTGTGTGCTCGTGGCTGCGGAATCTGGTACGGTGTAAACTACTGATCGAAAGCCTCTTCCTGTCGAACGTGGCTAGACCACCTCTGGATGCGAGTTCCAAACCGCGGTTAGACTGAGGCTAGACCCCGCCAATCTGGAGTTCGCCTGGCCGCGGTTTATCCGAAGTAAAGTCTTCTCCGTACTATGCCTTGGCTTTGGTTATATTTCGCCCCAAAAGCTTATCTGTCTTACGCACAAAGTTGTTTCTAAACGGTCAAACTAGGACATTGCCAATGGAAATATCTACATGTACTATCCATTGCAAAACCGCCATGACCGCAACGAAAATATGTTAAACTTATCATTACTGATTATTACGGAGGTGTGGTGGATTAGGAGCGATTTTCACACGTTTCTCTGCAGACCATTAGAAATCAATTACATGTTCGTAGTTAAAAACCCGTCCACCCCATCATTAAGTCGAAAACAAGCGGACGTAGGGGAGCTACCGGTACCTCTAAGCTCACAACGCCAGAAATTTGTAACATTCTTGATCCGCTAGGTGACGCTTAGCGCCATGTCCCTAACCAATCATAACAACGCATAGTAAGGTTAAAGGTCATGAAGCTTGGGCACTATTACCGGAGCCAAAGTCAGTATGCTCTGCAGAGCAATATTTATCAAGTTTACAATAACAGCATTTGGAATGTCTGGGTCTACAGTATGACAGTGCTAGCTGGGTGATTGGGGTCATAGACACTATCAACATAACCACAACAAATGTGAACTGAACGCCAGCCAGCCAGCCGCGTGTGCTTGCAATTGCTTAAACGGGCTGCCAAAGCGCTTTTTATTAATTTTCTGATGTTTGTCAATACATATTTGTGTCCGGAATCCACTCCAATGTAACAGTTACTGAATTAAGACGAAGGACAACGTACCGTGGATCACAAAAAACGAAATAACATTTTGAAGATTACTAGTATATCAACTATATAGGCCTACTCACAGGCGAAACTTGCATAATGACTGTACAAAATCCGACTTCGAAAGTATTTCTGAACTCATACCGGATGAGAAAATGAACAAATCAGTTTCTTACCGATTCTACGCTAATCTCTCATCTACAGAGTGCAAATTCCATTGCAAAGAGTCGACAGCCAGGCGATCGGCAACATTTCATCTCACTGACAGCACTGTACGCCGATCCATTTTCTGAACACAAGAGACGTGGAAAAATTTTCGAGAAACAACATGAAATTTGGATCAGCAACCTCTGAGTACTCCTGGTAGTCACCTAGGCTATCGGCAAATCCGATGGCAAAATGAATTCAGCCACAAACTTGACTTCAAAATGAGCTATGCGCTCAAATAGTGGCTTCCGGACGATCGTTAACATAGGCCTGAACGGGGTAACCTTCAAACTTCAAGAGACGTGGAAAAATTTTCACCATTGGCGCTGATATTTGGCGGTAACATGTCTTAACATACACTCTATGTGACAGGCTATCGGCAAATTGTGTAGTTATCTCCCCTTGCTTATAAATTCCTGATTTTTGCCTGCTCTTGTGTATTTCTTATGGAGGGCTGCTGGCAAGATTTAGCGCATGCGCAGTAGTGCATGTTACAAATTTCTGGCGTTGAGAAACATAACGTCGCAATTTCCAGTTTTGTCATATTTTATCAACAGAAAACAACATTTAATCCCTTTGGAAATGATCTCCGTCATTATAAAACTTCCATAACAGACCTGTTGAAAATACGCAGATTTTGGATCGATCAAGTAACAACTTAGTTTCCTGATGCAAACGCAGCAGGCCGTTGGATTCAGCGGCCCACACAGTCTGCCTGGCCATGTGTGTTATCCCAAATTATGCTGCAATAAACATAACTCATAAACTGTGTGCAAGTTGGCTGTCACTAAAAAGACCGGCCTGTAAGAAACGTTATATTGTATGTCTTGCTTGCGAAAAATAAGAACCGTAGAACTTTCTTTCAAGGTTAGCAGAATTAGGTATTAGTACATCGGCATCATGTGATCAAATTGTGGCTAGTTCACACTTAATGACCCCTAAATATAGAGCAACAAACTCGAGACAAAAATGAAATGTCGAGTTCAGACTCGAACTTCTAGCCTCGGCAATACTGGGGTCATCAAGTGTTACATTAGACTAGACCGCTCACGTAATAGAATAACACACTTGTACCGGGTGAGTTCGCCCAAAGTAGAACAAAAAATGTCAGAAATAATCTCGACTTCGATTTCGAGTAAACTTAAGATTTGACCCTGGGCCCTGGTTAGTCAGCTTTATGACACCTTGTGCATCGTCAGCCGTCGCTTATCATGTACATACATGTACATGTACATGTACATGTATGGTTAACTGAAACTTCCGCCATAGATTATTTGGATTTTGGCAAACNGAAAGGCTATCCAGGGGTCGAAGGCTTCGTCCACAGTGGAGGGCTCCGTTAACAACAGCAGCATGGGGTCGAGAAGCCTGATACTCCTCGGAATCCCCGCTGAGAGGCATTTACATGGTGGAAATAACACGTTATAGAATTTGAACAGTCGTGATGGAGAAGTGGACCAAGGCCAATCACTTTTCCACTGAAAAACAGCGCTCACCAGATTGGCGCATTTCTCGTCTTCCGGCTTATATTCATTCTCCAGATGACAACTTTCTCTGAGAAATTTCAGTGATGAAAAGTTTTGGTGTTGGACGGCACTCCTTGAAAGTTTCTTTTTACATCAAATCCAAATATCAATTGTCTTTATGTCACGAGTACTTCAGCATTGCGTGTATCCTAAATTATTTTAAAATGTAGAGACTGTACTGTATGTCGCACACTGCCAAAGACTAAGTGCATTATCCGGCTTCCAGCTGCCCTTCGCTCATTTGAGAGGACTGGTTACAGAAATTGGCAGTTAAAATAGCAAAGATGATTCTTAACTCGTCTTCTCGCCTGAACACTATTGTAAACGACTTCAATCATTGTTTTTTCCAGGTACTAATGCCAAGTTGGCTGACGTCATGGCGATATATTTAATGTACTAGATCAACGGCGGTTTTGGACTACTTTGGCTCGGTGACTTTACAGAAGCCGCACGAAGCGACCGTGACTAATGGGCGCCTGATGCCACGATTGAAACTACTATACACTGTAATGTCCAAAGCAAGAAAGGCTCACGAAAGGACGATTTTATACTTTGTTCATTGCGATATTTTGCATGAGAATGTCCATTTTAGTGATAGCACTATTTTCCGAAGAGTGTCCTCATATGTTTAACCAGCAAACTTTCATGAAAAGAATCCTACAGTACTTGACACCTTAACCAGTACTGGGCAACTCGACATTTTGGCGCACCACAGAATCTGCCGGTTTATGTCAAAGAGGCCATGCCGTCGTGGTTATTTAAATCGCCCCAGACTGCTTACATTATCGTTTTGCATGGCAGGGGGGGGGGGG
>NMRA01000820.1:0-54952 GCA_002633005.1 Phoronis australis
TGGGATATGCAGAATCGATCTTTGACGCGTTTCATTGGCTAACACTTTCGACCACTTTTGCAAGTATCCGGATTCGAGCCGGAAAGTTTTGGGCCACTGCATAACACGTGATAAAATGTCACAAAACGGCGGTGTTTGTACTAATTCTTAAGCGATCAACTTATCAAACTTTGTGGTGGACAAATATGTTGATTTTTTGCGTAAGAAGTCCTAAATATCCACGACAACATCCTTGATATTGCCGGCACTGCGGCACTGATTGGTCCCGTTGTTAGCGCGCAAGCGGTCAGACAATCGTGACTTAGAGAGGTGCGTCTCGTTTTTTATTGCATATATGACAGCCAAAGTGAAAATGACAACCCTATTAATCGCCAAACGACTGACACGTTTTTACTTTCAGTTACCAAGAAATTATTTAACTCCTTTATTTGTTTCTGGGACTACGTGCTCAAAATATGATTTGACATTCACACGTTGCTGGCAGCGTAAATAATGGGCGCACCCAGGGGGGATTGGGGGGGCTCGAACGAGCCCCCCAATTTGGCGAATTGTGCAAAAAGGTTCACCTCAGTGAAACAAAAAGTTCCGCGAGTAAACGAGACAAAAATCCACAAAGCCAACAGGAATTCGGCGCGGATACACGATCGGCAGGCCTGAACCTAGTGGCCCCGTTTTTTAGTCCTCGTTGTTTTTTTTCAGTAACAGGTCCGCATATGGAAGAATTCGAGCCCCCCCCCTATATTTTAGGCTGGGTGGGCGCATGTAAAGTGTAGGCCTGCTCCTGCGATTCAAGTGGGGGGACTCACGCGTGCGCACCACTTCAACGCTGCAAATCAAAAAAGAACAGCTATAGTCCTAAGTGAAAGAATATACCAGCTTGGCTCTGTTAAGCACCCGGGTACGTGCCAGTGGTTTATTTGAAAATGAACTCATAGATTCCCGGCGGTTATAAAAGACCCGATGCTTTACGATATTTCCCGGGACCGATATAACCCAGAACTGATATTTCCTGTGACGATGTTTCACCAGGTTGATGTTCCCTAAACCCTATACTCTATGCCCATAGCCAGCTGTTGCAACTAAACGGGTTCTAGATGTGAAATTGAAGTAAGCGACTTTTTATTCTTCTCTTCATACACCTCCGTGGCAAGTTTTCGCTCCCCGGACCACCGTCGCCGTAAAATGTTCAGACTACAATAGAAACAATCTTGTTCCGGCTGAAGGGGGCAATTGAAAACAAAATTATTCCGGGTGGCTAAAAAGGGTATAGTGTAGATGGTAACGATATCCAGAAAGTCAACCTTATACTCGATGGAGTTTGTCTCGCAAAATCCTATTATTATATCGTTTTTTACCATTGCAGTCGTTTGATATCTTATTAACGCAAACACTCATAGCGCACTATACAAACGACCGCTCGTGGTTTAGAATTGACACGCAGCCTATATAGTGTGTCACTCTCATTTTACACAACAAATTCAGTGTTCAAAAACATCTTTTCTCAATATGTATAAACCAAATCCCGGCTTTGTTTCATATCTGCGAAAGAAACTTAACACTAGTGACATGCGTGTCGTTTCGTGACTGACCTATTTTCCCCGTATTTGGAAGGTATTGAGGAGCAAACTCGAATTACGCGATGGAATCCCTCACGCAGTCGGGAATTATTTCGTGGCTATTCATTTCATAGAAAACGAATTGTTGAGTACGTAAACAGCATAAGTACCACATTTTNTTCGCTCCCCGGACCACCGTCGCCGTAAAATGTTCAGACTACAATAGAAACAATCTTGTTCCGGCTGAAGGGGGCATTTAAAAACAAAATTATTCCGGGTATAGTGTAGATGGTAATGATATCCAGAAAGTCAACCTTATACTCGATGGAGTTTGTCTCGCAAAATCCTATTATTATATCGTTTTTTACCATTGCAGTCGTTTAATATCTTATTAACGCAAACACTCAAGTCAACAACAATGCTCACGCATAAGCCTACTCCCTACCTTTGAATTGTTTTGTAATAAGTGGTCACTGATTTACTAAGCGTTCCCCTTCAACCTTTGAGAATTTCCCATTAAGCGCCCACGGTTCAGGCTAGCGCACATCATAGCGCACTACACAAACGACCGCTCGTGGTTTAAAATTGACACGCAGCCTATATAGTGTGTCACTCTCATTTTACACAACAAATTCAGTGTTCAAAAACATCTTTTCTCAATATGCATAAACCAAATCCCGGCTTTGTTTCATAACTGTGAAAGAAACTTAACACTAGTGACATGCGTGTCGTTTCGTGACTGACCTATTTTCCCCGTACTTGGAAGTTATTGAGGAGCAAACTCGAATTACGCGATGGAATCCCTCACGCAGTCGGGAATTATTTCGAGGCTATTCATTTCATAGAAAACGAATTGTTGAGTACGTAAACAGCATAAGTACCACATTTTATTTATGAAATTTGCACTGAACTGTTACCGCGCATCCAAATACGTCATTTGGTTAGGGCATCGTTTCACGTTTTTTTTTGTCAGATGTTTTTCAAACGTCGAGTTAAGTTTCAAAATTTGGGTTACGAACAAAAAAGTGGAGGGAATTTGCACTCTGAGTTAGTTTGGATCTTTAACGAGTTTTATGACAGCCAGTAGCAGGTCAGACCTAGCAAAATCACGGATATTTTTTCAACGGGCATTTTCTCCCTTTTCACATCGCAAACGCTACTCGAATGCACGTGTCAGTTAGGGAGCACTGATTCAACTTTCACGTCGGCAACTTGCCTTGCGCTTTAGGGCCTTTCAATGGCGGTCGTGAAGAANTTAGTTTGGATCTTTAACGAGTTTTATGACAGCCAGTAGCAGGTCAGACCTAGCAAAATCACGGATATTTTTTCAATGGGCATTTTCTCCCTTTTCACATCGCAAACGTAGCTACTCGAATGCACGTGTCAGTTAGGAAACACTGATTCAACTTTCACGTCGGCAACTTGCCTTGCGCTTTAGGGCCTTTCAATGGCGGTCGTGAAGAACAGTAATACCGCACCTGCATGAACGAACTCAGTTTTGCGATATGAAGTTTTTCAGTATTTAACGCTGCAGGTAAGAGCATAATCTAAACATTTTCTCGGTGATCTAAAAAATCAGTTTTGGAGCGTAAAAATTGCGGGAAATTTTTGCGACCTGGCATTTATGATTGCGAACTGGATTTTGAAAATGCGACCTGGGATTTTGGCTAGGTCGCAAAATGCGACCTGGCGATTTGAATAGCGTCGAGCCCTGATCATGAAAGTCTCATTCCATTCAACCATTTTCACATTTTATACGATTTTATAGGTTTATGTCATTAACTTGTATTTNTTTTGAAAATGCGACCTGGGATTTTGGCTAGGTCGCAAAATGCGACCTGGCGATTTGAATAGCGTCGAGCCCTGCTCTGGTAACTCATATACTTGATCACTGAACATCAATATAAAAAAATAGGTTCACACCTGTGTATGCTTCACAAGGTGTGAGTATAGAAATGAAACATAGCAATTGTACTTAATCCTTAGACATACTTAGCACTTAACTATCATCAGAGTCACATCACTGTCAAAAGGAATGTCTAATTCCATAAACTACCATCAAAGAAGTACAGGAAAACACCTTTCGTTTTCAGTGAATATTTGCACAAATAAATCTCACATAACACAGAGGTCAGTGAGGGAGAATACAAAATGCTAAGGTAACTATTTGTGGGAAGAAAAATACTGGAGCAATTCAATGGAATTCATTTACTTGTCAGTACTACTACTTCTGAATTACAAAAAACAGTTGTGTTTAGAAAAAGGGAGATAATACCGTCTTAATTTTTTCACACTTGTGTAAATACAAAAATATAACATAATGGAAGTTAGGACATAACTATCATCAGAGTCACATCACCATCAATGGATGCCTATTTCCATCAACTACCCTCAAAGAAATACAGGAAAGCACTTTTCATCATCAGGAAAACATTGAATACATAAATCTCACATAACACTGAGATCATGGAGGGGGCTACGGAGTATATGAAATATGCAGATACCTGTTTATAAGTGGATGAACACTTGAGCAATGCAATAGAATTCATTTGCTTGTTAATACCAACACTTCTGAATGACCAAAGAACATCCATGTTTTGTTAATAACGAGTTTAAACTGAAAAAGTAATTTTAGCTAAACTTGTCTCAAATCCCACCCAAAAATATTTTTTTTTAATTCTTGTCTTGGAAAGATTATTTGTTCCCATTTCCTCGGTATATGCACCTAGATACAAGTTTTTTTTCAAACCATGTACCAACAATTCAAAGTTGGGGGCTACGGAGAATACAGGCTGCTACGGAGAATACGAAAGACATTTTTACTTATGATCAATTCAAATCCAGGGCTTGGTCTAATATTTTTTGTGGGCCAAAAATAGCTTCAAGATTCCCAATGTGCAGTATCAAAAATCTTTTATTAATGGAAGAATTTAATGGAATTCAGACATGGTTACGGAGAATACACAGTTTTTCTTAGGTGACTGTGATATTTGGTTGAGGAATCCAATCACTAGGACATCTGGTTCAAATATGTGGTTTCTAACTCAAATTCTATATACCATCAACCATTAAAAAACACAGTTCAAAACACTAGTAATGCTTTTCTTTTTCAGCCATGGCTGTTAGAGAAGGAGCACATGCAAAATTTAGGTGTTTTGCATAACATTGACATCAATTTGCATAACATTGACATCAATTTGCATAACATTGACATCAATTTGCATAACATTGACATCAATTTGCATAACATTGACATCATTTTGCAAGTGTGCCTGAAAATTGTGTTTGACTTTTCAGATCCCTGCAATTTTCTGAAGACAAACAAGAAATACATGTTAGAATCATGAAAAACATTAAATTTCAATTAAATGTGTGATTTAATTAAATGCCATGTGTATTAAAAACATGTAATGTTTCAGTGAAACGAAATAATGATGGATTTCTGGCTAATTTCAGCTATATCAAGGATTACTCTGGCCATAATTAACATTTTTTCATACTTTAAAATGCGTAAATGTCATAAGTACCAGTGCTAAAACAAGATCATCATACAAATATATGCCAAAAGTGAAGGAATTCTGTCAATATGATTGCATAACATAAACAAATCTAAATTTGCACCCGGAGTGAAAAAATGCCGACTATAAACAGGGTTGGAAGGTTGAAAATGTAATATTTAGTGTCATACATGTCACACTCAAATTACTTATCAAATACTAACCTGCACAAGGTGAAATAAAGATCATGTGAACACATTTATCTGCAAAAAATAATACTGCAAAAAATAATACGGCAAAAATAACCACACAGAAATCAGTCCTTCAAAATAACTTATTCACTCGAAGATTGAACGCTTTACTATTCTCTTGTCATTTCCATTTTTGTCAAACCATGAAATAGAGCATTCACTTGGCTCATTGGCTGGCATTTGGGTTACTACTAATTGTTAGAACAAGAGGTCATTACGTCAAAATTTGAGAGTACAAGATGGCAAGTGATTTGATTCCTCGTTATTAGAGAAAGGTAGAAAGAGGCGAAAAATAACCGGGTAAAACTGTTTATGGTTCCCTAAATACTCTAAGGGAATTTCATTTGATTTGGGCTAGCACACTCAACAAATATTGTTCCCCTATTTTTCTGATTTTGTCCATTTTACAAATTATTTAAAAGTTTTTGGATGACCCTTTAGTTCTATTTGAGCTGAGGACTGGCTATGACAGCTGATGGTGCAATTTTTTAATTAGAATACAACAAAATGGATAATATTAAAAACAGTTTCAAAATGTATGATAAGCATTTGAGCTTGAAATATTCATAATAAAACTTGAGAAGTGACAACTCGCTATTGTTTCTTACTTTTTTGTGTAAACAACGACTCTATGTTGTTCGCGGATGTGCTTTGAACGTTGTTACGGTGTCTCCTCAGGTGATTAGTCGGTGACTGTGACACAGACGATGGCCAGTAACGAGCCTGATCGGTACGACACTGATGAGGAACATGTTGTTCTCAGTAGCGTCTTCAAGAAGTTAAAGGTTGACCAAGTGTGGTAAGTTACCCGCAGTCCCACGTGGGTGTTTTCTCTGTTTCCTGTTAATGTCGTGGATGTCATGGTAACAGTCGTCTTATGGGGTGGGAAAGTATTAAAACTCGGATGCTCGTTTTTGTATTTTTATCGCTTGTTGAAACTTAACGAAGAGCCAAGTTGAACGTTTTTACAGGCTTAAAAGGTTAGTTGCCTAGTGTTATTGAGATTTCATTTTAAACATTTATATCAAGTGAAATTTGGTCAAGCTATTGGTATCGTTATTTTTCTGTAAGTGAAATTATCTTTCTGTTTAAATTTTATTAAAATGACATAGTTATGTGACGCAATTAGTGGCACATTGGTTCCGAACAACATTTTGCTAAAAATAGAGCTTTTGAAAAATAGCAAAGTGTCAATTTTAGCACTGCAGATGATTTTTTTCCAAAATTGAAGAATGTTTACTGTAATACTTCTGTTCAAAGCTGTCTTGCAACAGCTGGTTCTCATAAGGATTAGAATTCTAAACATTGGGCAAAAATCATCACAGATCAATTCTAAAACTTCTTAATTTTTTCTATGATTAATGACATACTCATCACAATGTTTAGAATTGTTGAGAAAGATGTCTGTCTATGGAATCAGACTGGTCCATGTTGTTACTAGTTCTACTGACAAAGTTTCACGATGTATCAAGGGTCACATTACATTTAAACCTGTGTTTTTCATTTCAGGAAAGGTGAAACACAAAATGGAGAGCCAGGCAAACTGATTGATGACTTTTGGAAAAGGTAAAAAAAATTGCAGATGGTCTGATGTCTTTTATTGTGGTGCATCAGACATGTTCAGGACTCATGGTTGGGCCCATTGCTAAACTAAACGAGAGCCCTGCATGTATTGAGACAGTTCTGAAAGCAAACAGTAGGTTCCGAGTTATTTGTGTTTGCTTAATAATAAACACAGATTCATGATTGTGACCTGGAATCTTACATGAGTCAAATGTCGAGGGTCCTTTAGGTTGCTGCATAAGTAACTTACCAGTATCTGCCCCGTAAAAGGTCGGAGAAAAGGGACTAAATCCAAGATAGCAAGCTTTGGGCTCTCATAAGGAGAGTGTGATAAACTTAAAATTTATGTCTTATTGAATTTCAGCGTCGACAGTGACAATGGTGCTACGCCAGTCCCAGAGAAATGCCGCAGTCTGCGTCATAAGTCTGATTCGCGAAACTTGCCTTACTCATTCGGGTCCAGTCCTTTCTCGGAGACATGTGTTGATGATGATGCCAAGCAGCTGGCCAGTTCATCGCTGGGCAAAACCTTTGCCTTGCGTGAAGCAAGACTGAAACTGCATAATCGACAAAAAGATAGGAAAATGCTCATTCGGGCAGCAAGACTTAAATTGGTGAAGCAGGGTGCAAGTCCTTTTCCCACCGCTAAGAGTGTGGCTTTGGAAAAATCGAACCATTCGCCTGTGTTAGAGAAGATATTTGGCAGGGAGTCAGATTTGCATCGGAAGTTAAGTTACAAAAGTTTGGCGTCTCGTGATGACTCTAGGGATCCTACGGAAACCGATCTTCCATGTAACAAATGGATGTTTGGCGATTACCGAGAGAGTCCCAGTAGGCCAAGGGATTCGGGTGCTATGGTAGAGATTGTGAAATCTCCCAGTTTGGACCTTAACAGTGCCACATCTTCGGACCGGACATCACCTAGCAATAGTCCGCGTGAGGACGAAGGACAGATTCATCGCACATGCTCACAGGAAGCGCGGCTCGATGAATTGACTGTGGATGAGTTGGCGTGCTACTTTGACGACTACGTGTACATCCCAAAGAAAATGTCTCACATGGCAGAAATGATGTATACCTGAAAGACTGTTTACGTGCCGGTGCTTTAGTGGTGTAGGAGATTGTTTCATTGTGAAGACGAATTCAGCGTAATGTTGCCAAAATGAAATCCTCATGGAATGATATTTTTCTGAAACTTTCCTCAACTGCTATTTATGCTCCTACATATGTTGAGGTGTATTGTTGTCGTCTTCGTCTCTGACCATTGTATGTTCCTCCGTGGCCCGCAGCAGTTTCTCCTAAGCCCCTTTTAGGAACGTCGTGGAATTTGGCGGGTGTGTTCCTATAAACGTGATTATGGACGAGGACTGCTGTACCACCTAGCGGCTGTTTTAGTTTTGCATTTGCTTTTGTATTTGCCAAGTCCCTTGATGGATCTTCACGGAACTTGGTAGAGATTTATGTATGAAGGAGGGGATGTCACTCGAAAATTTTGGGATGTCCACATCATGGTGCTTGTTCCCTATTGACAGTTTTATTATTTTGGTTCCTTTTGACAGCCACCATTTTATCTGTCAAATGCTTCAAAGCATTGTCATGAAACTCGACGGATAAATTGGTAAAGATATGGCTGACCTTGATTTTTGACTTGACCCTCAGCGGCAGTTATATTTGTTTGCACCTGTGGCAATATCTACCAAATTTCTTAAAAGGTCATCGTTGAATTGACTAGGTGTGTGCTTGTTAACGAGAGCACGGATTTTGTTGATTTTGGGACGGAACTTACTACTGTTGTGCTCCTGTAAGACAAGTTTTTCCGTTTGTGTCTGCTTAAATAACTCCCCTGTTGGCACATGAAATTTGACAGATGTGTTTTCATTTAGAAGACAAGGCATTCCTGTTTTCGCCTAGATCCAGAATTTTTTGAACCTCTTAATTTTGGCATCCATTTTGGCATCAGTTTTTCTGCCTGCCTATTGGTTTGAAGAATTGTTACAAAATTGATAGAACGTGCTCCTGCTGAAGAAAATCAAAATTGACATTGATTTTTAGGTAGTAATTTTTTTGTTTTTGCGCCAATATCTACCAAGTTTGGTGAAGGGTCTTCGTTTTTGTAGCACTTTTCCGTGTCTGAACAGTGCCGAATTGCACTGTGTTCCTTGGTGGCAATTTTATTTGTTCATTTTTGGTAACAGCCTTTATCATGGCAAGCGTGTTTCTATTAAGGCGAGTATATCTGGCACACATTATTGGATGGATCCAACTGCCGCAGCGACTCCTAGTAGTAATCTTAATTTCATTGGCAGCAATAACATCCTCCAGGATTACATGTTTCAGTTTTCCATTGACTAGCATATGCACCCTGCAGACTCAATTTTAAGTTCACTGGTGTTGTTGAGTCTAGTGCTCGAAAATATTTGAATCATTGGCATTCCTTATATCTTTGCCATTTACAATGCACTCGGTAGGCAAATAACCTTAGCTACGTTGCTATTGTTTGTAAAACATGTAGTTTATTGCTCTTTCATCCTTACAAAAGGCAGGAAATCTTCCACTGGTTAGGAAAAAACGTGCCATCTGTTGCATGTCTCCATTTACTGGTCGATGGCTGTTCCTGTGACGTGGTTGGGAAACTTAAGAGTGGATGTAGGATTGTGACCAGAGAGGGTTCTCATACCACTCCATTACAACAATACATGAGTGACCACACAGGGGGGTCTCTGCACCCGGGAACACCCCCTCTGGATCCATGTCTGCTTAACATGTTGTCACTGCCTGATAAAGAATGCATTCGTGTTCTGACATCTTGTTCACGTGGCACCTAATACCAACTCAAGCTTTGACTCGGATATTTCTGATACAAACACGTTTTGCTTTTGTTGTGAAATCCTCTTCAGTTTGTAATCGACTTGAGTGAGGAGGCAGTGTGGCCTGGTTGATAAGTGCCCGCTTTCTTTACTCGAGGTCGTGGGTTCGAGTCCCACCAGGTCACTGCTAAACCCTTTAGCCAGGTTTCTAGCTCCTCAGCTCGGTTTTAACCATATATTAATAAAGCATAAAAATAGTTCCAGGTGATCAGTGCAATGGGCCCACATGCAAGGCCTGCGCACGTCTGGTGCAGCGTGTATCAGACCGCCTGCAATTGTTTTTTTGTTAATGGAGTTGAGTTGGAAATGAGAGACGTGATATAGTCTTGAATTTGAGGTCAGAGATGCAAACCCTGGTTTCTCAGGTGACAAACTTTGTATTTGCCTACATCATTCATTTCCTCTCTGTAGTGAATCCCTGGGTGCATGTGCTTGTCTCATATTGAGGCAGGTGTATTTCAACAGTTTTAGTATTGCCTTATTCCTAGTATTTTCCGTTTTACTTGACCTAAGTGTCTTCGATTTTGTGCTTGACTCAAACATTACTTCTATCAGTTTGAGCTGAACGTTTGAGTTGAAGGTTGGAGTTTGAGTTTAAACTTCAGCTTGAACCTAACCGTCTTCAAGTACAAACTTTGAGGATATACGCTTCTGTGTAAACTGTGGTTTTCTTCAGTGCAAAATAAAAGACATCTGTCCTATGTTCGTATTAATGTAGATTAAGTTTGAGTTTGAAGATTGGATTTGTGGCCCAATTGAGCAAATAGGTTTTGGACTGCGAGTTGGGTGTTGGTGAAATTTAACTTTTTTGGAGCTACGATGTTGATCTTTTAAGCAATTGTTGAGTAAGCTTTTTAATGCTTGAATAGGTGTCAATTTTTTTGTGGTTAAGCTTTCAGGATTTTTCTTTCCTTATTTTTGAAAGCATATTGCTGTCATTTGTAAGGACTGTTATTTATGAACTGCTGGTTTAATTTAATATTTATGTTTTATCCAAGTGGCCAGTGTACCGTGTATAATCAACGGTCGTCTTCATCTGAAGTAGGTGCATGTGATTAAATGCATGATTCGTGAGAATAAAGTTTTTTATCAGCAAGAATATGACATTTCAGTAGCACTCCTTTAAACCACATGCAGTGCTTGGTTTCACCCTGTTTTCCAATTGGTCAATCAAATTCTGGTGACCTTAGCTTCTGGCTATACTTTGCCAAACCGTGTCTCGCTAGAGGCGCTGCCGTACGTGTTACTTCCATAATCCTTCTGGAAACTGGCGCTACTTGGTGGCATGGTTGCAAATCTAGAGAACTCATCCGACAAGGGTTTCTCGAACATGTCCGACACCCAGAATGCCTGAAACACAAGATTCCTTCAAACAACTACTTTTTGCAAGGCAATATTTTGAATTGAAGTTCATATGTGTGAAGTCGCAGCATTAGTCGACAAATCCGTTGCGTACCCTTGATAAATACGGTTAAATTAAATTGAAAATCTTATTCTTAAGAAAAAAAACGACGGATTTAAACCTGCTCGACATGTTTCGATCACCAGAAGAAAAAAAACGGTAGCCGCCTTGCTGGGCTCAACATCAATTAATGTTACACAGACACAATCAGTTACAGGGCAGTAACAACATACTATACTAACAATGTGGTGTGCCAGTTGCCTATTGAGAAATTCATTGTAGAGTTAGAGGTCGACAATATACCGGTATTGCCATTTTTGGACGTTAATAGCTTCACATCTTTTATTTATATGGTGGGTCTCATTAAAACTTATAGACCGAGTATATCTCATAAGCAACACTTGGGCTAATTTTGATTCTAATATTAAAGAACTTACATCGAATTTGCAAAAGACAGGCTATCCCCTTGAATTAGTCAATGCACTGAATGCTAGACTGCAACGCAACCATGATGATATTCATCCTGTAGACAAAACTAACTATAAGTACTTTAAAATACCCTATGTTTGTTTGTACGCCAAGATTGCTCAACGAAAACTCAACAGATTGGTGAATTATTACTATGTTAACGTAAGAGTTGCATTAACATTCAAGTCTTAAACTGTCTAATCCGAAGACTAAACTTCATGGTATAATGTCCACTCCCACCTGGGTAGTGTCCAGATTTATCCGTGCTGGATGTGCCTCCTGTTACATAGGCGAAACTCTTCGCATTTTGGAAACCCGGACGAGGGAACATCTTATTCTTGACAGAAGTTCACATATTAATATTCATCTGCAGAGCTACAATCATTGTTATGAATAATGCTCTTTCAATGACTTTGCCATAATAGACCAAGCAGAAACAACAAAGCATCGAAAATTCATGAGGCTCTGCACATCAATCGGTGCACTGGCATCCCACAGGTTGTAACTGTTAGTCCAGTCTATTGTTACTACCCTGTAACTGACTGTGTCTACATGTATGTATCAATACTTGTTGCTGAGGCTAGCAAGGTGACCACTGCGTTTTTTTTTTCTTCTGGTGATGGTGTTTTAGTGAACGTAGAGATATGTCAATCCGGATTAAAAAAGTCGTTGTTTTAGGCTGCTACTTGCTATCACGGAGAAAATCTTATTTCTGGCAAATAAGGCGAGGAAGCGAACGAAATTGTGATTCAAAATAGTAAAATATTGGAAACAAGTCAAAAGAAACTTGATAGTTTTAGACCGGGCGTTTTGTGCTGTACACTGACGGTGAATGTTGTCCTGTGCGTGTTCTGTATATTCCAATTCAGTATTTTGAGATTTTTCACTAAATAGGTTGCTTTGTTTTCAAACTCGATGTGCCACAACTTGTAGAGTTTTTGAAATAAATAAATGAACAGTACATGTAACTACTGGTTGAGATAAGTGACCTCATGCTTTCAATAATTCTGCAGTTGCCTCTTGCGTCGTAGTTAGCATAGGGCTTACTTACGGTCAATGCGGAGAGACTTATTCCCAAGGCAAGACCGGCCACGATGTCGCTCAAGAAATGGACGTTGTCCGAAAGTCTTGTTACTGTGCTGTACAACGAAAAGGCAAGGGCCCCGCTCTGGATGGTAATTCTCAGGAATGAACTGCCTTTCCACGTCATTTTAGCTTGCAGGAAAAACTGCAAAGCATTTGTCGTTACGTTTACAAATGAACGACCGTTTTTAAGCGCTTACGTTACGATAAGGGAAGATTCTGTATACTTTAAGCATAGAGAATACGAATCTGCTCTGGACTTACTTGAGAAAAATTGACAACCTTTCGTCTGCCACTGTTGACTTTATCAAACCATTGCGACATCTCGACAAGAATGAGACAAACGGCGGTAAAACATCACTGAGTAGTGGCGGACGAAACGCCGCCAATTTTTCTCAAGTATATTTAGTACTGACTCATAGGGCCTAATTGTTCACTATAATCTAATAGGATCGTACAAGTAAACCCAACCGTATTCCGTCGAGAAGCGAGCTTTTGACTTTGATCATTTGCTGCTGAAAAATTGGCCTCAACTTGTTCCTTATTCGGATAAGTGATGTCTGGGTTTGCAAAGAGGTCACTTGGTTATTGCCCGAAATCATGCGTCGCGGAAAAATGCGAAGCCATCATGATGAAGCTTCAGTGATCTCAAGTTATGAAGAAGTGTCAGTTTTGCAGACGAGACCCTGAAACTGTCAACTGGACTAAGGGACAATTTTAGACCAATTCTACAATTATTTAACTTTGATTATTGATCTAGTCAACTTCTCACTTGCGTGATTTTGTACGGTCTTGTGAGTCCGCGTAACACACACGGCTAGGCTTTTCCATACAATATGAGGTCACGACCCAATACATTGATTCATGAAAAGTGATTTAAAGGGTAGCCTACAGAAATTTGTCTTACGCTTTACTTAACTATTTCTGAACAAATAAAATCTCCCTTGATCAAAAGTGTATATTGAAGTCTCGGAAATGCTGGTTATTGAGATAATTTCTATTGTTCTTAGACTGGCTAAACCTTTTTTCAGCGAAGTGGGTGCCTAAGTCCAGATTTGGAACCACAGGTCACTGTTACAGCAGCTAGTGATGAAACAGTACCAAATAGGGACTCGTAACTTTTTACCACATTTGTGTAAACTTGTGAAAACACTGATAGTCCTTTCCTATGCTGTTTTGTTTTCATTACTGCGTTTACATATGGGCTTTGATACTCAGTGGGAGTGGTCATGAACTGTACGCTGATTTCCCTCAGTCATCGGCAACGTCTCCCCATTTAGTTTGGTCGGTTGTTAGATAAGTTTTTATGAAATGGCATCGAATCAAAGAGGGTCCCGTATTAATATAAAATGACAGAGAAACATAACGTTTGTGAGTAAACAAAGACACAAGCATGCAGAAGATTTATGAAGCCTAGTCGAGTCCATGTTTGGGACTATTTTGCAACTGACTACTACTACTGGTCTGTAAATTCAAATTCCAGAATCCGGACCCTGGTTCAGGCTATGAGCAGTAAGAAAACCATACTTACCAGAACGTAAACCGTACAGAAAGATGTAAACGACGCATGGCTGGATGGGAAAGAGGACCTTGAATACAAAAGAGAAAACAAAAGACATTAGTCACGTATAATACGTGAGCTGTCTTGCATTCTGCAAGTGGTTTGGAAAAAAGTACTAAAACCAAGGGCCTAGTTCTTAAATCTTGTCTATAGTTTGAAAGGACCAGGCTAATAAAAGAAAAGCTTCGATTAAGAAAACCGACAACTTTAAACATCCAAAATGCAGACAAAATGTTGTTGGCTCGAAGATCATGTTACATAGTTACAGGAACTGGAGTATGACTTTCATTGAAGACCCATCTCCCTTTCCGTAACACTAGGGCTTCGCTAAAAAACAAGACTTTGCGAGATTACGCGAGATATTACCGTGTATTTTAAATGAGAACAGGTTACTTTGGCTAGATTTTAGCTAGGATCTAGCGTAGGTCCTAGCGCTACTGAACGCATGCCCGGCGTTTACTTGAGTAATCCGCGGCTTTTATTGGAGTCCACCTTCTGTTAGGAACCTGGCTTCTCTTGGAAGCTTTTACTCTATGCTTGGCGCTTAAAATGTACAATAGAAGAATTGAAAAGTACCTTCATGTCTCATTGTCTTTGAAATGATCTTCAGCCTTTGCGAGGGTATGTGTGAAAAACGGAACGTGTTCAATTCACGCAGCATACTTGAACTCGTACACTACAGTTAATTTCGAAAGAAAAAACTATCAAGAATACCGGTACCGGTAACTGTAATTTGTCACCACCTGTTATTTACATGCTCTTAATACAGAAGCAAATCGTGCATCGATTTGGCTCGTCTCCAATGGATTTTCATGCTTGAAAATTGAGCAATTAAAAACACCACACCACAGACTCTATTGTCAGACCTGGGCCATCTATGCAGGTCCGGCAACACTCACATCGCGTTGTACAGCACGCCTTCGTCCGCCCCACTTGTACACGTGAAATTTTCCACGAACTTGTCGCAGTTCAACTCTGAGAAATTTGGTTTGCACACTTCGAAAAAGTTGGGCCGAAGACGGCCGACCATAATTTTTGTCGCCTGGCTTGAGTTCTGTAGAAGAGATGCCCCGACCATGAACGTGGCAATGTCCTTAAAACACACCCAAACACCTGGGTGTATGCGACAACAGCACAACTCGTAGTCTCGGAGAAACTCGCTTCGGCTGCTTCGCGACACGCTTAGAATTATGTCGGTGAGTAAAATCTGGAATAAAAAGTTTAGAAAAACTGCGATGAATTTGTTCAAACACCTGTAGGAAATAAACACACGAAATGTGTGTTGTGTAGAAAGATGTTACAACAAACTGCGTTGTCCAGATAATGAATGCAAGCTGCGCATTTCCTGTATTAAACAAAATTATTTAATACGATAAAGTCGATGATGTTGGTGCTTTTGTTACTCCTTCTGCTAATGACGATACCGCATCGGCTAATTATACAAATGACGAAAATGACCAGAACCATAACCATAGTGATGATGAGATAAAGCTGCTGATGGTGGTGGTGGTGATGATGGAGACCGGAAATGATGGCGGCGAGAGATACTTTAACGTTGACGATGTTGAAGAAAAAATGGCTTATGCAAACATGATGATATTTGTAATGACCATCATGACGATAACGGGAATGACTGATTCATCAATAACGGAATGTTTAACATGACATCATTTTGACGTCATCATGACGTTTTGGACCCAATGTGACGGCATGTCTATTCTTAATTCCGGGTCCAAAATGCGTCATCTATTACCATGACACGCTATCACTAAACAGCTGAATAGTTATATGCCATATACGTACACAGAGAAGTCGTACTTACAACAACATAGACAATAGCTATTGAGATCACCGACATAGCAGCCATTGATACGGTATCTTCCTTCAAAGGATACATGAGGTTCTGATCGTTGCAGAAAAACCCAGATGGGTATGGCTTCGGCTCAATAAACATGTAAACGTAGGGTATTTGCACTGAAATAAAGCAAGTGAAGGCATCCAGATTGGCTAGTTATTCCGTCGATTTTGGCCTCATTCTGCAGTTTATAACATAGTCAGTATTCAGGCCCCCCAAAAAATTTTCAGGCAACCAACATACGCGTGGGGCGGGGACAGTCGAGAAAAGAAAGACTGCTAAATGCGGATAACAGAGAAAATTCCAGAGAACATTTAACAACTCTGTATCAGTGCATGGTTTACCTTTTCAGGACCCTGTCCAGGACATTGTTTTTGGGGTCTCCGCTTTCGCAGCACAGGTCGTCTAAACGCACTTGAAAATGTGCACGTAATGATTCCTGCATATATTTCGAAAAATGGAAAAAATTTATAAAGCGAAGTTCTTGCGGAGCGTATTAATTTATTGGATTTTTTAAAAAATTCAATAAGTCAATTTTGCGACTACAAAACCACATTTTTCTAAACAAACAAAATCTAACTCATTGGAGATCAAATTGGAAAGGTTAAAGGTTCTCTTTGCACTTCCTTGATGTTTTAGTTTCCAGTAGCTTTGGCAATAAATTTTTGTTCTTCAAAAATGTATCGTTTGCTTGCATTTCCCGTGCATGCTACACATACGGCATGCGCGCACCCAGCCTAAAATATAGTGGCTCGATTTTTTTAGGATGAGGACCTTTTACTAAAGTATAAACGGAATACGGGGTTCGTTCAGGGCTATGAATTGTGCATACGCCAAATTCCTGCCTTGGTGGACTTTTGTCTCGTTTTTCTTGGGCTTTTTGTTTCTTTGAGGCGGGCCTTTTTGCCCACTTTTCCATATAGGGGGAGGGTGGTTCGAGCCCCCTCCTGGGTGCGCGCATACGTGGCACACCCAAGTTAAAAATTAGGGGTAACCATGCAGTAGGTCTGCGTAGAACCTTAGTTACCCACGGAAACTGAATTTGAAATCCAGACGTTGAAGTGTGCACATTTGTGGGAAACACACTGTATCGTTTCCCCCGGCTGTGTTTCTTCTAGGGATTCTGAAAGAGCCACAAAGGCTCTCATACCAGGTACCTCGGGACCTCACCTTTCCAGAAAATTACTTCAAAAAATGGCCATAATAAAATGAAGTTTTCCCCGAAACTGGATCATCGTAAAACAAACCTTGACCTTCAACACAGATCGAGCAGAGGAGTATGTACGAATCCATTATTAGATCCCAACTTTATAGTTACTTCAGGAAGCCCCCAGCTACCCGTCAGTGCGCTGGCCCTAGACCCATTCTTACTGTCCGTGAAACTTAGTTGGTTCACGGTTACTCAAATCCTGATGGCTGCATCCCCGGTATTGGACGTGGGGGGGGGGTGTTCGGTACAAATATGGTGACATCCAGGGAAAGGGGTGGTGATAGGAAGGGGGTAGGTTGGTGAAGTCGGCAAATTGGTTTGTGCCCCCCAATGATTTTTCTTCCTACGGGCCTGCTATCTCATGAAGGCTGTGCCTGGAATAAGATACTTACAGAGAAGAAAGCAGAGAATATCGATGAAAAACCTTCGCGTTGGATGTTCATCCATGTTAGTGTGCACAAGTGTCACAGACAGTGTGCTTTGATCAGTGGCCTCGTTAATTTCGATGGACTCTCTGTTATCAGTGCCAAGCCGAGAGTTTCAGAATCGGATGAAAAGATGGACTTTGAGTTCGATAAGGCTGGCTAACTTTTCATTTTCTAATACAACGTTGCCGTTGCGATAATGAAGGCTACACAGACCTATATATCTAAAGCTTCTCAGGTCTCCACCTTGCTTCAGTTTGACCAATGTATTAACCAGGATTTTGCCAGGGGTTAGACATTCGCACCCCTAAGCTGCCATATGAAATCTGAGAGAATTTTAGGGAGTCCATCCCCCCCTTAAATCCGCCACTGGATAATTAGATTATAGTAGACCTACGCAATTGCTAATGAAATCAGGCACATAGTATTCATGTCTCATTGATTTCGGGAAGGCGAATTATTATTTGGATCACGCATTCACGGATATTTGTCCAGTTTGTCAAACTTTTTCACGTCGGAGTTGCAGCCAACAGTACAGCAGTAATACTTCGTTGGCATTTGAAGAACGAATGGATTGATGCAACCTAGAAAAACTTAATGTAAAAAATCAGTCCGCAACAAACAACATGTGAAACTCCACTGAGGCACGAAAACAAGGTAGCAAATGTGCCCGACGGATGTTTACGGCATTGTAGATAATAGGAAGCGAGATTCGAGTTTCGTTGTGTAATCCGGCAGAGAACTATTTCACTGGTCATCACCTAATTCTCTCCTCCGCAGCTGCACCCGGTCACCGCACCCCTAAATTTCTTTGCGACTAACATTGAGACTAAGGAGTTCACACGATTTTGGTATAAAAAAAGTCTTGTTATCTGTAAGTCCTCTTATTTCTTTACTACAATTATTTACTTTATTGCTTTGGAAAGTTTCATGATTGTCGGCAGTGATCCATATGACTGAGCCTGTCATTTCATTAAAAAAAGACAGGCCATGCTTCTGTCCCCAACACAGGTTCCGCCTTCTATCACTGCAATTTTTGCAAAAATATCACTGTTTGACTTTATCGCTGTCATGAGTGCCAGACTTTATCTCAATCATAACAGGGCGTGTTTATTTTCTTATTCTTTGCTTATTATTTAAATATTATCTTCCATTTTGTAATTCTGTTTTTGTCTTACTATCTGTTTGTTTTTACTGAGGGCCCCCATGGAAAGTAGTGTGAACTGATGGGGCTACCCTCATTGTAAATATTACATTAATAAATAATTAAATAATTCACATGACAAAAACTTTTTGTCTGCTGTAGCACGTGCACGCGTCTCCAAAGATGTTGCAAACATCCGTACTATTGATAAGAACTGCAATTGTGGCTAACGATTCCACTTGTGACAGATATCAATGCTGATTCTTGTTGCGCAATATCACATGAGAAAAAATAGCCAATTACATTTCAGGTGACAACTTTCTTTCTTTGTCCGTAAACGGCTTCCATGCTTACGCTGGGAATTTTCGCGGCCTTTTTTACTAAATGGGAAACTTTCACAGCTTTTCTCTATTAAATGAGCAATTTTTGCAACGTCGAGGGAATTTTGAGTAGTTATCTATACCATCACTGTAGGCTAATGTGGCTAGCACTAGCTCCCATGCATTTGTCTACAATCAAGAAATTTACTTCATTGGGCAGTTTAACAGGCAAAGGTTAGTTGCCCAATTTAGGTGTCCGTTCACGAGTCCACCATTATACGAAATGCGGGGAAATTTGCGTAAAAGTTACACACTAGATGTCGCAAATGCTTGCTTATCTCAAGATCACGTGCGTGAACTTATTATTATTTCAAGTTCACTCAAAAATCCAAGTTCACGAACAACAGATATATGCGTGATATGCCAAGCGACCAGCAGTGGCGCTGTGCACAACCACTCTGTTTCCGTCGTCTGCTCCAGGGTGGAATGAAGAAAATTAGGCCTACTTCAGTTTTTGAAAGAAAACATAAGCAAAGTGATGAGGAAGAAACAGAAGATGCTGGTAAGTTGTAAATTTTAATTGAAGCCTTAGGCTTAGTGACTCACTCAGAAACTCATAATTCTCTCTTGTCAAACATTAAATTTAAGACTGGTTTACAAAGCAATCGCGTGGTTAATGGCAATGCCAACCCGAAATATGTATTTGTTTCAGTTGGCAACTTAAGTCGGCTTTAAACTCTGCAACTTTTGCAGCGAACTGGTTGCAGAAAATATAAAGCGTGTATTAGATATTATGAAAAGAAGCAGGTTTGCGCGCAAAGGCTATGGACCGTGGCGTGAACAAGTTGGTCTCATAGCATGGTTTTAAATTTGGAAGCGTGGTGGCTAAGCGCAGTGGAAGAGCACGAGCGCTCTGACTAATAATAGTATACTACTATAGGTCGTGAGTTCGAGTCCGTTTTTTCTTTGATAATACTTCAAAAATCAAGGAAAATGTTTGTTTTCAGAGAGAAAAACAAAATTTTCCCCTAGGCGGGGACCCCTCTCCCGACCTCCCCCCATTCGGCGTTATGCCTATACATACATCTCATTGATTGATACCAGTACGGAATTTGTTGATTCATGATTTAGGCCTATAGAATTTAATTTTACACTCTCAATGTTTATGACAGACAAAAGCATGTATCCGTTAAAAACTATGATAAAGGTGATCAAGCTTTCTACCTTGTTATCAGCTTGAAAAAAGAATTTACCTTGTTCAGTTAGTGATTGCAGAAAGTAACTGGTTTTGAAACCGCCCCAACCTTGTGGGAAATTAAAGTTAACCCATCAATACTTAGAGGAAATCTATGGTTAAAACTTTTCTTCAGATCTATCCCATCCATGCGTCAACTATTTTTTCATGGTGTAACGATTTTGAGAGGAAACACAGGGGTACCTTCTTCCCGTTCAGTAACGCTAGGACCTCTCTAAAAAGCAAAACTTCGCAAGATATTGCCGTGTATTTTAAACGAGAACACGTGACTTTGGCTAGATTTTAGCTAGGTCCCAGCGTTACTGAACGTACACATGGTTCCACCCAATGAGCGAAAGCGGCATTTGATTATCACTGGTTACGTTAAGTACACTTGAATAAAATACTATGTGTTAATGTTGTGAGGAAAGTTTTGTATCTAATAGTCAAATGCATCATAGAGGTTTTCTTCCGTTATGCACCTCGAAAAATGAAAGTCACATTTGTAGAGCAGACCCTTAATTTCAGTCGAAAAGTGTACAATTACCAATTGAAGGATATAATTTTGAGACAATTTTCAACCTTCAATTCAATTGAAAAGTGTAATGTTACAACTTGAAAAAGATCCGTGAACCTTTACAGAATATAGCATTAATTGTTGTTTTGTTACTTTATTGTATTATATTACTGTTTTATATTTTGTTGTTGAGGGCCTTCTTGGAAAGCAGTGCTATCACTGAAGAGGCCAGCCTCATTTTAAATATCACAATAAAAATAAAAAAGGTGGTTAAAAGAAGACAGTACTTTGCAATGATTTTTACTTTATTAATATGAAACATCTTTATAACCATTTTGCATTGTTTTACGTTTGATCACAACTGGCAGAGACTAAGTCAACACAAACACAATTCCTACATCCGGGATGGAAACATTAAATTCGGTGGTAAAAATGTGCTACGCAAAGATAGTAACAAAACTAACCAACCTATGTGTGCTCCGCTACATCAAACTAACATGGAAAATCATAGAATCTGGACAACACAACACAAACTTTGAAGAAACAATCTAGTTCCGGTGATAGAATCTAAGACAACCGCATTGTACTATTGCATATCTTGGACATATCAAATTGAACACAATTAAATCAAAGGTTTTCAGTGAAAAAAGATTATCCTACAAACATCTGTTTACGGTCAGTGCAGAAATAAAGCCAGACGTCTAAGCCCTTGACTTCCTCGACTTCTTCTCCAGTTTGGCGTCCTAAAATAAGAGATGAGGAAAAGATAATACATGGGGAGTTCATACTAGATGTACTAATTTAAAGCGCCGTCCACACACAGACTTACCCCAGATTTAGTTACTCCTAGGTTTGGAAACTGTGTGAACTCTATTTAAACTACTTCAACTAATCCCATTTGTGACAAATTACTCCACCTTACCGAGGTAGGGTAACTTGTTCTAGCATAACTTGCGTCACTTCTAATAGCTGTGTAGCCACAAACCTTGGGCAAGGCGGAAGTAATTATCAGCTGGGGTTGCATACAGACGAGTTTTCATTTGGGCACCATACACAGATTAGGTGTTCATTGTGACGCACAGAGCGACAACTTCGGCCCTAGTTTTCTGATATGTGTGTGTGTGAATGCACCACTTAAAGCGTCGCACTAGTGCAAGTTGTTCTTGCGGGGTAGGCTGTTTGTGGACAAGGCCTAATAGTGGTTACTTTTGATACCAATGTTGCTTCAGTCACGTGAACACTGTCTGAGAATAGCGTGAAATGCCTCCGGCATCAACACGATTAAATCCAAATTTTTTCTCAGAAGCCACCACAGTAGTAGGGTAATTCTGAACTTACAAAGCACACAATATGGCTGTCAAATGTGATTCTATTTTGTAGATATTTTCCAAAAAAATCAAGACAAAAAACTTGTCTGGCATGGTTTGTATTGTAAAGAGGTCGAAAACAGCATTTTATAAAGATTTGATTGTTTGCAGCAAGCTTATGGAAACTGAACAAATGATAATATTAGCGATTGTTTTTTGTGTGAAATAAGTGGAGAATTCCTGTTACATACAGTATATTTAAAATATAACACATTGGATCAGGATTACATGGAAAATGGTCGAAACAGCATTTTTAATGTCTTATAAATCATCGCAATAATTTGGTTAGATATTTAAATCACATAAGTCGTTGGAACAATTGGTATTAAGTGACATTCATTGGTAAGATATCATATCTGATATGTCAACTTTTACTTACTGAAACTGAACTCGCACGGGGCTTAGGTATGCTCTCATCTCCACTTTCTTCAATTTTGCTCTTCATGATTTTCTAAAGAATTATAGAGAATGACATAAAAACAACAGATAAACTGTATGAACTATTTCAGCAAACACAAATAACAAAAATGATGGAACACACTAACAGAAGACATTGAGGTTCATAACTTGAGAAGTAAAAGTAGTCCATAAAGTGGCAAACTCTGGAAAGAAGTGTTGTGTATGGTTCAAACGTCCTTTTGGCAACTGTTTGGTCAAATGCTCAGAATCAGGCTTTTGGACAATCTTCAAGAGCATAAGTCACACACTAAACCATGCACACATGAAGCATATCTTACAAACACTTGACAAGTAAACTATTCTTTCTTTCAAAAGTTAGCTGAAGACGAATGCCATTCACTTACAGAGAAATAGTCCGTGAAGCTGGGCATCTCGCAACTGCGGCAGATGGACTTTCCAACTCCGAGCTCATCGGCAACACACTGACAGATCTGGCATTCAGCGGGTTTGGCTGTGAGGGCGACGCGCTTGGCAAAGACGGAAATCATCTTCTTTAGGATGTTGGTGCGTGAATTGGTGATCACCTTGAGGTTGAACACAGAGCCGTTGGTCTCATGAGCCAGTGCCACACACAGGTCCTTAGGCACACTTATGTGCTTACGGAGGCTGGACTCGCCGCTAAACTTCTTGTAGTCCTTGTTGGTGTAGACTTTGTTGGCATCAATACCTGCAATATAGAAAGAGTAAAAATATAAATAACATAACACAGGTTTAACAAGAAGCAAGAATCGAGTGAGGCCAAATGAACTTCATAGTAAGGTTTCCAACTACCTGTCATGGTTTGCCTTGAAATATAACACAATATTTTTTGTTGCTTAAATAATCAGGAGATGTGCTTTATAGTTGACAAATGGAGCCAAAATGGCAAGACATTGGCCAACAACAAAGTGCTTATTTCAAAGTTTCTCAAGTGTGAAACTGACCATAGTTGTTGTAGCTCTTCTTGCCCTTGATGGTGAAGTCGTTCTCAGCGATCACGTGCAGTTGGATGAGGTTCTCAATGAGCAGCTGTTGGATCTCACTGTAGCTGATAGAGGCCTCCTCACAGGCAGAGCACGGCAATGTCACGATTGCCTTGGCGACACCAGCACGGAATGGGTACATGCTGGCCATGCGGATGGCGCGGATCACGTCATTGTTGGAGCCACTGCTGCCGATCTCCAATGTTTTGACACCCATCGTGAACAGACGGAATGTGTTGAACAGCTGACCGTCCATGGTGTGACTGTGTTCAAAGTCGTGCACTCCCTCACCACCGAAGCCAACCAGACCAAAATGATTGTTCTTCATGCCTGCAAAAAGGTCACACTTTGTTACTGGATATGATCATTAGATCTTTCAAGGAAGAAAAAAACATATTTGACTTTGCCGTCTTAATATTATTGTCAATAAAACTCCTAATGGTTTTTGAATAAGCATGGTGTCATGTATCAGTTTCTAATGGGAGCCTAGTCAGTTTAAAATAAAAGCTGTGTTGAGGTTCAAAAATAATTAGTCACATTCAGAATGGCAACAACAACAATCTCCAATGACACAACAAATAAAACCCACCTTGCTTCCTCAGCGAAACCTCAATGTTCTTGACGATGTCCTGCAGTCTCTTGATGGTCTTTTTGTTACAAGACTTCTGTTCAATGACAAGAACAACATCGGCCGACTTGGGTGGCTTGATGGCATCCTTGGAGATGGTGAAGTCTTCACCCTCGATTACAAACTTCTTCTTCTTGTCACCAGTCTCACACTTGATGCAGTGGCGTGGCTGACGGACATTCACATCATATACTGAACACTCCTTGATGTAGTTAGCGGCAACATTGCATGCCAGTGTCTCATCATCAGAATTCTTCTTGGATGAAGACAGATCGTTGTAACACATGTTGTAGTACTTGGATGGGTCGACGACCTTGAAGCAAGAGCGGAGCGACGATGACTCTTCCTCAAAGAGCGCAGAGCATGTGGCATGGGTCTTGCCACTTCTGATGGGTGTATCAATGTTGGCATTATTGCGGTGTCCACGACAACGCAACGACCAGCTCCTGGTGAATTCCAGCGTGTTCTCAGCCTCACGGTTTTGCACTGTGGTGAAGTCATTGCTGGGCTCGTTGTCATATGTGCCAAACAGACCAGCTGTCTTGCCGTAGTACCAACCAGTCATGTTGGTAGTGCAGACATCGTGAACATTGTCACATGTGACCGTCACGCCATTGGTGTTGTGTACACGGATGGCGTTGCCAATGCGCATGATAGTGGTGTTTCCAAACTGCACTGGCATGTCAGTCTTCTTGCCATTGAGGCGGACCTATAAGATTGAATTTCATAAAGGATTGTCTCTGAAAGCTCTACAGAATAAAAATTAAATGTTTCTTACTTTGGAAACACAAGTTAAGACAGAAATTCCAGAAGATAGAAAGGGAACTGTGCTGAGATTGCATGCAGCACCGATAACCATTGTTTGGGTGGTTCCTTTTATTTTGGTCATCAATACAGTGAGTGAACATTCCAAATTGCGAGTGACAGCACTACTAACCAAATTCAATTCCATGATTGGAAAGATTCATCACCGCTAAGTTGATTCATTCCATTCTGATGTTTACGATTTCAACTTGACCTAATTTAAATAGCACAGCATGTCTCTTAAAATCATGGTTCAATTTCATGTCAAATCACTGAATAAACCACTTTAGATAACAATCACATTTGTTAGAAGATAACACAACCAAAATGGATCCAACGCACTGGTCAAATACCATTAAAAGACACTCACTGTGAAGTCTGGCAGCAGCTGTACTTCGTTGTCGTTGGTGAGAATGACCAGGGACTTGCCTCTCTTGGCGTGGTAGTTCACCAAGATAGTGAAGTTGCCATCAATGAAGTCATGAGCCAGGATATAGCTGCACGTTCCCTTAAACTCATAATGACGGTGATCGAAGGTGGTGATGTGCTGTCCAGCAATGGTGGCATGAGCTGTTGATGAAACGATAAAACCACATTAACCGAGGAAGCAATCACGATGTGGAACTTAACAGTTATAAAAAGCTATCAAATTTTAAATCCTGGTGAACTAAATTAGCAACTCTAACTTAAAACGCTGAAATGAAATTCAGACAACAGCTAGAAAAGCAACTCCTGAGTTTTGCCGATAGCAGATTAGGTGTTTACAGCCTTTTCCTAATGTCAAAAACATCAAATAGGTAAGCCAACAATACAACAGATCTACCATACATGAACGTGATCATGGTCAACTTACCCTTGAACGGTGGAATCCAGTTCATATAGTCTCTGGTTGGCTTGTACTGGTAGAAGTAGTCCATAAAGGTGTTGTAGTCCAGGTACATCGTGTTCACGCTGGGCAGTCTCAGTGTCTTCTGCAGCTTCTTCAGTTCAATGACTAGCTTCTCGTACTGAGGCATGGTGACAAATGACTCCCAGGCAACGGGCAAACCAACTTCCAGTTGGATCTCGCCCTGTTTGGGGTTCCAGACAGTGAAGCGGGTGTCGTCGAAGCGAAGGTACTCCTTCGCCACGTACCTGGCTGTATCCACAGCATAGTCTTGAGCCTCTTTGAAAAGGCTCATACTGATGTCCTTGGCGTGCCTCTCAATCTCGTAGTTCTGATAAGCCCACTTACCCTGAGGGAATAAAACCACCAGACACATACAGTAACAGTTCATGCCAAAATGAAAGTTTACATCGCAAGAAGATTAAGGCAGATGCTTTCATAGAACTGCAACCATTAACCTAAGCCTGCTTGGTTTTAAGTGTGATGAAAGCTGTGAAATTTTGGAAACACTGCCTTTATAAACTTAATTTAGCCATGGTGGCAAAGGTAATTTTGTATGAAAAGACATTAGCTTACGTGTTCGACAGCGATGTTGGCGTATTTCTTCAGAGCCTGGATCTCTGACCTCTGCAGGAAGTCCTGGATCTGGCCACTTAGTTTGTCATGGGCACCATAGATGGTGCTAGTGTACTGCTGGGCCTTCTGGCTGACATAGTCCTGTGCATCGTTGTAGTAGCCACTGTAGTCAATCTCTGGCATCTCTGGCAGATACTGTGCATAGTCATGGTTCAGGATAGCATCGTACTTCTCCAGGATCTGTTCAACCTTAGCCATGACCTTCTGGTAGTAAGCCGTGGAACGCAGCTTGGTCATCATCTCCTCGTACTTGGCGTTGGCCTTCTCCATCAGCTTGCCGAATTTCTCTGACGCGATGTTGTAGTATTCCATGTACTTGATGACATAGGGCTCAAGAGCAGCAGATGCCTTGAGCATGGCTTCTTCCATCATAAGAGCAGTCTGCTCCTTCAGCACCTTGAAGTAACAACAGAAATAGGCCATGAAAGCAAACCTGAACAACATTAGATGGAAAGGTGGCAGCAGCGTTTTGAAGAAGTTGGATCAAAAAACATATGCTATGGTCATTAATCTTGAGTAGTCATTAAATCACAACCAGAATTATCTTCAGAACATTCTATACACTGCAACAAATAACATTCCCATTTAAACTGGATGAAAAGGCTTATTGTAAAGAGGAATCAAAACACTTGATATAACATCCCAATGCAACCATATTCTGCTTAGCTGCCATCAGTTCATGGGTGGCATGCACCAAAAATAAAACTACATAAGGAATAGCTAATCACTGTCCAGCAAACTTACTCCCATGGCTTCGGTGACCTGTTCTTTCAATTCAGTGTACATGGCTTCATACTGCGCGAGCACATTCTCGAACTTGGCTGCCATGTCCTGCTGGTATTTTTGCCAGTTGACTTGCAGATCGGCGACATACTCCTGAATGCGCTGTTGCATCTGCCCCATGAACTTGTCAAGATCCATTCTGAAAATATAGGAATGCAATTTTAACACAAGGTAGAAACACACACACATGACAAATCGAAAGACATTGAAAGTTTCAGAAAATAAAGCTAGAAAATATACACATCAAAAAAATATGCACCCAATATACTTAATATTGTTAATACCAGCATTAAAATCAATGTAATTGCCATAAAACACTGTACCATAATTACAGAGAGCAATTTACTTACAAGAAAACATGTGTGGCATGTATTGTGCCTAAGTAACCCATGTAGACATAGTTGAATATGGTGCCGGAGTAGAACTCGTTGCGTCTGATCATGTGGCCCATCTCGCCAGAAAACCGGTTGAAGTCATCGTCCAGATCCTTCAGCTCACCATCCACATCAATCTGCTTAAGGATCTTCTGCATATCTGTCTTAAAAAGATACCGTGAGCGGCGCCATCTATCATTAGCTTCTTCAGCGGCATCGGCAAACATTGTTCCTTCAGGAGAGTACACCTTCTCCTTAATAGCGTAGTAACCATCCTGAAATTAGAATGACAATTTCGGTGACAATGAAATTGAAAACATAACCAACGAAAAAGAGGACAAGTGTTGGTCAATTAATCAATTAACGTAGGAAAATATGAAAGTTTCTATTATAGGCAAAGATTGCCAGATCTGTCAATAACTAATACAAGATGTGTTGCATTACCTTGATGTCAAAGAGAGCAGACGGTCTCCAGTGGATACGGGAATGCATCAGGCGACTGTTGTTGAGGCGAGCTGTGAACAGACCTTCAGTCACCTTGTTGCTGTTGTGTATGCGGTAGACTTCAGCAGTGACAGCAGAGTCATTGTTAAACTTGGCATAGGCATGCAGCTGGTTCACTGGGTTCTCTGTATCAATTATAAAGTGTGAATGCAATTTAGACACACGTTTCATCGTTCACGTTACATTTATATGTGTAAATATATTCAATTGCAAGGTAAGATAGCATCACATACTCCAAAAGAAGCTTTAAAAGTTCATACTGGATTAAAACGTCATTGAAAATACGAAGCATTTGGACTTTCTAATCCACTCCGGGTAGTCACAACCAACTCTTGTCAATCAATTCCAAAAAATTTAAATCGTGGCCTGCAGGTTGAAACAGTCCAATACTCACCAGGATCATAGTTGACCTTTAGGTCAACCAGTCTCTTCTGCTGGTCAATGTCAAAAGACGATGAGACAGTCTTATCGTTGTAGGTGTTTCTCATCTCCATGTGGATGTTCTTGTACTTCTTGTTCGATAGATCTCTCATCTTAGCCCAGTTGTACAAGTTGAACTGAGGACACAACATCTGGAATAAAATATTAACATTTTTCACAAGTTCAAAGATCAGTTTCGTGATTTTGAAAATTACACATTAAAACTTTCATGGGAAATCAAAATTCTCAATTGCAAAAAGATAAAATGACTAACCTGGAGTTCAACTTCATTGCGGAGCTTGTTGATTTCAGTGCGGAGGAGGAACGACTTCCTCTGGCGAGATCTAGACATGGTGTATCCCATTCCAATGCCAGCAGTCCAGAATCTGTCAGAGCTACCAAGCTGGGTGGTGGCAGAAATGTCGAGAGAAGATGCGGGATGGGTGATCTCCACCAGCATGGTGTAGTTGGTGCCTCTGAAGCGAACAGCCTCTTTGCGGAGATTGGTAGAGACAGTGAGTTTCTTGCGACGGTCACCAGAGTAATCGATCTCAGTGCTGGAGCTGTAAATGGAGTTTGCATCACCAACGTTCACCTCATTCTGGATAGTAATATCAGGTCTCAGGTTGGGATGCTGGATGACCAACTCTTGCTTCATAGTGTTGCCAAAACGTTCGTGTTTGCCCTTAAGCGTGACTTTTTTGCTTTCATCCTTGTCAGCGTTCCAGAAGAAGCTGGATTCCATTTTGATTCCGCGCCGACTGATGGTAGACTCGACGGTGTGCTTGACTGATCGCCATGGCGACACCAGCTTATTAGATACTTCCAAATTATAACGGGTCCTGACCACGGAAAGTTCGTGGGCAACCTTCTTGTCCCGGGCATCATCCCAACAGTAAACAATATTGTGCTGGATGAGCTCTGGGGAGACCACAATCTTGTGCTCAACGATTACGGTACGTCGTGAGGTGATCACTTTCACCACGGTGTCGCGCTTGATCTGACCCACTTTACCCTGGTTGTTTGTATCCAGAGTGAGACGAACATTGCTGTCGCGACGTTCGGTGTCCCAGTTGAAGGCAATCTCACCAGCAACCTTACCACCATCAATACTTCCGCTGCCTTCAGCCTTCATTGGAAGTGGCTTGCTCATCTCTATGGATCCACGGTGCTCATTTCTACCATTGCGGTAGTTAGCAGTGACATCGACGTAGTCAATGCCTTTAACACTGGTCCTGACTCTTGTGTTTACTGAGCGCTTCCACATGTGGCTGTGATCTAGTTTCCAGGACAAGCTCAAATCACGGCGGTGAGTGTTGGTGGCAGTAATGTAGAACTTGACATCCTTGCGTCTGAAAAATTCTCCACTGTTCTGGAAGGTAGTTTCAATGTTCGCACTCTTGCCATGAGCCCAAGTGAAAACACCAGAGGATTGGTACTCTTCACCATTCAAACGGTTCTTGAGGATCACCTGCAGGTTCTCGAACTTCTCGAACGGAGTGTTCAGGGTAAAGGTTCCCTCAGAAGCAACTCTAGCGTCACGGTTCTTCACAACAGCAGAGGCAGTAATCTTCTTTCCACGGGCATACGAAAGCTCAGCATTGGTCTTAAAGGCTGAGAGATCACCATCGTGGGTAACCTCGGCGCTCAACTGTTCGAAATATTTGTATGGGCTTGAGAACTGGATGTTGGCCAGTAGGCGTGTCTCAGCCAGGCTGAATGTAGTTGAGGCGCTGATGGTGTCCCGTGGAGAGTACTTCACTACAGCACTGGTGGAGACTGATCTCCATGAATATCCCTTGTGGACAATGTTGATGGAGATGTCCTCGAAATTCTCGAAGGGAGTTTTCAAAGATGCTGTGGTCGAGATGGTGTTCTTCATGGCGAAAGTGAGATCAGCCTCAATGGTCTTGTCCTTCGCATAAGTGACATCAACATGGCTAGTGAAATCCTTGGGCTGTCCTCTGTAATTGAAGTTTGCAGTGAAGTCTTCCCAATAAGGGCTCGTATGAGCATAGGTAACCTCAATGCTCTCGTCTTCCTGTTTGAAGGTGACATCATTGACAATAGACTGTCCACGGTAATAGTTGATGACAGTGTGTTTGCGGAAGTTCTTAGAGATGCCCTCCAAGTTCATGTTGTAGGAGAGCTCTTCAAAGTTCTCATGCGGTGTCTTCACAGTTACAATGGTCTTCTTAGTCAGCTCATCGGCCAAGTTGTTCTCCACATCTAACTCATACTTGTATGTGGGGATGTAGACGTCAGCATGAGCGACAAAGTTGAGTGGGTAGCCATTGTAGGTCACCTTGCCGCCCATCTCCTCATAGTCACGGAATGGTGTTTTGATGACAACAGAGGAGTCCAGTTTGTAGTTCTTGCTGCCATACTGGTAGCTGAAACCGACATCAGCTTCGACCTTCTTGCCAGTCTGGTAGGTTACCTCGGCGTGTCCGTCATTCTTGTCGAGCTTGTAGGCCGCACCCACTTGTTCGTAGTCAGAGTATGGAGTTTTGAGAGTGGCAGTCACGTCTTTCCAGGTAGGATATTCAAACTTGAGATCCAGTTTTTGATTGCGGTTGTAGACAACATCAGCCTCCAGCTGCCTGTCCTTCACTTTGAAGGATGCCGACTGCCGTCGGAAGTTTTCGAACGGTGTACGCACAGTCACCTCACCCGTTGTGACTCTCTTGTTGTGTTTGAAGAGCACATCAAAGTCAGCACGATTACGGGAATACTGCACGTTGCCCTTGGTTCTGAAATTGTTGAGACGGCCATTGTGACTGAATCCAGCGACAATCTGTTCTATGCCCTCAAACGGTGTCTTCACAGTCAGTGATGCCTTGATGTCCTTTGTCATGTCGAAAGAGACATCACCCCCAATCTTAGTTTTGGGAGCATACATTACCTCCGCCTTGGAATTGAAATTCTTCAGTTCTCCACTGTGACTGAAAGATGCCTCAATGTTTTCAAAGTTTTCAAAGGGGCTGGTGAACTTCAGGGAACCCTCAACATCGCCCAACTTGCTGAATGTAATTTCAGCATTCACTTTCTCTGGATAAGTCACTTCAGCGGTGGTCTTAAAGTTGTCCATCTTGCCAGAGTGCTTGAATGAAGCTGTGATGTCTTCAAAGTTTTCAAATGGACTCTTGAATGTTGCATCAATGCTAAAGTCACGGTGAATGTTAATAGTGTGCGAGAGTTGGATCTTTTTGCCTTTAGCATAACCAATGTCATATTGGCAAGTGAAGCGTCGGCTCCAGTCTCCATTATGCTTGTATGTCAGATCAATGTCTTCGAAATATTCGAATGGAGTATTGAGACTGAACGAAGCATCAAGTTTCCTGCTGTCCTTTCCAGAGAAACTGACTACAGTGTCGATCTTCTTGTTGCCACCATACACAATGTTGGCAGATGACTGGAAGTCCTTCATCTCACCTTTGTGGTTAAACGACAGGCGCGTCTCCTCCCAATCTTCGAAAGGGGTTTTGATGGTGGCAGAACCGCTCATTTCATTGTCATTGTTGAAGGTGATGTCAGCAGACAACTTCTGGCCAAGCATGTATTCAACATCGTAATGGCAGGTGAAACCACTGAGATCGCCATTGTGGTTAAAGTTAAATTTCGTGGCCTCAAGGTTCTCAAATGGAGTGGTGAGCGAAATGGCACCATTGAAGTCAGTCATGTCCTTCACAGTCATGTCGCTATTCAGCTTGATCTCCTGACGGCCTGGCCAGTTGAAGTTGGCATTGGTCACCATGCGGTCACGGCGGCTCTTATGCGTCAGCGAGGTAGAGTACTCGTTGTGATCTTCGTATGGAGTGGTAATGGTTGCCTTTGCTTCAAAATCATCACCAGTAGTTAGGGAAACATCGGATGTGAACTTGCCAAGACGTGGCTGGCTCTCGAACTCCATCTTGTTGGTAAAGGCATCGATGTCACCAGTGTGGTCAAAGTTGAAGATGATAGTTTTCACTTCTGGACATGGGATCTTGAAATCGAGGTTGACTCCATACTTGCTGTTAAAATTGAGCTCAGAGCTCAGGTCAAATTTCTTACCAGGAGCGTACTGGAATGTGGCACCTGATTTAAACATGTTGTCCCCTTTGTCCTCATGACGAGCAGTCAGCATGAAGCGCTCAAATTTCTTGAAAGGTGTTGTGAGGTGCAGATCACCGTTGAAGCCATCACCAGTTTTAAGGGAGCCATCGACAGCGACCTTCTCTTGTGGATGCCAGGCAAAGTCAGCATGGATACTCAATGGCTGAGAGGACGTCTGAAAGTTGACGCTCGAGGTTATGTCTTCAATATCTGGGGCTATCAGTTTGAAGTTGGCTGTCAAGTCTTTGACATTGTTGTTCTGGAGATCTGTGGTCAACATGATGGATTTTTGATCATCGAGCTTTACAGTGGAGGAAAGTTTGAAGTCGCGCTCACCATTTTCATGATTCAAGGAGAAAGCAACATCTTGAACTGGCTTATATGGAGTCTTCAGCGCTACATTAGCAGTAACTGAACGTCGGTTACCAACATTGTGCTGCCCATCAACAGTCAGGACAATCTTCTTCCTGTATGAGTTTTCCACACTGTATACTGCATCGATCATGGAGTCTGTGGAGCGATGTCTCCATATGTAGCTCACACTGTAAGGAACCCAGCCATAGAAGGTGGGGTGTGGAGTTACAACATTGAGATTACCATTGTTGTTGATGCGCCAATTGCGGGCATTGAAACTGTGTTTCATGCTGAAGGTGAAACCAGCCCATAGTTGGCCTTGATCTTTGTAAAGGACGCTGGTGTCGAACTGACGGTTATCATCTTTGTGAGCAGCAGTCAGGGACAAGTCAGTGTATCCTTTAAAAGGTGTCTTGACAGAGAAGGATCCTTCAAGGTCTCTAGAGGTTGTTCCACGGTTCTGGAGGTTGACAACAACTTGAGCTTTCTTATTGTTGTCCCACTTGGCTGACAGATCGGTGTTCAACATCGTAGAAGCATCATCGGTATGCTCGAGGGAAGCAGAGATATCTCTGAAGTTTTCCCATGGTGTTTTCAGAGTCACTGTGCCTCGGATATTGCGTTCCCTGCGACTTCTGTCCTGGCCGGTTACAGAGAGGGTGACGACTTGACTTGGTGCTAAAGTGACTTCCAAGTTTGAGTTGATCTGACGAGAGTCATGCATGTGTGTAAGCTTAGCTGTAACATCTCTCACAAGCTCGAAAGGAGTCTTGAGGTTTACCTCGCCTTCGATGCTTGGGCGACGTGGGGAGCTCTTGTCGGTACCAGAGACAGTAATTTCATAGTTGCGAGCGTCAGCCTTGGCCTGAACATGAGCCTCAAGGGTCTTGCCTTGAAGGTTGTGGTTCCAGACAAATGTGAGTGTGTTCAGGTCATCAAATGGTGTGTTGACAGTCAGACTAGATTGGATGTTGGACTTTGAAGGATATTCGACATCCAGGTTACCACCAATCTTCTTGTCCTTGGCCCAAGCGAAAGTACCACCAGAGGAGTACGTGGTGCCCCTCGCTCTATGCTTGAAATCCAGTGACAAATTCTCAATGTTCTTGATGGTGCTGGTCAGGCCAAACTCACCCTTGACAAATGGTCCAGTGGTGTACTGCTTAAAATTAAACTCACCGGTACCTGAGATCTTTTCCTGGTTCCACTGGGCAGATACAGTGGACTTGTCACCAGAGTTGAAGTCGAGATCAAAGCTGCCAACATGATCAGGGTGATTGAGTCGGAGATTGGCGACATGCTTGTAAACTGATTTGTCGCTGTTGTCATTGTAACTACCAGTGATGGTCATCTTCTTGCTAGCATCACGTCCAGCATCCCAGCTCATGGACATCTGACCACGGACAGCTGAGGGAAAGTCGCCGCTGAGGTTCAAGTCACTTTCAATACGCCTTGTTGGGTGAACTAAGTTCAGTTCGCCAGTCACTTCACGGGAGTTCTTATTCATCTTACCCTCAGCTGAATAGACCTTACCCATCAAATTGGCAGAGAGGAGTGCAGACTTGTGTCTATCCTTATTAGCAACACGTGCCTCTGCAGAGTACTTGTCTCCCTGCATATCGAGATTACCCGTAGCAGTGACCAAACGAGGGTTGAAGGTGTACAAGCCATCAGCAGTGTACTTTTTGCCAGGCATCTGGAGTTCACTGGAGGCAGACCATCCCTCAGGCTGCTTCATCAGTTTGGCTTCGGTGGAGTAGGTCTTGCCACGGAATTGGGCGGAGGCAGAAGCATCAAAGTTCTTCCAGTCGAGAGTGGTACTGCTACTGACGGAAATCTCATCCTCATTGGGGATCTGCAGGTTCGTGGAAAAAGTGTGCTTCTTCTCCTCAGGCTGAGAGTAGCTCGTCTCCATACCGTAGTTTTTGCCCTGGTAGCTGACAGATATGTCATGGCTGAATGCCTTGGCAGCAGTTTGTTCGAACTTCTCGTCGAAGCTGAGCCTGAGTTTGCCAGCCTCCAGGTTTCCGTTGGCTGTGTATTTCTTCAATCGTCGTGTGCTCTCATCCTTCAAGTTGAAGCTGCTGTCAAGTTTCTTGTTGTTCCAGCGGCCGGTAAGCGTCATCTCATGGTCCAGCAAGCTCTTAATGTTGTACGACAGGTCATAGTTAGTGAGCAGATCCTGAAAAAATGAAAGTTAGACAGGACTTAATATGCGAGTGACCAATACTTTTTATTTTTGTTAAAATGTCAACCTTTGGGATGTCACAAATACAAATTCGTTTGTTACAGTGTCAGATATTATAGATTTCAAAAACACATTTGTGTGTTTGCAGTTACACTTGAGAAAATGCCATTAAATCATGTTGATAATATCTGTAGATACGAGTTGTCAGATGTTCATTGTTCATCTTGCTGAGAAATGTTCATTGCGCACAGGATTCAACTTTCATTTTAGTCACACCGTAAATCAAGGATACCAACCTTGCCTGGGAATTTCAACTTGCTCTTGGACTCCAGCTTCATTGGCAACTTTGTACCAAAGTCGGTGCTATGTTTGATAAAGATATTCTTGCTCTTGTCACTGAAGTCGGCACCATAGTTCAAGTCAATCTCAAAATCGACATGCTTTTTGTTGTAGTTCAACTCCATGGCCAGCTGATGATTGTAGTCTGTGTAGGCGTCGCTGGTTGTCAGGCTATAACAGAGAGAAAAGCCATTAATATGGTAGAAAATAAAGCGATTCAAACTTGTGGTTCGATGAGCTACCTAGGCACGACAAGAGAACAAAGTTATAGAGACGTAACAATTAGCTTCATGACAGAAACAAGGATACCCGAAAATACATCCTTCACTGATAACAGGTTCATTACATTAACGTCTAATGACAAAACCAGACGAGTCAGTCTTAATAGTTATGGGGTTGTTGGTAGCACTCGGGAATTCTGGGAAAGAATAAAATGGAAAATTTAATAGACACAACACTAAAAGACGGACCAATTACAACACGAGTAAACATTTATGGATATCTTTTTAATAACTTGCAAAAATCATCCACACAGCAAGCAAGCCAGTGATATTGACTTTATCTACTTTTGATGAAGACGACTCACGTGTTGAGAGAGTATGATCCTGGCTTCAGATTCCTAATCTTCTTGCTGAAGATGAAGGTTTGCTTGGGTTTGCCATCACGATTGTACTCAAGCTCAATGCGAGTGGCCATAGCCTTGTTTGGTTTGAAGTTGAACAGACCAGACACTTTCGAATCAAACAACTGGTTCTTCAGCTCCGCGGATCCAATCAACTTTGCATGGCTGGAGCTGAGAGATGGCTCAAGATTCACTGTTTGAAAATAAAAAAAAATGTTAAAAACTGGAACCTGTAGCACAAATGCTCAAAACTAGAATTCACAGAAGCTGTATATAGTACTCAAATTTCTATGTTGAACCAAGGTGAAGTTCATTCAGGATTCAGTTTCATTAGTATCAAACGATTGGCAACTTACAATACAGATATTCAAGTTCCACTTCGGCTAATAAATACAGGGCTTACAAGTGAGAGATCCCACAACACACTACTGCCATGTACTAGCTCCCAGTTCATTATCAATTAAGAATGAAACAAGCAACCTGGCTGTCATTGAAATCTTGTATCTGCAGTGCTAACCTTTGAATATGACAGGGTGTTTGAACATCTTGTTGAGTGTGAGATCGGCCGAGTATTTCTTGTTTCTCTGGTACTGCAGGGAGCCAGACAGTGTGATTGGCTCACGTTCGGGAATGCGCACCTCAACGTTGGGTGTGAATGTGAACAGTTTGCTCTTCTGATCTGTCTGCAGCTGGGCTGAGAAGTAGTACTCCTTTGCCTCATCAACTGTCATGGTGAGAGTGGCACGCTTCAGGTCATCGCGGGTTGTGTAGGCACCTGCACATGAGAAAAATGGTAACGTAATCTAACAGAAGTGCACATTCACAGTAAACACAAGAGAACAGCAACAGCAGCTTATTCGGGGAATTAGAGACAGTACAGATGTCTAAATGCATCAACTTCCTACAAGCAGCTTGACAACAACAAAGAAAACAAAACAAAAGTTTAATTCAAGCATCTCGCTATACTCCTGAACGCCAGCAAAACCTAATTGCTCACAAAGAAGTAGAACTTGGCATGAGAAGGGTAAAAAACATAGAGCATGTTCTATCGCTCACACGCTCACCGTTCATGTTGACCTTCTTCCAGGGTGAGGTAAGTTCAAACTTGGATGACCAATCAGCCGTGTTCAACTCGTACTCGACGGCGATGTTGCGATCAATGCGGGATCCTGGGGTGTTGAAACCCATGCTGGTCATGTACTTCATGTGGGTCTCACCGCCACGGCGCACCTTCTCTGTCTTGTACTTGGCCTGGAAGTTGTAGCCTTCCATTGAGTCAGGCTTATGTAGCACAACGCTGACTTTGCTGGGGCCGGTTAGTGGGAAAAATGGGGCACCACTCTTGCTCAAGGCGTTGGGGAACTGCAACTCGCCACACAGCCTGATACCTAGCGCCCTCTCCAGGTAAGAACCAGTGCATCGCTTCTTCTCAACGCGTGTGCCGGTGATCATCTTCTGTTCACGGTCCTCTTCTTTGTGAATGATGAAGAACTTGCTCCTGGAAAAGAAAAGGAAATTGGAATTCATCAGAACAAAGACAAACGCCTATAAAATCCTAGGTCAGAAAGGTGAGGCAAAAACAATTTTTACTTTTGTAGCTGTACTCTGTATGGATATAAAAAAGTAAAACAAAAGAAGACAGTAAGCGGCTATTTTACATGAAACTTGGACAAGATTGTATTTGGTAGCAGATAAATGTTCTTGAATCACCAGTGGTATAGTACAAAACTAGACTATAGTCATCAGTTGATAGGTGGCGCTGTGCGAGTTGATAGGTGGTGCTGTGCAAACACACGCTTGGTACCAGATACATCTTCTTGAATCACCAGTTGTAATATACAAAACTAGACTACAGTCATGGGTTGATAGGTGGCGCTGTACGAGTTGATAGTCGCTAACATACAAAACTAGACTACAGTCATTACTATCATAGCTTCTTAGAGTAAAAATACAATTCATTATTGCTGTGGGACACTTACTGGATGTCGAAGACTTCCATCTTGTCCTTGGGCGTGTTCAAGTTGAAGGTGAACTCTCCATTCTTCATCGACAGTTTGCCATCCATGAAGGTACTGGAGTGGACGGTGGTCACCATCTTGATACCTGACCTGGCCACGAATGCGTCCACTGTCATCACACTGGACACTTCAACAGCACCACTGAAAGCACGGCAGTGAAACAACATCAAACTAAGTCACTGGTCAACAATTGCATCATCGAAATACAAAACACATTCTACAAGAAGAGACCATAATTGGAATTGAACATTGATTGCAACTGTGACATTAGAACACGCTCCATGAAACATCATAATACCTTGGCTTGATGTGTCCGTCAATGTCAAACTCGTGTGGAGAGGTCATCAGCTTGCGCACATCAACATGGCCGCCCAGTTTCAGGTTGATGGAGGCAGTTCCATTGACAGTCAGGTTGAGTGGCAGACCAATCATTGTAGGTACAATCAAACTGGTGTCAAGGAACATGGTGCTCTTGGAGTAGTCAATATCTTGGTCAGATGCCAACTTGAAAAACATATGAAAGATGGTCACAATCACTCCACCTAGCTGCAATCTCGTGGTTATAACTCAAACTGAGATTTGATACTTGAAATGCAAACCGAACATCTTAATCAATTCAGTCTGTTGATGACAAAACTCCCCATCTCCAGATTACTGCAGATTATTTTGTGGAATTTACATAAAAGTATGTTATAAATTGTAAAAGAAAGTTTGATACAACAGCTTGATATCTTTTGCGCGGTGGTGTTTACCTTGATGAGGATATCAAGAGGGTTGAAGGTGTCTTTGTTGTTGAGTGGGTCAAAGCCAGCGAACTCGCCAAAGGCAATCTCATTTCCAAACACTTTGACAGAAGCAGAGCCCCTCGTCATGTCATCCATATGGGCACCAAACTAAACAAGAGTAACGCTGAGCATTGATATGCACCCACAAATGCACTGCAAACGGAGTGATTCTAGGGTTGTTTGTTTGTTTCATAAAAATAGCCACCAGATGGCGAAAAAACTTCCAATCCATCTGAAAACATGCCATCGCTTCTTTAAAAGAAAAAATTTACCAAATTTCATAAAAATCTGTCAAGCAACTTCAGAAAAAAGGAAAACAGAGAAAAATGAAATTGCCACTATGGCGCAGCATCTAATGGATCTGACTGAAGGACGTTGTCATCTGTTGTTAGCGTCATATAAATACAATTGCTAAATTTAATAAAGATCCTGTAGTGAGTTTAGGAGATGCAGCTATGACCCCAAAACAAAACAAAACTACCACTAGGAGGCGCCACAGTAGTCAAATTCATTATCGTCAACTGTCCTCTTCACACTGAGAACATATCCACCAATTTTCAAAATCATCCTTAAAATGGTTTGGTTGATCGAGGGATGAACGCCAAAAGACAAGACTCAAAAACAGGAAAAATGACCACTAGGTGGCGCAAAGTACCTCAATTCCATCAGAAAGCGGGAGAATAGCATCATCTCACCTATAAATGCCTTATTCCAAATTTTCTGAGGATCTTTGAAGATACAGTGGTAGGCCTAAAAATGAAAATTGCCACTAGGGGGCACACTAGAAATCAGATCCGTCCGAAACTTGTTGTCATCTGTTGTCAACATCATATAAATACACTTGTTAAATTTAGCAAAGACTGCAAATGGTTTAGGAGATACAGCCATAGGCGCAATAAAACAAAACTGCCACTAGGAGACTCCACAGTAGTCATAATCATAGAAAAATCAATGTCAGCTTTGTGGTAAGAACACACATGCCAAATTTCACAATCGTCCTTAGAGCGGTTTGGTTGATAAAGAGGTGTACGCCAAAAACAGACTAAAAACAGTAAAAATGGCCACTAGGTGGTGCAAACTATGTCAAATCCATTCGAAACTGGGAGAATAGCGCCATCTCACTAATAGATGCCTATATTCCAAATTTTATGAAAATACGTTGAGGACCTTAGAAGACACAGTGGTAAACGTAAAAAAATAAAATTGACACTTGGGGGCAGACCGGTAGTCGGATCTGTCTGAAAGTTTGCTCATGCCGTCCCATCCATGATAGGGACATATGTGCAAAAATTTCATGAACATACGTCAAAAGATTTTGGAGATAAAACAGGAGACGCCGGACGGACGATAGCTGGACGGACGGCTGGAGATGACGGCATAAAGCGTCCACACATAAATATGTGGGCGCATAAAAATGTAAAAATGCACATGAGAAAGAAGCAAAAATATAACCTGCAACAATTGCGTTCATGTATGACTTAACCTTTGGTTGTACATTGCATCTATTGAAATATATAAGACACATGCCACCGAAGTAACAGATGAATTCATGAATAAACTTTAACTCTATAAACAGCATCAGTGGAACTGCATCTGTAATAAAACCATACTCAACACAGAGGTCTTTAAAGTGATGTATGTATACAATAAGGCAGAGAAGTTCATACACAAATTAAGGTCAACATAAACAGTATCTCTTGAGTAAGCTACAGACTTTGATACATACCTTACTATGTGCTTTCTGAACATCAGCGTTTTTGATAACATTGCGTCTCTTGCGGTTGAGAATGTTGCTCATCTCATTCTGTTGGAAGTAGCCATTGGGGCCGAAGAATGACTCGACGAGGTATTCGAATCCCTCGATGCGTCCCTCCAGCTCCAGAAGGTTCAGTGACTCTCCGAAAACATCTAGGGTAAGGTTAACAGTGGCTGAGCGAGGTATGTACGACTTTGTGGAGAAGAGAACGTTGCTTTCAACCTTGCCTCCGACGTTGAGGATCTGGGAGAAGAATGATTTTTCGTAGTTACGCGAAAACTTCCTAGCATCATTGTTGTACTCTTTTGACAGCTCCTCATCTTCAAGGATCTCACGCACGGTCCACTTGAATGGGTCCGAGGTCTCCATCAAGTTGGTCAAGTGGGTCCACACGAATGTGCCAATCTGGTTTGACTTCTCTGACTGAAGGACAGCTTTGACATTATCGATGATGTTCTTGTCTGCGCAGCGCATCACGGCCAAGTAAGCGTGAGCGCGGATCTCAGTGTCCTCCTCGGCATCTCTGAACACAGACATCAACTTGGAGTTCTGCAAGCAAATGAAAGAAATGGGTCACGTAGTGGTACATGAAACCAAATCTGTTAATGTATGCTCAACAAACTAAGGTTTACAAAATTTCAGAGAAACTGTCATTAAAAATACGTAATTCTTCATAAACATCTACGAATATTTTCAAAATGGTGTCCTAAAATAAAATTTTATGAATGTCAATTACTGTAATAACTCACGTCGAAGGGGCACTGGAGACGGCGGAAAGCTTGGATGGCAGCGACACGAATATCAGTGGACTCCTTCTTGTTGGTGATGCATCGCCCGAGAGTGTCGACAGCCTTCATAGCATGTCCAGTGTTGCCGAGTGCCTTGAGGGACATAAGCACCTTCTCGCGCTGGTCCTTATTGGTGTTCTTGCAGTCATAACCAAGGTTGTCTTCGAAGACCTTAACAAGGTCAATCACCTCTGAGTCATCATTGCACTCAGCGTTTACGCGGCAGTAGCTGTTGACCATGGCTGAAACAGCCAGGACGGCTTGACGAGATGGCTTGGCCACAGTGACAAGAGGCTGCAAGAGATGTATACTGTTTCTAGAGATGCCCACATATTGCAGAAAATTCGATTGTTATTGTAAACTCGCTGAAAATCCACTTTATCAAACAAAAGCAAGTTGAGCATATATTTTATTACACAAACACCTAAACAGCGATCTGGTTGTTAAAAGTAAAGATTACAGCGACATCTAGAGGTCACTAGCAGAAGTTACTCATACACTTATTATTACTGGCAAAAATGTTGGCAATAGTGCACTTCGGTTGAATTTGATTAATCACACATCAATTAAAAAGTCTTGAAATATTATTTTGTCAAGACATCAAAAACAGATTTTACAGAATACTAAGCAGACTGGAATATAAATTTCACTGGAAAAGTAAAAAACAGCTTATGTGCTCACAAATTCTTCCTCTCACATACCTTAACCTCTGCAAGCATCTGCTTGCTTGGTCGACTGACGAAGGCGAGTGAATTGAGCCACTGAACAGCCATGGGAGCTGGCAGGTCATCGCGGCTGATCATCTTTTGGATCAAGGACACAGAGGCAATGGTGCCGCAGCTGGGAACGGCATCCAAGAAGTATTTCCTGAAAACACAGCCGAGAAGAATTAAAACAAATTAGACTCAGCTTGCACAATATCTTCAACAGTTTGGTTGGTAATTTTCAAACTTATCATTTTCATTGTTCTTTAACTTAAAATTCCACAAAACTTTGGCTTCAATGCAATGAAACATTGGAAGTATGTGTTCTAACAGAGCTATGCATCGTCACGAGTCACATTACAAATGCTGAGCTGTCTTAAAATGAAATTCAAAAAAACGCTTCAGAATTTATTAAGGTTAGCCAACACCATCATTCGGAATTCGAAAATGACGCGGCAACACATTGCCTATGACTCAAGTTGGTAACTACAATAGAATCCTACCACGGTACGGAAATTATGAAAGTCAAAGGTTTAATTCGATTTTTGTTTTTAACAGCTGAACAAGGCAAAATGCAGCGTTAAATTGACAAATTTTATGAGGACAAGTTTCTTTAAAAACTACCACACGTTAAAACACTAGGACGGTTGAACAATTCATTACCTTGCAACTTGTGACTTTGCACAGAATGGACGGCGGTTGTCATCAACCGTGCGCCAAACATTGCCAAGAGCTTCTGTGTTGAGACGACGCATCTTGTAGACGAGGTTGGCAAACATGCGAGGCACCTCAGGGCGAACATCATCCTTAGCAACTGAACAGATCTCCCGAAGTTGATCGATGACATCACGATAGTCTCGTTCCAAGCGTTCACCTTCATAAGCATGTTCGAAGCGCAGATCCGTGCGATATTCAACATTCCCTTCAGAAAGAAGAAAAAAATTGCTGGCCATCCTATCTCTACCAATTCTGATTATCGCATTTATAAATACAAAATCCGTGGTGCAAAAAATCTCATTCCACTTTCAATTATAAACCACAATCTATGAATTCACTTGGAATTTACAATGGCCAGACAATTACACTCCATGCATATGATCTAATAAAATCTAGAGAAACAAATAGGAAATCCCTGAACAGAAAAGTAGCAAAGCATTCTTACTCTGGTTAGTGGAGACACCACTCCTGTACGTGTTGTACTTGAGTGTCTGCTTGACCGTTGTGGTAGCGCCGCTCTTGCCGTAGCTGAAGGGACGGAAAGTGTGAACCTCCTCGCAGCTGGACTGGATGAGACGACCATCAGTGTGGAAGCTCTGGTCACAGTTGTGAGAACTCTTCATCAATGGCATAGACTGGATGGTCTGAAGAAGACGGGGAAGAATTGCCCATGTTGATAAACATATAGTGTTCTTAAATTTGTAAATCTTGAACCGGCGTGGAAATACATATCACAAGCATGGCTCATTGGCTGGAGTGTCTTAACTGTTAGAAGGTACACCGTTAAAGTCCCTGTCGAGGGCAGAAATGTTTTCAGACTTATATTAATTAGGTGATGTGATGTGGCTAACAGGTGGCGTGCAGACCAGAGCGTATTTTGGTTAAAGAGACTACAAACCCATCTTCCGTCCAAGAAACAAGCTTTTGATTGGTTACAAAAAGTGTCAGCTCTTTCGAAGCCACGAAATCATCTCCAGTTTGACTGAGGAACGAATCGAGACCAATTTCATATCCATGTGAGGTCTAAATCAAAGGTTCGTTTTTGGGCTGGAAGGAGGGTATAACCACTTTAAAGAGATTCTTAAAAATGTATATTTTGTATGGGTTACTTGTCTAAATGAGATTTAGTGCATCGCCATTACTTCTGTCCAATAGTTGAATAATTATACGTACTGTAGACAAGTGCATAAACTCGTAAACAAAATTCATCTCTGCACAAGGATATATTTGGGAAGAGCTATAACTAAACTATATCATTTTCTAAGCAAACTTGAAATGGCTAAAAAGTGTGAGTCACACTTTTGCTGTACCGATGGTACTCTGTATGGCATAGCCTGGAATGCTGTTTGTTTGCCATGGCGGTCAGTGCATCCAAGGATCTTCTTAGACTTAGAGATCTTGATCTGTCCCCATGCATTGCTGAGGACGTTGTAATTAACCTCACAGTTGCCTGCTACATCAGTCTAAACAAGAAAAAAAATTATTATTTCATGCTCAATATAACACCATGTAATTTGCAATAAAAAAGCATGCAGTAACTTGAAATTGAAACATAATGAAATAGTACAATAGTAGTAACCCATATGAAACACCCCAGAAAAATTCAAATAGCAACATTAAACAGCCTTAACACTCATTGATAAAATGCATATTACACATAGTCAACTCTCCAATACAGAATGCAGTGAACAAACCTCTGTGGTCGTTTTATTTTCGGTCAGCTTGTCCATGGAGTTCTGGAAGGCCGACAGTACACCACGTTTAATGTTGAGTGCTCGCCAGTCCTCGCTACGTGTGTGACACAGCTCGGCAACATTTCCATCCTGGAATCCAAAGCGAAGCGTCTCCGACTCCAGCAAGCGGCGCATTTCCGTGCTGCCGAGCGAAGCGAGTCTACGCTCTGGATTCGCGGGATCCACCTCTTCCAGGCGAACATTGCGAAGCTAAAATGACATAAACCTAATATAAGCAATGTTAGTTCACATTAACTGCGTGTGGTATATACATTACACAGGTATAATAAAATCTAACACGAATGAAAGTTGAGTGATGTTGCCGCAATCCAGATGGTCAAACATGGCGCCCGCGACCACGAACATTTTTCGATACCTAGCGCTACCTGGCGGTTGCATTTGAGCTTACACCAACGTCCACTAGCAACCGATAGCAACAGGTTAGAGTCTCCTCAAGTTAATTTAAGAAACGAGAACAATCTTCGGACTATTGACCTACCTTCAGTGCAAACTCGCACTTGTCCAGCACTTCGATATCGGCTGTTGCCGTAATGTGTAGACCAGAGACTTCTTCTGAAGCGCCAGTCAAAGCGGTAATGAAGCTGGAGTCGTACAGGAACTCGTATGTTGTGCCAGGCATGTAATTGAACTTGCTCGACTCTGTAAACAATGAGAAAGAAGTGTGGCGTTATGAGGAAATGGCATTCAAATTTAAATCACAGTAGGACGGGGCTGAAATAAAAAAAATAATGTAGTTAAGTAGCGTAAAAAGTTATAGTAAATTACAATCGCGTTAAACTACGATTTAAGTAGTCTACTTGTAACTTTAAAGAATTCGTTGAACGATAATCACTGCACATGGACACCGTGACAGTCAGTCACTGTCGGTGCCGGGTGGCTCTGTGTTGGTGTCTAATTTTATGTTTTTACAAAACACTTCATTAGTAGTTGCTTCAAATAAAAGTTCAAAAAGTAAGTAAAAGAAAAAAAAAACAAAAACAATTAATTGCAGTTAAGCATGCATGTGAAAAGCCGTAGTTGTCATGGAAACGAATCATCTCCAATTGGAAATGTCAAGAAGTCGACATTTCTAATTCATCGTGAGGGCAAGTTACTCAACATTTTATTTGCTCGTGTTAGGTGGTGACATCTTGTCATGTGATTTTGTCCTTTAGTTATGCAATCCTTGTGGAAGAACGCTCTTTACCCCCTGGACTTTGGAACCGAACTGATACTCAGCAACTGTGAACAGTTGCGCATGCGTACATAAACACAGCTGAACGCTGTCAACTTTCAGCCAATGAGGAGACCAGAAGAGAGTTATCGCAAGAGTTGACGGAGAGCTTGAAATTCTAATTGCTAAAACAGATTCGAGGTTTCTTTGTTAACAGCCTAAAGTAACTGACTTACCTGGGCACTCAGATGAGCATTTTCTGTTTTCTTCCACCAGACTCACTTTATTTAACGGGCCTGAAAACAAACGTATGCAAATCATTGACCAAAAAAAAAACTTGACAATCGGACAAACGCGCATGCTCGTAACACTCGGGGCATAACAGCTGAGTGGGCTATCGTGTTTCAAAACAACCAGGCACCAAGCCTGATTTCAGTGAGGTAGGCCATAGAGAAAAAGCTATAATTTCAAGTAAGTTGGAGACAATATATGATATTCGGAAACAAAGCAAAAAACCTCAGGAGAATACAAGTGTTTCCTTGAAAACCAATAACCATCAGTGTTTCCAAACACTTCTCATTCCCAAATGACGTTAAAACTCGTATCAGTTATTTAACTAAGAAAAAACAAACGGCAAATCTTAAATTCAACAAATCTAATAAAGACAGAACTATTGGACGAAGATTATACTGAATTTTTTAGTTTTAATTGCAGTAAAAATGAGATAGTCAAGTCACGTATCCTGAAATCAATTATAATGAAATAATTTCAGTTCTGCCAATGATCATCGAGAAAATTTCCTTACCTGCATTGGCTCCAGCCAGAATGGCTAGGAGCAACAGTGTTTTGCGCTCCATCATGTAATGGGCCCGATAAAAGCGCTTGCTGTTCTGAGCTCTTCTGTGCCGCTCAGGTTTATTTATACCGCACCAAACGCACAATGAAACTCAAAGTCCAAACTTCGTGGATCCTGACCCACGTTGATCTCAGCAAAATTTTATGATAACGCCCTCTATGCCAATCAAAGCGTTGCCTGGTCACGGTAATACCCTCTAAGCAAGGGGTTATATCGAACGCCTCGATCGCGAGTCGATGAGTTCTGTCACTTTTCTTCAGGATTTAGCATGTACTTTCGTGGCTGAAACTTTATTGTTTTTCGTTTACTTCGTTATAATATATGCACAACTATTAATTTGGTTAACGCGCTATTTTCATCTGTCGCATCACGTTCCTACTCCATTGGGGAAAAGCATGCCATTTTATTGCCATTTCCTGTTATGCAGCCATTCCTACATGAGCTTTCGTTCACCGGAATTCGTCGGCTGGGTCTGTTATAGTGTTGCAGCACACATCACGAATTTTTGTCCGACCGGTCGCCTAGGAGTCGACGACTGGCCGTCGACCGGACGGTAAATTAGCCGAACGGTCGGCTAATTTTTAGTCTCTTTTGAGGGCATTTTCAAAAATTAATTTGTTTGGTTGATGCATTCAGTCAATGCCCACGCGTGGGCAGAGAACGTATCTGCGTCAAGAAAAAGTTGCGTTCTCAAAACTTTCGGTGTTGTGTGTTGTCACGGAGCTATTAATCAACCGAAGCCAAGTACAAAGCATGTCTTCTTCAAAATTTAGATAAAAAAGTTTACGTCATATATCGATTAAGCCTACAGGGTCACGGTCTTGGGCATACGTATATTGTAATATAATAATTGTATGTAATAACTGCGAATAGCACGTTCGCGTACAATAAGCCATTCACATTTATATGAGTCTGATCGCAATTCTTTCCCTGCTTTGAAGACAAACAATCATTTGATAATTTTCGGAAAGAAAGTGAAATAAAACATAATTATGATAGTCCAGATTCTACATTTGAAGACCGCTCGTGCTTTCATTGACCAAAAGGTGAAAGAAAACGATGAAACAACTGCAACAGAATTACAAGGGATGCTAAAGAGAGCGTTTAAAGCTTCATGTCTCCAAATACAGTATTAGGCATGCATATTACATCATACCTCATATCAGTAAATCTTGTTATCAATCATGGTAGAAAAAATATTTGTATCATTGCCACAAGAAGTTAACAAAAGCGGTCAGTGTCTGTAACTGTTCTATCTATATTGTTTACGAATAAACGTCGGTCGAAATTAATTTTCATAACATTGATTCATGCCAAAGGTTTGAAATCGCGCCCCCTTAAGAGTTTTGACTTGCCCTCGTGACCACTAGAATCGGTACAATAAACTTATACAAGTTGTTTTTTAACCTACAGTATGTCAGAGAACTGAAAATTGTATGCGTTTTCGTTTGCGAGAGTGTTCTTTTTGAATCACTGGGTAAATCATTTTTACGATCGGCATATGTCCCGAATAATAAATAAAATCTCCTTTCCCCCCTTATTTCGGTCTATTCCATTATTCCTTTGGGTAGGAGTACACGTCGTTTTCCCAGTCTTCGCATTGGTCTGTTATCACGTGCCTCGAGTTTGGTCAGCTCTTGGCTCTTATCTCGCTGGTTCCCTACGTGCCGCTAAGTGGGGCGGTGGCCGCGCCAGCACGCAGGTATCACTTAATTTTCCTCGTTAAATTTTGTTTAAACGTTTCTGATTGGCTAGTCGAGTTCTCAACAGGCAGCGCTTTACGCAAACAAACTGGCAAGACTGATGGACTGAAGTGTTAATGTGGTCTGTTGTACAGACATATCGGTGCTTAAAATTTATCCTCAGGAAATCATGCGAAGCCTAGAAATTGTGATTGCGACTTTTCGGAATGCATCTTTCTACTATCGATTACTTTTGTTTACGATAGTGTATGTATACAGTATAAATAACTCATCGGTTAAATCGGCCAGATATGTGTTTATTGTACATGTAGAAACGAAATAGTTGCTGCGACACTTTGCATGACAAGACTAAAAATCGTTCACAGTCCGCTATTTTTTCGCGGTGTTATAAAGCTAACCAATGACTGCCGAGGTTACATCGACCAATGCTAAAGCGCGTGCCACTGCGTGATACCTGCGTGCTGGCTGGGCTAAGCACGCAGGGAACCAGCGAGGGCTCTTATAAACTGGTGATTGTCACGTGTCCTTAGGGGTGTTTTTTTGCATTTTTTGCCCTTATTTTTCTTAGTTCAGCTTGGTTTCCACTAGGAGTGAAAGGGTAAAAAATATAAGAGAGTACAAAGTTTCTGTGCTTATCTGTAAGGCTTGAGATGTGAAATGACTCAAAACTTTTCTTTATTTGCATGCAGTTTTTGACAGAGTGAAGAAAGGGTGAAGAGTCCATTGACGTGTGTTCTGATAGGCAAATCCCTGTGAGAACTTTTGCTCCTTTGTTATAGTAACCTCGCTTTCAGTTCATCTTTGTTCCGGCCACACTGTCGTACGTCCAAAAACTTATTCATTTTCCCACCCTCTACCTCCCAGTTTTCGTCATTCTCTCGTACTTCAACGTGGCCGGCGCTTTTTTATTGCCCATCTTACCAGAGATTACCAATTATACGTTATTTACCTGTATTCATTATATTTTAATTGTACTAGTCATAATAAATGACCTTATATCAATCATTTTTACTCTCTACATGAAAACACAGAACACCTGGGAACTTTTCTTTACGATCACATGTACCGAGTTACTCCGAAGATTTTATTTTCAGAGTTTTACCCCTTGGAGTAAACGCGAAACGCGAAGTATTGTAAGTTCTTATTTCAATGAGCTCGGAAGGCTCTAGCCTTGGTGCGAAGTTGTTTACTAAATAAAATATACAACTTTGCCCCGATATGGGTAAAAAATGACCAAATAAAATGTTCCTTGAGTAATCTAAACTATTTACCGGCGTTTCAAAAATAAAATTGGTTTTCTACCGTTATTCTGCAGCTAAAGTTATGGTGTGGTCTTTTGCGTCGGTTTTCGCCGCAATGAAATATTGCGTCACCTTTTAGCCAGTTTCTTTTTCCCAAATTCTTCAATCAAACGTTCTCGCTCGAGGTTGCGTAAACGTCATATAAGTGATCAGAATTGGTTTCACTTCATTGTAAGTTTTTAGAATTTTGATATCAGTAAACCGAATTTTAGAACAAATTTTGCGACGATTTTGTCATCATGTCATGGAAGATGTCGAAAAAAATCTGGAAGTGGCTCGTGTCACAAATATACTCCTTTCAAGGCGACGACATCCCTTTCTTTGTTATAAAAGGCGGAGAATTACGCAAGAAAATGACGTTGGATATTTTTCTCTTAAACGGCTGTAACGGGCAAGGTGAGGGTCAATTGACTCCCAGATTTTGCATGCACACCCGCCTCTCTTAAGCTCATGTTAATACCAGTTTCACAACGAGGTGACTTGTGTAACTATCCGGACTGTGTGCAATTTCGAGGTCTGTCGGAGCTCAATACACAGGGCCGCGTTGTTGTAATTTGACGATAGTCTGTATACATCTAGCTGGCTAGATAGGAGTGCTCCAACTTTTAAACAATTTTCTTACTCCGAAAGTGACAGCAAATTCAGAATGATGGATCATGGTTGATACTATAACCGGTCACATGCTTCCGTTTTCATGCTCCCATGATCTTAATGTCTGCGCTATGTTCAAACCGTTGTTTATGTTGCTCCTAAAATAAACTTTTGTTCTTTTGCTGCACCAACATATTAAGAAATTGTACAAAAATAAACAATAATTATCTGTGCGAAAGCGCATAATACAGCGTGATGAACAAGTGCAATAACGGATGACCGCAAATGCCTGCTACTTATTGAGCATTCCCCGGCATGAAAAAACTTGAGGTCTTAAAACATCCAGCGTTGTATTCTGATTTTTATGCAAATTTACTGTAACATTTCGAATTTCTTGACTGTTGATACTTTTTATGCATAATGTATAAGAAGTCTCATATCTAGAGTTCGAAATTATGTTTCCGCGATATCATTTTATGTTTGATTTTACCACCCCGTCAGCAATTCAAGGTTGGTTTAATTTCACGCAATTCGTATTTGTAGATTGATTCGATCTTACCGACGTTCAATAGTTGAACAAAAATTGATGAACCGACGTCAAGACCCGCGGAGTGGCCACAGGTGAACGAACAGCGAACAGTTAAATGTTTGCATGGCCAAAGTTCACCCCCTAAGTCATGAAATGGTAATTGCCGACCAAGGACACGCATAATTCAAATTGGTCGTCTTTGCTAGGCGATCACTTTGCCGACCCAAGTGCCGACCGCAGAGGCGACTCAGCAGACGGCACCTAACCGACCGTTGTCGGTCGGCTACTTATCGGCTAGACGGCCGGTCGTCGACCAATTTCCGACCGGTCGGACAAAAATTCGTGATGTGTGCTCTATCTGATCACGTTTTCTACTTGTTGCACACCGTATTAAGTTTCGGAGTTGCCAAGACAACCGCCTGTGTGACGTAAATTTAAGAAAAAATGTCCCCATTAACTCCATTAAATATATATATTTGTCTTGACCTGTGCATTCGGGTCGAGTTCCCGACGTAACGGTTCTGCAATTTTGCTTCGATATCAATGCCTTTAGCTTGAACCTTTTCGAATCAAATTTGCAAGCAACAACCGCCTTTTTAATGGGCATCTAATGTTAACCCTTCAGTGTTTGTGCAAATAAGTTTGTTTAAATGAAATTGGAGGCGTTAAGTTCTAGTGTTGTGCTATCAACAGCTATTGGCAAATTGCAATAGTTAACCAAATAGTACAATTGGTTGGTTCAGGTAAACGGACCCTCACAAATCTTGAAACCTGTGGCTCACTAATTAGAGAAAAAAAACACCGTCTCGCATCAAGTCAGCCATGTAATCAAACTTTTTTCAAAACCCCCCACACAAGCAAGTTTTTAGCGCCGTCTGGCTTTACCTAGCATGAATAATGTGCTTTCCCGCAAGCACAAGTCAATGCCACCAGTCCAACCCCCCTCTCACCATCCCCACCCCTGACACGAACAGGAGCGCAGTACGCTTGGATTGGTTTGAATAAAAAGTGAAAATTCCACTTTCCTTTTGCGCTTCCTACACGGTGTTGACTTCCAGAAAACCAAAGCCCAGAATCCAGTATGCTTTTTGCACCATCCCTCGGTTGCTGGTGTCCTAGTAGCCGTTTCTTTCTGAATGACGACAAAAAGCATGTAAGTTACTGTCGCCGGCTATTCTCAACAGGGTGACCTGAATTTGAACCCTTATCAAATTGCCATTGCAGTGGCCTGTGACTTGCAGCAAATTACATTTTATTCAACGGTGAGCAGTCTTTGATATCGCAAATAAGTGTAGAGGAAACTGTAATTTTTGAAGGAAAATATATTACGTGAACCATGAAAACGTCGTTAAACAAATAATAGACGTGGGATGGAACTCATTTCATGGTAATAGCTGACTTCATGCATTAGGCTTCGAAACAACCATTTCCTTTATTGCTTTTACAGAACCAATAGTGTAGTATCAGTGAAGTCTGCCGGATTTGTTTTCGCCGCGCCTTAGAAGTACTGGTTACACGTGGCTAATTCCAATTATGACGAGAAATTACTTGCCTAGCATCAAAACAAGTATGACTTTTCCTTCTGGGCTTCACCCTGAAGTGTGAAAGACCAATCAGATCGAAACAGAATATTTTTGTGCTATTAAACACTATTTTGAGATCAAAATTTTAGATTTGCTTCTTGCCGGTAAGACCAGAACAACATAGTTGATTTTGGTCTGCGCTCGACTCAGTTTAACTCCTCAAAGCTGACGTCAGGTGTCACTGAGTAGAAAAGACAAAGAAGGACCTCGACCCATTCCAGCTGCCATTAGGTGACATTTTCTTTTGAAAATATCCGTATCTAGTGCAAAACATCATCACCGCATCAACTTTCCACACACACAATGCAAGAGNAGGAAACTGTAATTTTTGAAGGAAAATATATTACGTGAACCATGAAAACGTCGTTAAACAAATAATAGACGTGGGATGGAACTCATTTCATGGTAATAGCTGACTTCATGCATTAGGCTTCGAAACAACCATTTCCTTTATTGCTTTTACAGAACCAATAGTGTAGTATCAGTGAAGTCTGCCGGATTTGTTTTCGCCGCGCCTTAGAAGTACTGGTTACGAGAAATTACTTGCCTAGCATCAGAACAAGTATGACTTTTCCTTCTGGGCTTCACCCTGAAGTGTGAAAGACCAATCAGATCGAAACAGAATATTTTTGTGCTATTAAACACTATTTTGAGATCAAAATTTTAGATTTGCTTCTTGTCGGTAAGGCCAGAACAACATAGTTGATTTTGGTCTGCGCTCGACTCAGTTTAACTCCTCAAAGCTGACGTCAGGTGTCACTGAGTAGAAAAGACAAAGAAGGTCCTCGACCCATTCCAGCTGCCATTAGGTGACATTTTCTTTTGAAAATATCCATGTCTAGTGCAAAACATCATCACCGCATCAACTTTCCACACACACAATGCAAGAGCCAATAATGTATTTTGGTCTAAGTTTACTTTTTTCGCGAAGCACACTTGTTTTCTGCTTCCGCCCGTAAACAAATGTATTGGACCTAATGCAAAAACGTCAAAAGCAGAAATTCGACATTGGGTGAATGGTATATTTAATAGCGAAATGTACCAACATACGCATTGCAGTAGTGAAGTTGGGAAATGCATACATTTTAGGTTCCCATTTTAAGAGTTGACTTCCGTCACAACGTGCAAAAGCACCTAACGCTGCCAACGACAACTTGACAATAAAATGTAATGCTTTGCTCATTTTCGAAAATACTGTTTATGGCTGTTGAGTTCAACACAATTGGCGATAAACGAACTGTATACAGATTTCGTTCAGTAAGCACGGCATTTGCACACGTTTTTTAGAAATTAAAACAAACTGCTTAGCGCTAAGCCAAGCTCCTGGTGGGGGGATGGTGGTCTGGTAGTAGAGAAACGTAAGGGTCATTTTGTTACCCTGCTAAACAGGCCAAGTGCAACTATAATTAAGTCATATGTTATTTTGACATTTCAACATTTTATTTGTACTAGATGTTTACGTATGTAACATGTAATAATTCTTGATATTTACCTGTCAGCCACTTGTTCTTCTGGTATTATACATTTAAATTCATATGTGTAAGGACAGTCCTGTATACAGATCGCCGTCCATTTCTTGGTAAATTTGAATAGTTAAATGCGAAGTTACGTATATTGATATTAGCTTTAAACGCTCTGATGTCATTGGCGCCAGTCCTGTCCTTAGGTGGATAGTCTCCGTCCTCAGCCGTTTCGGCGCTGTCCACAACGACCTTTGGAGGTGCGCCAACCGAGTTGATCAGGCTCGGTCCAGGACTGTATGGCTCGTCTCGTCTCTACTACTGCGTCACTGCTGTAGCATCAGGAGCCTGCCCACTTCCCCTAATCTTCTTGCACCACTATTCGTTCCTCTTCTTCCATATCCACTGCGACGCCCTCTCCGCTCGCTCGCTTATAACACCGATGACCTTCCTCCTTTCCTTTCTTATCACCCCTAATTCACGTAATGCCCTCCATACTGACTGCGCAGCAAATCCCCAGTATCCAACTTCAACTGGCCAGTACCATACTCTCCACCCCCTAATTCGGCATTCTTCTCACAACAGTTGATATTTCTCTTTCTTCCTTTCATGTGCTCCGCTCTTCCCATGGCACTCTCAGCTCCAGCAATATTACCTCCTTCGTTGCCGGTGACCACATCACGATGTTTGGCCTCCGCTATCTCATTTGGGAAGGTCATCCTTCGGTAGAGGTCGATGTTCATTTCCCAGTCCTTCGCCATGTTCAGTACACCTCCTACTCCTGTCAGTCCCCGAGTCTGTTTTTAGTGCCCACCTCCCCATCAACCAAACCATTCTAAGGATGATTTTGAAAATTGGCGTTTATGTTCTCAGTGTG
>NMRA01000820.1:56767-79449 GCA_002633005.1 Phoronis australis
TCTCACGTACAGAGGAAGAACTGTCCCACTTGCCCGAGTGTCCCGCGACACACTCCCACTGGAGGGTGATCTGAGCACCCAAACTGCTTACATCCCGCCGTGTGACTCCCTCGCCACACACCTGGCACCTTCTAAATAGCTCCAATACAAGTCCACAATAAACTTATCAAACTTAGACTCACCGATCTGTGCATTGGATGACGAACTGTCCTCTTCACTGGGTGTCGAACTGGGCCTGTATTCACTCCCACTACTCAACATCGCTGCAGGGCTGCTTACAGGCTCTGGGCTAAAGACAACAGCACAGGGCGAATCACTGCTAGTTCCCGGAATTGCACGCAATGGGGGTACGTTCGGAGGCACGGGTGACAGTAGATGAAGTGCCTCCACTCACTGTATATAGTGGCCACAGCTCGCGAGGCTTCTCGCTTCAAAAACGCACTTCTCGGGGTTGGCGACGGGGTACTGCCGGGAATCAAAGACGGTATGGTACCCTTCTACAGGCGTTGTTTCGCAGGGACCTTCATCAATTTAGCGTACATATCTGACGGCAGAAAATGCTTGCCACACACTCGGTAACCCTCCACTGCTTCGTACGTTGCGTGGACGGGTAGCGCTGCGTTCTTCACATGAACGAGCCAGCCAAGTACGGCGAAGTGTGTCATCCTTCGGAAAGCGACGCAAGGTACCCAAAGCGCGTGTGAGACGATAATGAGTACAGGCAGGCAGCAACAGCGTGGCATGTTGACTGACTTGTATGCAAAAGCAAACGACGACCGAACTTATCACAACCGAGGTAGAACAATGACTGACTCGACAGCTCTCACACAGTCAGACTATAATGAAAAGAAATTGGCGCGAAACTCTTGCCTCCCAAAACGTCACTTCCGGAGTAGAGGACGGGAAATTAATCAAATTACGAAAAGCTGTAATTAAGTGAAAAATGTGTCTGGGATAATCAACGAACCTTATTTTTGCTAAAAGTGACATGAAAAAATATAACCTTCGCCTTTAATACGCGGGGCAGACGACTTTAACAGCACGTTGGGAAGTGCGGCGACTACTATAGGAGGTTCTGGTATTCTCACAGTTCACTGTTTTTTTAATTTACATTAGCGTGGGCGGCCACAATCGATCGTCTGTTCTCTCAACAGCAGTGGAAAACTCGAATTCTCAGATAATGCACCGTGTTGACTGTGCACTCTACTCCGACAACCATTCAAAAGGTGGAACAGAGGACGCAAATGCAACAGGTATTCTCTCGTTGATAATAATTTTCGCCATATTAAGCGACCTTAGCCACGGCGATCATCGGGGTTGTTCGGCTTTGGGAAGTTACTTCGGATTTAGGGCGCTCCCAATAAGGATCGAGTGTAGGACCTCTTCATGCAACAGTCCTTAAAGTCCTGGTCTCACACGTTGTTAACCCTTATTACATGGTTAGAGGATGTTATAAGGATCCAAGAAGTACCTACTCCATAACTAATATACGATCCGTTCTCGAAAAAAGTTTAAATGAACGCGCCACTCACGATTCGCAACCGAAGAACCTCGCCATTTTGAACTTGCCGCGAACCCGGAAGTACAGTTCATTCTTGAACCCAGGCTAAGAAAACGCCGTCAGTGCGAATGGACGAGTGCCTGTTACCAGCCTGCAAACGGTAATAAAATAATGGACAGCGCGCCTTAATTTTAATAAAATCAAAATACGGACGATTTTATCGAATTTGCTGAAGAAATATGGCGTGAATAAATTTTGACAGAAATTATTTTGCCGGACTCGGGACCGCAGCCTATTGGACCTGGTGCGGATCGAGACAAGACGCTGCCCGATTAGGCCATAGTCCATCCGACTCTAGGATGCCTAGAAAATCACTTCCGTGGCCACTTTTTGGGGGCAAGATAATTTCGGTGATTTTAAGGTCATTAAGTAGTCTACTTTAAGAATCTAAAAGTTCCCAAGGTTTGAGAAATTTGACCCCAAAAATCTGACTTTTTGCAAAATTTGAAACAGAAAACTAATCTTCAAAAACGAACAACACTAGACAAAAACTGAATGATAATCTGATTGGGTTTTGTTCATTTGAAGTTATTGAACAAGGGAAGTGACTGGCGGAAAATTGCTCAAAATACTGAAAAAGTAAAATTTTAACAGCGCCTCCTGTTGGCCAGAAAATATACTACTGTATTCTGAACTCCTACAAAAAGAACTATAATGTTAACCATTTGGAACTTGATAAAGATTTGACATCATAACGTACATGTGAACACCATACGTTTTCAATTCTTCTGCAACAAATTTTCTGTCATCAATTTCATTAATTGTCATTATTAATTAACATTATCCCACATTGCAGTAATGTCACAGGGAACGACACACCGAGCAGTGTCAGTCATGAGCATGATAAAATGTTGTCCATATTTTCCATTAGGTTGAACATTTGAAGTTCTTTAACAACATAACACACACTTATTATGTTTCTTTATCCACTCCATCATCATTTATATCATCATTATTGTCATCAAAAATTGTTTTTTGACTAAGAAACTGTGTTCACAAAGTCTGGACAGTCACACAACTTAGATCATGGCATGCCTGACTCCAAACAAGAGCATATTTTTTACTACAACCACTTCTTTTACACTTGCCATTAACATTTTTCATGTCATTTTATGGGGCTAAAGGCAGAGTCATCCAGTGGAGCATCAGACTACCCCACTCCAGTCCAAAAGCCACTCATTAGCAACTGAAGATGGTGCTCTGGCATGCTGTTGCAAAGCTCGTTTGTGAATGGCACTCTGGTAGTTTGCTCTTTAGCATGTAGCAGCAAGCAGTCATGATGAGGAGACAGATCGCAGATTTCAACCTGAATATGTGGTAGCGTGCTTTACTAAGTGTTGATGACTCGCTGTACAGCTTGCATACAAACGGTTCAATGTCTTCAATGAGTTAACCAGGAAACACAAATTTTGAGCCCAGCTTTCTTTCGTGGCAAAGGCAAAGTTGAAAAAATATTTCTACAAGACTGCACCCTATCCAAAATAAAAAAGTTTTGACAATCTGAATACCGTTTCATCTAAACACCTTGTTACAGTAATCCTATTTAACTGAAATTGATAACCAAAATGCTCTTCCCTTTAGCACACAGTATGGACAAGAACTGAAATTTCATTTTGTCTAAGTGCTCAGCGAAAATAAGCATTGATTGCCCTGTGCAGTTGCCTTAAATCAATTTAAAACACAGAAACATTTTTATCATCCTTATTACAGTAGTTCAGCCTTTGAAAATAGGGGAATGGTCATGTTGGCAATAGTTTTTGTTTGAAATTGAAAAGCGTCTTCTTTACCGTAGAGCTAAAATTTCATTTGACGCTTCCTTTTTCAAGTAGCACATAATTGGAAGAGTAAAAATTTTCCTTTGCTAAAAACTCCAATTCAAGAATATTCAAAATATGAGATACTGAAATCTGCGCAACATTTGAATTTTCAAGATAAATAAATTACAGAACACAGGCAGTATTTCCATTTTTATATTTCTGAAATTCCAAACACAGCTCATGATTTTACATAAAAGGATCTCAAAATAGGCTTAGAAGTTCATAAAAAGCAGTGCTGATAGGTAAAAATTACTGCCAGTACATCTGAGATTGACACCATTCTGTGACCTAAACTAAAGATTATTTACCATAAATGACACCTTTTCAAATTAAGAATAGGTAGGCGTATTTACAATTGAATATTTGGAACTGGGATAGGTTTTCTTTTGTTTGTAAAGTTCCCTTGTGATGAAATTTGATTTGAGGCAAATGGTTCATTGTTGTGGAAGACACACACGGTATATTTCTTTGAGCACTGTTAAATGAACATGTAACTGACAGTGACAATCTCCTTAATTAAGAGGTCTTTCAATTTTTGTTACATCCGTTAAGTGTCTGTAACACTGCTTGTGATAGAAGCACACACGCACCAAGCCAAAAATGGGGGGCTCGAGTTTTTGAGAATGTGGACATTTATTAAGATTCACGGGGTACTTCAGAGCTACGAATTGTACGTTCGTCGAATTTTGGTAGCTCCTACCTTTTTAGTGAACTTTTGTCTCGTTTTCTACTTTTTTGGAGTTTTTGTTTCTTTGAGGCAAACCTTTTTACCCACGCACAGTGGTACCTAGCTGCATTTTGATGACAGTCTTCATACAGCTAGCTGGCTGGCTATAGAAGGGCACGAGCGCTGTGACTAATAATAATATCAGTAGGTCGTTAAAAACAACGGTAAGGGTGAGCCAGTTTGAAAAAAAATCATTTCACCTTGTTCAGTTGATTGCAGAAAATAACCAGTTTGAAACCTCCCCAACCTTACGAGAAAACTAAACTGAACCCACTACAGCACTAGGCGTAATACTTATTAGAGGAAATCTACATGTATAGTTGAAATTTAATTCTTCAGGTCTATCCCGTTCATGCGTCACCATTTTGATCAACTATTTTTCCATGGTGTAACGAATTTGAGAGGAATGCACAGGGGCACATTTCTCCCGTTCAGTAACGCAAGGACTTCGCTAAAAAGCAAAACTTTGAAATACTACCGTGTATTTTAACTCATTCTTCCCTGGTCCCACCATGTGGCGTAACTGTAAATGTTCAGGGCCTGATGCCGTCTGGAGTTGTTATCTAAACAATGTATCTCACAGGCGGATCACATCATTAGTAGGGATAGAAGGCAGCAATTTATTAGTTTAAGTTTACATATATCTAGGGTATTCCCAGTTTTCTATCCAATGAGAATTGAGAGACCAGACTCTGTATTAACTTATTGTTTGTGAAGTTAATGCATATTGGCTGTTATTTCTGAACTTTAGAACCATTTCTTCACAATTCAAGGAAAAACCAGTAAGCATGCTAACTTTGAATTGGATGTTGTAACTTCTGAAAAGTAATTAGAAATGTTCTTCCAAGTATGTTTTACAGAATTTGTTAAATGCACTACACTTTTCATTGTTCACAGATCATTTTCTGCAATACCAAGCACGTAAAATCACCCGTCAAGAAATTGTGGAAAACACGTCAATTCACAACGTGGAGCAAGATGTGCTGCGTTTGAAAGTATTAGAGTCCCTTTTAATTGCTTTTGAGAAGCCTGTTTTGAATGAGCAGCAAACAGGGTCGCGCCGCACGTTACACTTGTTTGCGTGACTTTCCTGTTACCCCAATTCATTAGTCATTCTTTGCAGTATTTCACACCCGCCGTGTCTCACTGTGTGTGTCGTCAGCTTATACTCTGTGGTGGCATTTTATCTTCACTTGAGAATGAAACAAGTATGCTTCGAAATATCGTGTGTCTTTTAAGTATGTCGCTAGGTCAGTTACTGTATCTATGTTCAGTCAGTAGAGTTATATTCCGAAAGTACGAACGTAACGGAATAAAGACTGTGAACAATGAAAAGTGTCGTGCATTTAACAAATTCTGTATAACCGAAAACTTGCTCCCGAAGTACAGTCAGTCCAAGTATGTTTGTTTGACTTTGAAGACTAGATTGAAGCTAATTGCTCTGAATTAGAGCCTAATTGGTATTACCTAACACCGCTGTCACCACTTAATCATCTGATAGGGTGCCCTTTGTTGGAACTGACCACGTACCATAACAAAATGTCCAGTTACTGGGAACATTCTACTCTGTCACTAGCACCGTGTTCACTTGAAATACTGCCTTGGTATTACACGGATATCATCTCTGCTGCTGTCACAGTTCTTGAAGTTTTTATTATGGAGGATAATGCTGATACTGATGACACTGGTCACATTTACATATAGACTTCAGTGATTGTGGATATGGAAGTGTGGATACTGATGGCACTGAGTCGGTGGTCACATTTAGATACAGATTTCAGTGATATAGATTATAATGAGGATATGCCACACGGAAAACTTTCCTGACATGTTTTCTGGAAATTTAAATGGATTATTTGTAAATGAGCGTATTTGTTTCTGGAACACAAAAAAGTTAAACTGCTTTTCAACCCTTTATCAGTATTAAATTTTGGCAAAATTTATGTAAACACGAAGCACATTTAATCAAGATGTAAATGCCCTCCGACTTCAAGGGGTAGACATTTCACAACTCAGCCAGGCCACAAAGCTGTTCATACCATATAGTGCTCAGGGTCGAATGAGTTAAATGAGAATACGTGACTTTGGCTAGATTTTAGCTAGGTCTCAGCGTTACTGAACGTAGCATGGTTACACCCACCAAATGAGCAAAAGCGGCAATTGATTATCACTAGTTACACTTAAATAAAATACTATGTAAATAGTACCATATGGTAGAATCGTGAGGAAAGTTTTGTATCTAATAGTCAAATGCACCCTACAGGTTTTCATCCCATTTTGCACCTCGAAAAATGAAAGTCACATTTGTAGAGCAAAACCTAAATTTCTGTCGAAAGGTATACAATTACCAATTGGAGAATATAGTTTTGAGAGAATTTTCAACCTTAAATTTAATCAAAAACCGTGAAGTTACGACTTGAATAAGATCTGTGAACCCTTAACAGCATTAAAAAGTGGTTAAAAGAAGACAGTACTTTGCAACAATTTCAACTTTATTAATATGAAACATCTTTATAAACATTTTGCATTGTTTTACGTTTGATCACAACTGGCAGAGACTAAGTCAACACAAACACAGTTCCTACATCCCAGATGGAAACATTACATTCGGTGGTAAAAATGTGCTACGCAGATAGTAACAAAACTAACCAACGTATGTGTGCTCCGCTACATCAAAGTAACATGGAAAATCATAGAATCTGGACAACACAACACAAATTTTGAAGAAATAATCTAGTTCAGGTGATAGAATCTAAAACAATGTACTATCGCATATCTTGGACATATCAAACTGAACACATTTAAATCTTACAGTTTTCAGTAAAAAAAGATTACACTACTAACATCTGTTTAGGGTCACTGCAGAAATAAAGCCAGACGTCAGACAGTCTAAGCCCTCGACTTCCTCGACTTCTTCTTCAGTTTGGCGTCCTAAAATAAGAGATGAGGAAAAGATAATACATGGGGAGTTCATACTAGATGTACTAATTTAAAGTGCCATCCACACACAGACTTGCACCAGATTTAGTTACTCCTAGGTTAGGAGACTGTGTGAACGCTATCTAAACTACGTCAACTAACCCGACTTGTGACAACTTACTCTACCTTATCGAGGTAGGGTAACTTGTTCTAGCATAACTTGCGTCACTTCTAATAGCTGTGTGGCCACAAACCTGGGGCAAGGCGGAAGTAATTATCGGCTGTGGTTGCATACAGACGAGTTTTCATTTGGGCACCATACTCAGATTAGGTATTCATTGTGACGCACACAGCGACAACTTCAGCCCTGGTGTGTGTGAACGCTTGCACTAGTGCTAGTTGTTCTTGCGGGGTAGGCTGTTTGTGGACAGGGCCTAATAGTAGTTACTTTTGATACCAATGTTGCTTCAGTCACGTGAGCACTGTCTGAGAATAGCGCGGGACACCTCCGGTATCAACACGATTAAATCCAAATTTTTCCTCAGAAGCCACCACAGTAGTAGGGTAATTCTTCACTTTTATAGCACACAATATGGCTGTCAAATGTGATTCTATTTTGTAAATATTTTCCAAAAAAATCCAGACAAAAAAACTTGTCTGGCATGGTTTGTATTGTAAAGAGGTCGAAAACAGTGTTTCATAAAGATTTGATTGTTTGCAGCAAGCTTATGGGATCTGAACAAATGATAATTTTGTGTGAAATAAGTGGAGAATTCCTGTTACATACAGTATATTTAAAATATAACACATTGGATCAGGATTACATGGAAAATGGTTGAAACAGCATGTTTAATGTCTTATGAATCATCACAATAATTTGGTTAGATATTTAAATCACATAAGTCGTTGGAACAATTGGTATTAAGTGACATTCATTTGTAAGATAGGTCAACTTTTACTTACTGAACTCGCACGGGGCTTAGATTTGCTCTCATCTCCAATTTCTTCAATTTTGCTCCTCATGATTTTCTAAACAATAGAGAATGACATGATAAAGTTTCATAAAAAAACAGATAAACTGTATTAACTATTTCAGCAAACACAAATAACTTCAAAAACTGATGGAACACACTAACAGTAGACATTGAGGTTCATAACTTGAGAAGTAAAAGCAGTCCATCAAGTGACAAACTCTGGAAAGAAGTGATGTGTATGGTTCAAACTTCCTTTTGGCAACTGTTTGGTCAAATGCTCAGAATCAGGCTTTTGGACAATCTTCAAGAGCATAAGTCACACACTAAACCATGCACACATGAAGCATATCTTACAAACACTTGACAAGTATTCTTTCTTTCAAAAGTTAGCTGAAGACGAATGCCATCCACTTACAGAGAAATAGTCCGTGAAGCTGGGCATCTCGCAACTGCGGCAGATGGACTTTCCAACACCGAGGTCATCGGCAACACACTGACAGATCTGGCATTCAGCGGGTTTGGCTGTGAGGGCGACGCGCTTGGCAAAGACGGAAATCATCTTCTTTAGGATGTTGCTGCGTAAATTGGTGATCACCTTGAGATTGAACACAGAGCCGTTGGTCTCATGAGCCAGTGCCACACACAGGTCCTTAGGTACACTGATGTGCTTACGGAGGCTGGACTCGCCACTAAACTTCTTGTAGTCCTTGTTGGTGTAGACTTTGTTGGCATCAATACCTGCAATATAGAAAGAGTAAAAAGATAAATAACACAGGTTTAACTAGGAGTAGGAATCGAGCGAGGCCAAATAAACTTCGTAGTAAGGTTTCCAACTACCTGTCATGGTGTGCCTTGAAATATAACACAAGATTTTTTCTTGTTTAAATAAATAGGAGACGTGCTTTATAATTGACAAATATAATAAAAATTACAAGACAATGACCAACAACAAAGTGCTTATTTCAAAGTTTCTCAAATGTGAAACTGACCATAGTTGTTGATGCTCTTCTTGCCCTTGATGGTGAAGTCATGCTCAGCGATCACGTGCAGTTGGATGAGGTTCTCAATGAGCAGCTGTTGGATCTCACTGTAGGTGACGGAGGCCTCTTCACAGGCAGAGCACGGCAATGTCACGATTACCTTGGCGACACCAGCACGGAATGGGTACATGCTGGCCATGCGGATGGCGCGGATCACGTCATCGTTGGAGCCACTGCTGCTGATCTCCAGTGTGTTGACACCCATCTTGAACAGACGTAATTTGTTGAACAGCTGACCGTCCATGGTGTGACTCTGTTCAAAGTCGTGCACTCCCTCACCACCGAAGCCAACCAGACCAAAACGATTGTTCTGCATGCCTGCAAAAACACCACACCTTGTTACTGAATATGATCAATAGACCTTTCAAGGAAGAAATAGACATATTTGACTTTGCCTTCTTCATATTATTGTCAATAAAACTCCTAATGGTTTTTGAATAAGCATGATGTCATGTATCAATTTCTATTGGGAGACTAGTCAGTTTAAAATGAAAGCTGTGTTGAGGTACAAAAATAATTAGTCACATTTACAATGGCAACAACAACAATCTCCAATGACACAACAAATAAAACCCACTTTGATTCTTCAGTGAAGCATCAATGTTCTTGACGATGTCCTGCAGTCTCTTGATGGTCTTTTTGTTACAAGACTTCTCTTCAACGACAAGAACAACATCGGCCGACTTGGGTGGCTTGATGGCATCCTTGGAGATGGTGAAGTCTTCGCCCTCGATTACAAACTTCTTCTTCTTGTCACCAGTCTCACACTTGACGCAGTGGCGTGGCTGACGGACATTCACATCGTAAATCGAACACTCCTTGATGTAGTTAGCGGCAACATTACATGCCAGTGTCTCGTCATCAGAGTTTTTCTTGGATGAAGACAGATCGTTGTAACACATGTTGTAGTACTTGGATGGGTCGACCACCTTGAAGCATGAGCGGAGCGACGATGACTCTTCCTCAAAGAGCGCAGAGCATGTGGCATGGGTCTTGCCACTTCTGATGGGTGTATCAATGTTGGCATTATTGCGGTGTCCACGACAACGGACCGACCAGCTCCTGGTGAATTCCAGTGTGTCCTCAGCCTGACGGTTTTGCAATGTGGTGAAGTCATTGCTGGGCTCATTGTCATAAGTGCCAAACAGACCAGCTGTCTTGCCGTAGTACCAACCAGTCATGTTGACAGTGCAGACATCGTGAACATTGTCACATGTGACCGTCACGCCATTGGTGTTGTGTACACGGATGGCATTGCCAATGCGCATGATAATGGTGTTTCCAAACTGTACTGGCATGTCAATCTTCTTGCCATTGAGGCGGACCTGTAAGATTGAATTTCATAAAGGATTGTCTCTGAAAGCTCTATAGAATAAAAATTAAGTGTTTCTTACTTTGCAAACACAATTTTAGACAAAAATTCCAGCAGAGAGAAAGGGAACTGTGTTGAGATTGCATGCAGCACCGATAACCATTGTTTGGGTGGTTCCTTTTATTTTGGTCATTAATACAGTAAGTGAGCATTCCAAATTACAAGTGATAGTGCTATTAACCAAATTCCTCGATTGGAAAGATTCATCACCACTAAAGTTGATTTATTCCATTCTGAAGTTTACAATTTCAACTTGACCTAATTAGCACAGCATGTGTCTTAAATTCATGGTTCAATTTCATGTCACATCACTGAAGAAACCACTTTAGATAACAATCACATTTTTTAGAAGGTTACACACAGCCAAAATGGACCCAATGCACTGGTCAAATACCATTAAAAGACACTCACAGTGAAGTCTGGCAGCAGCTGTACTTCCTTGTCATTGGTGAGAATGACCAGGGACTTGCCTTTCTTGGCGTGGTAGTTCACCAAGATAGTGAAGTTGCCATCAATGAAGTCATGAGCCAGAATATAGCTGCATGTTCCCTTAAACTCATAGTGTCGGTGATCAAAGGTGGCGATGTGCTGTCCAGCAATGGTGGCGTGAGCTGTTGATGAAACGACAAAACCACATTAACCGAAGAAGAAATCACGGTGTATAAGGTAACCATTATGAAAAGCTATAGAATTTTAAATTCTGGTAAACTAAATCAGCAATTCTAACTTACATGGCTGAAATGGAATTCAGACAACAGCTAGAAAAGCAACTAATGAATTTTGCCGATGTCAAAAACATCAAATAGGTAAGCAAACAATACAAAAGATCTACCATACATGAACGTGATCATGATTAACTTACCCTTGAATGGTGGAATCCAGTTCATATAGTCTCTGGTTGGCTTGTACAGGTAGAAGTAGTCCATGATGGTGTTGTAGTCCAGGTACATCGTGTTCACGCTGGGCAGTCTCAGTGTCTTCTGCAGCTTCTTCAGTTCAATGACTAGCTTTTCATACTTGGGCATGGTGACAAATGACTCCCAGGCAACGGGCAAACCAACTTCCAGTTGGATCTCGCCCTGTTTGGGGTTCCAGACAGTGAAGCGGGTGTCGTCAAAGCGAAGGTACTCCTTCGCCACGTACCTGGCTGTATCCACAGCATAGTCTTGAGCCTCTTTGAAAAGGCTCATACCGATGTCCTTGGCATGCCTCTCAATCTCGTAGTTCTGATAAGCCCACTTACCCTGAGGGAATAAAACCACCAGAAACATACAGTAACAGTTCATGCCACAATGAAAGTTCACTTTGCAAGAAGATTAAGGCAGATGCTTTCATAGAACTGCAACCATTAACCTAAGCCTGCGTGGTTTTAAGTATGATGAAAGCTGTGAAATTTTGGAAACACTGCCTTTAAGAACTGAATTCAGCCATGGTGGTAAAGGTCATTTTGTAAGAAAAGACATTAGCTTACGTGTTCGACAGCGATGTTGGCATATTTCTTCAGAGCCTGGATCTCTGACCTCTGCAGGAAGTCCTGGATCTGGCCACTTAGTTTGTCATGGGCACCATAGATGGCGCTAGTGTATTGCTGGGCCTTTTGGCTGACATAGTCCTGTGCGTCGTTGTAGTAGCCACTGTAGTCAATCTCTGGCATCTCTGGCAGATACTGTGCATAGTCATGGTTCAGGATGGCATCGTACTTCTCCAGGATCTGTTCAACCTTAGCCATGACCCTCTGGTAGTAAGCCGTGGAGCGCAGCTTGGTCATCATCTCCTCGTACTTGGCATTGGCCTTCTCCATCAGCTCGCCAAATTTCTCTGACGCGATGTTGTAGTATTCCATGTACTTGATGACATAGGGCTCAAGAGCAGCAGATGCCTTGAGCATGGCTTCTTCCATCATCAGAGCAGTCTTCTCCTTCAGCACCTTAAAGTAACAACAGAAACAGGCCATGAAAGCAAACCTGGACAACACTAGATGGAAGGGTGGCAGCTGTGTTTTGAACAAGTTGGATAAAAAAACATGCTAGGGTTATTAATCTTGAGTAGTCATTAAATCACAACCAGAATTATCTTCAGAACATTCTATGCACTGCAACAAGTAACATTCCTATTTAAACTGGATAAAATTTCTTATTGTAAAGAGGAATTTAAACACTTGATACAATATCCCAATGCAACCATATTCTGCTTAGCTGCCATCAGTTCATGGGTGGCATGCACCAAAAATAAAACTACTAAAGGAATAGTTAATCACTGTCCAGCAAACTTACTCCCATGGCTTCGGTGACTTGTTCCTTCAGTTCAGTGTACATGGCCTCATACTGGGCGAGCACATTCTCCAACTTGGCTGCCATGTCCTGCTGGTATTTTTGCCAGTTGACTTGCAGATCGACGACATACTCTTGAATGCGCTGTTGCATCTGCCCCATGAACTTGTCAAGATCCATTCTGAAAATATAGGAATACAATTTTATGACAAAGTAGACACTCACATGCATGACAAATCAAAAGACATTGAAAGTTTCAGAAAATAAATCTAGGAAATATACACATCTAAAAAACATGCACCCAACATACTTAATGTTATTAATACCAGCAATAAAATCAATACAATTGCCATAAAACACAGTACCATAATTACAGAGAGCAATTTACTTACAAGAAAACATGTGTGGCATGCATTGTGCCTAAGTAACCCATGTAGACATAGTTGAATATGGTGCCAGAGTAGAACTCGTTGCGTCTGATCATGTGGCCCATTTCGCCAGAAAACCGGTTGAAGTCATCGTCCAGATCCTTCAGCTCACCATCCACATCAATCTGCTTAACGATCTTCTGCATATCTGTCTTTAAAAGGTACCGTGAGCGGCGCCATCTGTCACTAGCTTCTTCAGCGGCATCAGCAAACATTGTTCCTTCAGGAGAGTACACCTTCTCCTTAATAGCGTAGTAACCATCCTGAAATTAGAATGACAATTTTGGTGACAATGATATTGAAAACATAACCAACGAAAAAGAGGACAAGTGTTGGTCAATTAATCAATTAACGTAGGAAAATATGAAAGTTTCTATTATAGGCAAAGATTGCCAGATCTGTCAATCACTAATACAAGATGTGTTGCATTACCTTGATGTCAAAGAGAGCAGATGGTCTCCAGTGGATACGGGAGTGCATCAAGCGACTGTTGTTGAGGCGAGCTGTGAACAGACCTTCAGTCACCTTGTTGCTGTTGTGTATGCGGTAGACTTCAGCAGTGACAGCAGAGTCGTTGTTAAACTTGGCATAGGCATGCAGCTGGTTCACTGGGTTCTCTGTATCAATTATAAAGTGTGAATGCACTTTAGACACACGTTTCATTGTTCACGTTTCATTTATGTGTATAAATATATTCAATTGCAAGGTAAGATAGCATCACATACTTCAAAAGAAGCTTTAAAAGTTCCTACTGGATTAAAACGTCATTGAAAATACGAAGCATTTGGACTTTCTAATCCGCTCCGGGTAGTCACAACTAAATCTTGTCAATCAATTCCAAAAAGTTTAAATCATGGCCTGCAGGTTGAAAGAGCCCAATACTTACCAGGATCATAGTTGACCTTTAGGTCAACCAGTCTCTTCTGCTGGTCAATGTCAAAAGACGATGAGACAGTCTTATCGTTGTAGGTGTTTCTCATCTCCATGTGGATGTTCTTGTACTTCTTGTTCGACAGATCTCTCATCTTAGCCCAGTTGTACAAGTTGAACTGAGGACACAACATCTGGAATAAAATGTAAACATTTTTACACAAGTTCAAAGATCAGTTTCATGATTTTGAAAATTACAAATTAAAACTTTCATGGGAAATGAAAATTCTCAACTCCAAAAAGATAAAATGACTAACCTGGAGTTCAACTTCATTGCGGAGCTTGTTGATTTCAGTGCGGAGGAGGAATGACTTCCTCTGGCGAGATCTAGACATGGTGTATCCCATTCCAATGCCAGCAGTCCAGAATCTGTCAGAGCTACCAAGCTGGGTGGTGGCAGAAATGTCGAGAGAAGATGCGGGATGGGTGATCTCCACCAGCATGGTGTAGTTGGTGCCTCTGAAGCGAACAGCCTCTTTGCGGAGATTGGTAGAGACAGTGAGTTTCTTGCGACGGTCACCAGAGTAATCAATCTCAGTGTTGGAGCTGTAGATGGTGTTTGCATCACCAATGTTCACCTCATTCTGGATAGTAATGTCAGGTCTCAGGTTGGGATGCTGGATGACCAACTCTTGCTTCATAGTGTTGCCAAAACGTTCGTGTTTGCCCTTAAGTGTGACTTTTTTGCTTTCATCCTTGTCAGCGTTCCAGAAGAAGCTGGATTCCATTTTGACTCCGCGCCGACTGATGGTAGACTGGATGGTGTGCTTGACTGATCGCCATGGTGACACCAGCTTATTAGATACTTCCAAATTATAGCGGGTCCTGACCACAGAGAGTTCGTGGGCAACCTTCTTGTCCCGGGCATCGTCCCAACAGTAAACAATATTGTGCTGGATGAGCTCTGGGGAGACCACAATCTTGTGCTCAACGATTACGGTACGTCGTGAGGTGATCACTTTCACCATGGTGTCACGCTTGATCTGACCCACTTTACCCTGGTTGTTTGTATCCAGAGTGAGACGAACATTGCTGTCGCGACGTTCGGTGTCCCAGTTGAAGGCAATCTCACCAGCAACCTTACCACCATCAATGCTTCCGCTGCCTTCAGCCTTCATTGGAAGTGGCTTGCTCATCTCTATGGATCCACGGTGCTCATTTCTACCATTGCGGTAGTTAGCAGTGACATCGACGTAGTCAATGCCTTTAACACTGGTCCTGACTCTTGTGTTTACTGAGCGCTTCCACATGTGGCTGTGATCTAGTTTCCAGGACAAGCTCAAATCACGGCGGTGAGTGTTGGTGGCAGTAATGTAGAACTTGACATCCTTGCGACTGAAAAATTCTCCACTGTTCTGGAAGGTAGTTTCAATGTTCGCACTCTTGCCATGAGCCCAAGTGAAAACACCAGAGGATTGGTACTCTTCACCATTCAAACGGTTCTTGAGGATCACCTGCAGGTTCTCGAACTTCTCGAACGGAGTGTTCAGGGTAAAGGTTCCCTCAGAAGCAACTCTAGCGTCACGGTTCTTCACAACAGCAGAGGCAGTAATCTTCTTTCCACGGGCATACGAAAGCTCAGCATTGGTCTTAAAGGCTGAGAGATCACCATCGTGGGTAACCTCGGCGCTCAACTGTTCGAAATATTTGTATGGGCTTGAGAACTGGATGTTGGCCAGTAGGCGTGTCTCAGCCAGGCTGAATGTAGTTGAGGCGCTGATGGTGTCCCGTGGAGAGTACTTCACTACAGCACTGGTGGAGACTGATCTCCATGAATATCCCTTGTGGACAATGTTGATGGAGATGTCCTCGAAATTCTCGAAGGGAGTTTTCAAAGATGCTGTGGTCGAGATGGTGTTCTTCATGGCGAAAGTGAGATCAGCCTCAATGGTCTTGTCCTTCGCATAAGTGACATCAACATGGCTAGTGAAATCCTTGGGCTGTCCTCTGTAATTGAAGTTTGCAGTGAAGTCTTCCCAATAAGGGCTCGTATGAGCATAGGTAACCTCAATGCTCTCGTCTTCCTGTTTGAAGGTGACATCATTGACAATAGACTGTCCACGGTAATAGTTGATGACAGTGTGTTTGCGGAAGTTCTTAGAGATGCCCTCCAAGTTCATGTTGTAGGAGAGCTCTTCAAAGTTCTCATGCGGTGTCTTCACAGTTACAATGGTCTTCTTAGTCAGCTCATCGGCCAAGTTGTTCTCCACATCTAACTCATACTTGTATGTGGGGATGTAGACATCAGCATGAGCGACAAAGTTGAGTGGGTAGCCATTGTAGGTCACCTTGCCGCCCATCTCCTCATAGTCACGGAATGGTGTTTTGATGACAACAGAGGAGTCCAGTTTGTAGTTCTTGCTGCCATACTGATAGCTGTAACCGACATCAGCTTCGACCTTCTTGCCAGTCTGGTAGGTTACCTCGGCGTGTCCGTCCTTCTTATCGAATTTGTAGGCGGCACCCACTTGTTCGTAGTCAGAGTATGGAGTCTTGAGAGTGGCAGTTACGTCTTTCCAGGTAGGATATTCAACCTTGAGATCCAGTTTTTGATTGCGGTTGTAGACAACATCAGCTTCCAGCTGCCTGTCCTTCACTTTGAAGGATGCCGACTGCCGTCGGAAGTTTTCGAACGGTGAACGCACAGTCACCTCACCGGTTGTGACTCTCTTGTTGTGTTTGAAGAGCACATCAAAGTCAGCACGATTGCGGGAATACTGCACGTTGCCCTTGGTTCTGAAATTGTTGAGACGGCCATTGTGACTGAATCCAGCGACAATCTGTTCTATGCCCTCAAACGGTGTCTTCACAGTCATTGATGCCTTGATGTCCTTTGTCATGTCGAAAGAGACATCACCCCCAATCTTAGTTTTGGGAGCATACGTTACCTCCGCCTTGGAATTGAAATTCTTCAGTTCGCCACTGTGACTGAAAGATGCCTCAATGTTTTCAAAGTTTTCAAAGGGGCTGGTGAACTTCAGGGAACCCTCAACATCGCCTAACTTGCTGAATGTTATTTCAGCATTCACTTTCTCTGGATAAGTCACTTCAGCGGTGGTCTTAAAGTTGTCCATCTTGCCAGAGTGCTTGAATGAAGCTGTGATGTCTTCAAAGTTTTCAAATGGACTCTTAAACGTTGCATCAATGCTTAAGTCACGGCGAATGTCAATAGTGTGCGAGAGTTGGATCTTCTTGCCTCTAGCATAACCAATGTCATATTGGCAAGTGAAGCGTCGGCTCCAGTCTCCATTATGCTTGTATGTCAGATCAATGTCTTCGAAATATTCGAATGGAGTATTGAGACTGAACGAAGCATCCAGTTTCCTGCTGTCCTTTCCAGAGAAACTGACTACAGTGTCGATCTTCTTGTTGCCACCATATACAATGTTGGCAGATGACTGGAAGTCCTTCATCTCACCTTTGTGGCTAAACGACAGGCGCGTCTTCTCCCAATCTTCGAAAGGGGTTTTGATGGTGGCAGAACCGCTCATTTCATTGTCATTGTTGAAGGTGATGTCAGCAGACAACTTCTGGCCAAGCATGTATTCAGCATCGTAATGGCAGGTGAAACCACTGAGATCCCCATTGTGGTTGAAGTTAAATTTCGTGGCCTCAAGGTTCTCGAATGGAGTGGTGAGCGAAATGGCACCATTGAAGTCAGTCATGTCCTTCACAGTCATGTCGCTATTCAGCTTGATCTCCTGACGGCCTGGCCAGTTGAAGTTGGCATTGGTCACCATGCGGTCACGGCGGCTCTTATGCGTCAGCGAGGTAGAGTACTCGTTGTAATCTTCGTATGGAGTGGTAATGGTTGCCTTTGCTTCAAAATCATCACCAGTAGTGAGGGAAACATCGGAGGTGAACTTGCCAAGACGTGGCTGGCTCTCGAACTCCATCTTGTTGGTAAAGGCATAGATGTCACCACTGTGGTCTAAGTTAAAGATGATGGTTTTCACTTCTGGACATGGGATCTTGAAATCGAGGTTGACTTCATACTTGCTGTTAAAATTGAGCTCAGAGCTCAGGTCAAATTTCTTACCAGGAGCGTATTGGAATGTGGCACCTGATTTAAACATGTTGTCCCCTTTGTCCTCATGACGAGCAGTCAGCATGAAGCGCTCAAATTTCTTGAAAGGTGTTGTGAGGCGCAGATCACCGTTGAAGCCATCTCCAGTCTTGAGGGAGCCATCGAGAGCGACCTTCTTTTGTGGATGCCAGGCTAAGTCAGCATGGATACTCATTGGCTGAGAAGACGTCTGAAAGTTGACACTCGAGCTAATGTCTTCAATACCTGGGGCCATCAGCTTGAAGTTGGCTGTCAAGTCCTTGACATTGTTGTTATGGAGATCTGTGATGATAGAGAGGGTGACGAATTGACTTTCTGCTAAAGTGACATCCAAGTTTGAGTTGATCTGACGAGAGTCTTGCATGTGTGTAAGCTTGGCTGTGACATCTCTCACAAGCTCGAAAGGAGTCTTGAGGTTTACCTCGCCTTCGATGCTTGGGCGACGTGGGGAGCTCTTGTCGGTACCAGAGACAGTGATTTCAAAGTTGCGAGCATCGGCCTTGGCCTGGGCATGAGCCTCAAGGGTCTTGCCTTGAAGGTTGTGGTTCCAAACAAATGTGAGTGTGTTCAGCTCATCAAATGGTGTGTTGACAGTCAGACTAGATTGGATGTTGGACTTTGAAGGATATTCGACATCCAGGTTACCACCAATCTTCTTGTCCTTGGCCCAAGCGAAAGTACCACCAGAGGAGTATGTGGTGCCTCTCGCTCTGTGCTTGAAATCCAGTGACAAATTCTCAATGTTCTTGATGGTGCTGGTCAGGCCAAACTCACCCTTGACAAATGGTCCAGAGGTGTACTGCTTAAAATTAAACTCACCGGTACCTGAGATCTTTTCCTGGTTCCACTGGGCAGATACGGTGGACTTGTCACCAGAGTTGAAGTCGAGATCAAAGCTGCCAACATGATCAGGGTGATTGAGTCGGAGATTGGCGACGTGCTTGTAAACTGATTTGTCGCTGTTGTCATTGTAACTACCAGTGATTGTCATTTTCTTGCTAGCATCGCGTCCAGCATCCCAACTCATGGACATCTGACCACGGACAGCTGAGGGAAAGTTGCCGCTGAGGTTCAAGTCACTTTCAATACGCCTTGTTGGGTGAACTAAGTTCAATTCGCCAGTCACTTCACGGGAGTTCTTATTCATCTTGCCCTCAGCTGAATAGACCTTACCCATCAAATTGGCAGACAGGAGTACAGACTTGTGTGTATCCTTATTAACAAGACGAGTCTCGGCAGAGTACGTGTCTCCATGCATATTGAGATTACCCGTAGCAGTGACCAGACGAGGGTTGAAGGTGTACAAGCCATCAGCAGTGTACTTTTTGTCAGGCATCTGGAGTTCACTGGAGGCAGACCATCCCTCAGGCTGCTTCATCAGTTTGGCTTCGGTGGAGTAGGTCTTGCCACGGAATTTGGCAGAGCCAGAAGCATCGAAGTTCTTCAAGTCCAGAGTGGTACTGCCACTGACGGAAATCTCATCCTCATTGGGGATCTGCAGGTTCGTGGAGAAAGTGTGCTTCTTCTCCTCAGGCTGAGAGTAGCTCGTCTCCATACCGTAGTTTTTGCCCTGGTAGCTGACAGACACGTCATGGCTGAATGCCTTGGCAGCAGTTTGTTCGAACTTCTCGTCGAAGCTGAGCCTGAGCTTGCCAGCCTCCAGGTTTCCGTTGGCTGTGTATTTCTTCAATCGTCGTGTGCTCTCATCCTTCAAGTTGAAGCTGCTGTCAAGTTTCTTGTTGTTCCAGCGGCCGGTAAGCGTCATCTCATGGTCCAGCAAGCTCTTAATGTTGTACGACAGGTCATAGTTAGTGAGTAGATCCTGAAAAAATGAAAGTTACACAGGACTTAATATGCAAGTGACAAATACTTTTTTATTTTTCTTAAAATGTCAACCTTTGGGATGTCACAAATACAATTTCGTTTGTTACAGTGTCAGATAAATAGATTTCAAAAACACATTTGTGTGTTTGCAGTTGCACTTGAGAAAATGTCATTAAATCATGTTGATGATATCTGTAGATACGGGTTGTCAGATGTTCATTGCTATCTTGCTGAGAAATGTTCATTGCGCACAGGATTGAACATTCGTTTTAGTCACACCGTAAATCAAGGATACCAACCTTGCCTGGGAATTTCAACTTGCTCTTGGACTCCAGCTTCATTGGCAACTTTGTACCAAAGTCTGTGCTATGTTTGATAAAGATATTCTTGCTCTTGTCCCTGAAGTCGGCACCATAGTTCAAGTCAATCTCAAAATCGACATGCTTTTTGTTGTAGTTCAACTCCATGGCCAGCTGATGATTGTAGTCAGTGTAGGCGTCGATGGTCGTCAGGCTATAACAGAGAGAAAAGCCATTAATATGGCAGAAAATGAAAGTGATTCAAACTTATGGTTCCATGAGCTACCTAGGCACGACAAGAGAACAAAGTTATAGAGACGTAACAATTAGCTTCATGACAGAAACAAGGATACCCAAAAATTATACATCCTTCACTGAAGGCACTTTGACTTTCATTACATTAACCTCTCATGACAAAACCAGACAAGTCAGTCATAATAGTTATGGGGTTGCTGGTAGCACTCGGGAATTCTGGGAAAGAATAAAATGGAAATTTTAATAGACACAACACTAAAAGACGGACCAATTACAACACGAGTAAACATTTATGGATATCTTTTTAATAACTTGCAAAAATCATCCACACAGAAAGCAAGCCAGTAATATTGTCTTTTCAAGCATATCAAATTGAGGCGCGATGTATGCTACGAATGAATAACTTCAATCGGTCTACTTTTGAAGATGACTCACGTGTTGAGAGAGTATGATCCTGTCTTCAGATTCCTAATCTTCTTGCTGAAGACGAAGGTTTGCTTGGGTTTGCCATCACGATTGTAATCGAGCTGAATGCGAGTGGCCATAGCCTTGTTTGGTTTGAAGTTGAACAGACCAGACACCTTCGAATCAAACAACTGGTTGTTCAGCTCCGCGGATCCAATCAACTTTGTATTGCTGGAGCTGATTGATGGCTCAAGATTCACTGTTTGAAAATAAAAAATGTTAAAACCGGAACCTGTAGCATGAATGCTCAAAACTAGAATTCACAGAAGCTGTGTATAGTACTCAAATTTCTATGTTGAACCAAGGTGAAGTTCATTCCCGATTCAGTTTCATTAGTATCAAACGATTGGCAACTTACAATACAGATATTTAATTTCCACGTCTGCTAATAAATACAAAGCTTACAAGTGAGAGTTCCCACAACACACTACTGCCATGTACTAACTCCCAGTTCATTATCAATTACAAATGAAACAAGCAACCTGGGTGTCATTGAAATCTTGTATCTGCAGTGCTAACCTTTGAACACAACGGGGCGTTTGAACATCTTGTCGAGTGTGAGATCGGCAGAGTATTTCTTGTTTCTCTGGTACTGCAGGGAGCCAGACAGTGTGATTGGCTCACGTTCGGGAATGCGCACCTCAACGTTGGGCGTGAATGTGGTCAGCTTGCTCTTCTGATCCGTCTGCAGCTGGGCTGAAATGTAGTACTCTTTTGCCTCATCAACCGTCATGGTGAGAGTGGCACGCTTCAGGTCGTCGCGGGTTGTGTAGGCACCTGCACAAAAGAAAAATGGTAACGTAATCTAACAGAAGTGCACATTCACAGTAAACACATGAGAAGACCAACAACAGCTTATTCAGATGTCTAAATGCATCAACTTAGTACAAGCAGCTTGACAACAACAAAGAAAAGAAAACAAAAAAATTAATTCAAGTATCTCTCCCCTATACTCTTAAATACCAGCAAAACTAATTGCTCACAAAGAAGTAGAACTTGGCATGAGAAGGGTAAAAAACATAGAGCATGTTCTATCGCTCACACACCCACCGTTCATGTTGACCTTCTTCCAGGGTGAGGTAAGTTCAAACTTGGATGACCAATCAGCCGTGTTCAACTCATATTCGACGGCGATGTTGCGATCAATGCTGGATCCTGGGGTGTTGAAACCCATACTAGTCATGTACTTCATGTGGGTCTCACCGCCACGGCGCACCTTCTCTGTCTTGTACTTGGCCTGGAAGTTGTAGCCTTCCATTGAGTCAGGCTTATGTAGCACAACGCTGACTTTGCTGGGTCCGGTTAGAGGGAAAAATGGGGCACCGCTCTTGCTCAAGGCGTTGGGGAACTGCAGCTCGCCACACAGCCTGATGCCTAGCGCCCTCTCCAGGTAAGATCCAGTGCATCGCTTCTTCTCAACGCGTGTGCCTGTGATCATCTTCTGTTCACGGTCCTCTTCTTTGTGAATGATGAAGAACTTGCTCCTGGAAAACAAAAGGTTAACATTGGAAAGACAAACGCCATATAAAATTCTTGGTCAGCAAGATGAGGCAAAAACAATATTTACTTTTGTAGCTGTACTATGTATGATTATAAAAAAGTAAAACAAAAGAAGACGGTATTCGGCTAGTTTACACGAAACTTGAACAAGATTGGGCTTGGTAGCAGGTAAATGCCCTTGAATCACCAGTGGTAATATACAAAACTAGATTACAGTCATGGGTTGATAGGTGGC